>CM059285.1:13244331-13254331 GCA_030347295.1 Setipinna tenuifilis
GTTCATCGCAGTCCAGACCCTGACGTGACGGTGTCATGGGCGCGGAGCGGAGTGACAGGCGTCTGATGTGTCGTCGTGGCATAAATGTCATGTTTACCCTGCGGGGTAATCCTTGTAGGGATCGGATCAGTGGAGCTCGATAGGATAGCGGGAGATGTGATGCGCTCGCAGGTGCGGAGGAGGAGGGAGGCCAACAGGGGGAGCCGTGCGAGGAATGCTGAAGGACACCTGGCCGAGGCGGGTACACTGGACTGAGTAGTGTGGGGTGACGGGGATGGTGATGGTGATGGTGATGGTCATGGTGATGGGGATGGTCATGGGGATGGTGATAGGGGTGAGGTTTTGAGTGACCCCTCTCATAACCCCTAACCCCTTTCCCAAGTTATACATGCACAAACACACACACACACACATGCACACACACACATACACACACAAGCGCACACACACACACACTCTCATCTGCTCAAACATAAAAAACAACACACACACACACACACACACACACACACACAAGCACACACACACACACTCTCATCTGCTCAAACATAAACAAGCAACACACACACACACACACACACACACACACACACACACACACACACACACTACCCCCTGCCTTTATCATTTCTGTCTACCTGGAACCGTTATAGGGCACCGATCAGCACTCGTCATTGATTTCTTCGGCCTGATCAAATGTCAGGCAAATGCACTGCACTCAGATGAAAGGGGGGGGGGGGGGTTGAGAAGGAGGTCGCTAGATGGTGAGGCGAGAGGAGGGGAGGGGAAGTCTGTGAGTGTGCGTGGGGAGTGAGAGGGTGAGTGTGGGGGTGGGGGTGAGTTGAGCCATGGGGCATCGAGAGATCGATGAGTTTTATCAGCTGGAACACACAGACTGACATACCCACCCCCAACTACCCCCCCCCAGCCCTCCAACACCCCCCCCCACTCACTCATCCCACACACGCACGCACACACACACACACACACACACACACACACACACACATCTGACAAAGCCCCCCATAATCCCAACACTATCCCTCTTCCCGCCCCACTCACAGGATTAGGCTGGGGGAAACGTGGATTACAACACAAGCGCCTCCATTCCTTTAAATCGCCCCCCCCCCCCCCCTCCCCCCTTTCCCTTTTTCTCTTGATGATGGAGTGTGGGGAGATTACCAGAATAATGTTTAAAGTTCTATTTTTTTTTTATGTTAATAGAAATCGCCTAATAAGTCTGTTCTTCTGAGCTAATTTCCATGCTTGCTTAGTGCACAATGAGAAACACAAAGGAAGGATCTATTTTAGTGCTTACTCAGCTAGCCATGTACAGTCTCTGCCACACAGTAATAATCACAATGCCTTTTTTCTTTCTTTCTTTCTTTCTTTCTTTCTTTCATTCTTTCTTTCTTATTTTCGCTGCAGGTCGCAAAAGAGGCCCGTTTCATTTTTCGCTATGGGTATTTCTTAAACACCAACATTAAGTAGATTTCGTTAAGTCATTTAAGCGTGTCTGCATGGCTCTTGTACATGGTTGCAGGGACCTTGTAGTCTAATGTTGTTGTTGTTTGTTTTTTTTTTTTGTTTTTTTTTTCTTTAAGTGCTGCCTGACGCCATTGCTTTCAGCCTTTCCATGGATGCTTTTTCTAAGAATTGCCTCAAAGAATAAGAGTGAGAGGAAAGAGTGAGAGAGGAATGGAGAGAGAGAGAGAGAGAGGAAGGAAGGCAGAAAGAGATGAGGGGGAGGAAAGTAGAGAGAGAGAGAGAGAGAGAGAGAGAAAGAGAGAGAAAGAGAGAAAGAGAGAGAGACGTGTCACATCACTATGCCTAATGGCTCATATTAATCACACTTATTTGAAATGAAAATTCATAACGCGCACCGAGGACGTTAATCTTGGGTGTTCTAGCCCGGCTGCCATGAATATTTAAGAAGCCCAGGCATCAGATCCCTTCCTCATGCGCCGGGGTCCTTGACTCCTGTGCTCCTAGTGTTTTGCTTTAGCGACGAAGTGCGAAGGAACACACTTGACACAACTCGACCATCCAGGTGCCGCCACACAGTGCTGCTTGTGGAGGGACATCGGATGTGGCAGCAGGGCTGCATGCTAAACTAAGTCTTAGTGGTTGGTAAGCTAATGAAAGGAGAGAAAGGGAGGGGTGGAAAAGAAGAAGCGAGGGGAAAAAAAGAAAACACAACAGCACTCCTGGATGCTGCTGCTGCTGCTGCTGTTGTGTGTATGTGCGTGCGTGGTCGGAGAGGATGTACATGTAGGTGGGGCTGACACTGTGCTGGAATATCAATGGCCTGAGTCAGGGTGAGGAGTTCACCAGATCCTGCTCTCTCTCTCTGAGGTGCACTGGCGTACTGCACCTGCGCACAAAAACACTCACACAAACACATGGGTTCACGAACACACCCTAATCACATGATCACACACACACACAGGGGCAAACACACACACACACACACACACACACACACACACACACACACACACAAAGAGA
Organism: Setipinna tenuifilis; assembly: GCA_030347295.1. NCBI lineage: Eukaryota > Metazoa > Chordata > Actinopteri > Clupeiformes > Engraulidae > Setipinna > Setipinna tenuifilis. The sequence goes on from CM059285.1 coordinate 13,246,840, forward strand.
CAGAGTGATACACATTCTAACTTTTTTATATGTACACACATACAAACACACACACACACACACATACACACACTTCCTCTCTTGTTCGCTCTCTGTCTGTCTGTCTGTCTGACCATCTGTCTTGCTCTTTCTCTCCCCACCCCACCCCCCACACACACTTCCTCTCTTGCTCTCTCTCTATCTCTCTGTCTGTCTGTCTGTCTGTCTGTCTGTTAGTCTGTCGGTCTCTCTTACTCACCCCCCCCCCACGCACACACATACACACACACACAAACACAGAAACACACAGATGAAATGAAATTACTGCTGTTGCTGGTGGAAACTAAGTTGCCTGTCTGCGAGCACGTGGTGGTGAGGGAGAGGAAACCCACGCAAATCATTTGCCCAGCGAGCGTCTCCTCGCCTTTCCCTCTCCCAGACGCAATATTTTCCATGTCGGCCCGCCAGCTCGGAAACCCGCAGCAATAATTATCAATTTCCATACGATTGTGTTGTTTTATTGCTCGAACAACATAAAACAAAACATTTGTTAATGCCGTCCAATTAAATAAAGGGTCCGCCGGAGCAGGACACGGACGCCGGGAGGATTCAATTTGGACGTCAGCGGCGGCTGGCGCTTCATCTGTAATCATGGAAATGAGATGTCAATAAGAATCGTCAAGGCTCGCCTCTTATTAGAAATCAAATGCTCCAAAAGCAATTCTCCCTCCCACATTTTGTTCCAACCGCCGCCCCACCACCCACCAACACTGCAATTTGTGTTTTTTTTTTTTTCTTTTCCTCCTGGTTGTCTGCGTGCTGTAACATTGCTTCCCTTATGTACAGTATGTATGTGTGTTAAGTGTTTGGTTTTGCAGAAAACAAAAAACTGGCAATTTACTGACAATCAGATCAAATCATATTATTTCTATAGCACATTTAAAAACAACAGAAGTTGACCCAAAGTGCTTCACAAGATGCATATGCATTAGTGTCAGTGGTTTTTGTATGATGCCTTCTTATTTAACGAGCATGAATCATTGTCCATCAGCTGATTTTGTGTGTGTGTCTGTTCCCCACTATCCGGTAATCATTCCAACTAAAACATGTGCACATCTCCACTACTGAGTTTTGGCAGGGATGGTTATGGATGCTTATCAACAAATAGAAGGTAGAAAAAGAAGAAGTAGCTCCAGAATTGCATTACTCACTACCAGTGATATGCCTCCTTTATTTTCCTCTTTTCCGTATGTATGTATGTGTGTATGTACGGATGTATGTATGTACGTATGTATGTATGTATGTATGTATGTATGTATGTATGTATGTATGTATGTATGAATGAATGAATGTATTTATTTATGTGTGCATGTGTATGCGTGTGCATGTTTGTGTGTGTGTGTGCATGTGTGTCTGTATGTGTGCGTGTGGGTGTATGTGTGTGTATGTGTACGCACGTGGGTGTTTATCTGGCAAACGATGGACAACAAGGCCATCAGTGCTAATCGGCTGTGTGTCAGTAATGGGGGGGTTGGGTTGGGGTGGGCTGGGGGGGGGGCTTGGTCCAGCCTCACGCTTACCTCCTGGGGTCAGGGGAGATGGAGAGGGCCATTGCCATGACAACAGCATACTGGCCACCTTTAAAGAGAGGAGGGTTGTTTGGTGTGTGTGTGTGTGTGTGTGTGTGTGTGTGTGTGTGTGTACATTTTGTTCCAGCTACTCAGAGTTAATTGACGAATTTCATATGAATTATTATCCCAGAGGATGGAAATAAATGCATGTTAAGAGTAAAATGGCTTGAATTATGCTAGTTGAACTGAGTGCCTGTTCTCTCTGTGCCATGTTTTCAGCATAAGCACACTGGGGCAAACACATTCACGTACACACCGCGCGTGCACACACACACACACACACACACACACACACACACACACACACACACACACTGGTCTAGACATTTACAAAAAGCATAAACATACCAAAAGTGCCCAAAGGTTGACATTTTTCTTTTTGTCCTTTTTTTCCTTGTTTAACTCTCTCGCTCTCTCTCTCTCTTTCTCTCTCTGTCTCTCTCTCTCTTTCTCTCTCTCTCTCTCTGTCTCTCTCTCTCTCTCTCTCTTGTTCTCCCATGGCAGACTTGCGTGAAGCTGGAGAACAATTTTGATGACATCAAACACACAACACTGAGCGAACGCGGAGCACTTCGGGAAGCAGTGAGGTAAGGCTCGGGTCACCATGGCAACAGTCACAGATGTGGCAGAAGAATCAGGCAAGGGAGGGGTAGATATGTGTACGTGAGAGAGAGAGGGAGAGAAAGAGAGAGAGAGAGAGAGAGAGAACATGCACAGTAGACAGCTACAGAGAAGGGGGGGGGTAGAAAAGTCATTCTTCATTATTGAAGGAACAAATGAGTTTATTGCCAGTGTTCAGTCTGGCTCTCAGAGATGTTCATTTGTTGGCATGGGTGTGTGTGTGTGTGTGTGTGTGTGCAGTCAGAACCCTGGGCCCCTTTACCCAGCCCTCAGGGTCCAACTTCACGGGTGCCTCAGGGCCACTCGAGCATCAATGTTTCATTTGTACATCCACATGTATTTTATGGCCCACCTGGGCACACACTGATGTTTTATTCTGTGGCGCCCTTTATGGTCTGTCATTGTGTCGTGAGTATGTGTGTGTGTGTGTGTGTGTGTGTGTGTGCGTGCGCACGTACCCTTTTTCATCCTGACGAACTTCTACCCCACGGTGGTAAGCACGTGCCCGTAATTACACACATTCCAAACATAGTCATATTTCACGTGGATTTGCTCGTCGCTGCCGACAAACACTACCGATTCCCCGCCAAAGATCCATGACCGAAATTGCGCTAAGCACAATTTAACTAGCCATCAGTGTGGAGCATATGTTAGCTTTGCCTCTAAGCCGCCCTCCCCTCTCCCCTACCCTCCCCTGCCCTCCCCGTCCCCCCCCCCCCCACCCCTCTCCCTCTGCCCCTCCCGGTTCTCTCCTCTCCTCTCCTCTCCTCCTCCAATAATCAATATATTAAATGAGGTTTTTTTTTTCTTCATCCATTTTCCTCTCATTGATGTGGAGTACAAGCAGTGTTATGGAAGTCGACATGAAGATGATGGAGAACCTCGGGCGTGCTGCCGCGCCGGTTTAAAAATCTCTCCTAATCTTCTTAGCCTCATTAAAAAAAGATAGAGAAGGATTACAGTGAACTGCATGTAAATGAATGTAATTCCTAGTGAAATTTAAACAGCTTGCAGATAAATACATCATCAGGGAGACACAAACATCATCAAAATAGCAATTAATTGAATTCCCTTTATGAAGAATTGTCTGTTATTTGCCAGAATTATGACTGCCTTCTAAGTGATAATTGGCTGGTTTGTTGGATCTCACCCTGTCTGTGTGTGTGTGCGTATATGTGTGTGTGTCTGTGTGTGTGTGTGTCTGTGTGTGTGTGTGTGAATAAAGATTATAACGCAAAGTCATACAGTCTGATAGAGACACGCATACACACACTTACGCAGACAGCCACACGCTTGGAAAAAAAAGCAAAAGGGAACACAAGAAACAAGAATGGAGACAGGGTGACACACAAGCGCTGTGAGACTGAAACCCACAAGAAACCCACAGCAGCACACATGAAAAAAAAAGGGGGGAAAAAAGTCAGCCTCGCCTCGCTGGTGACGTTGTGATATTCCTCCCTGTATAACTGGCCTCCCCTGCTGTGTAGAGCAACACAAAAAAATGATGAAAGATTCAGGTTCCCTAAATGCTAATAATGTAGAACATCAAAGCTGCAAGGGGGTGCCTTCATCGGGGGAATGATCACAAGAAGGCACAGGCTGAGACTCGTGGTTCTCTCTTAGCCAGGAGGAAGTGGAACTCTGACATTTGGCTTCATTAGGCAAGGGAGGTGGAGCATAGACACCACAACCCCCCCCCCCCCCACACACCCACCACCTCACCACCACCTCGACCTCACCACCACCCACCACAATGCATCCGTTTAGTAGTTTGGAGAGAGAGAAACAGAAAGACAGAAAGCAAGCAAGAGAGAGAGAGAGGGAGAAATAGAAGGATAGACAGATCGAGCAAAAGAGAGCAAAAGAGAAGAAACAAAGAGAAGGATAGAGAGTATGTGTGTATGTGTATGTGTGAGTAAGTAAATGAGTGAGAGAGAGAAAAACAGAGAGAGAAAGAAACAGAGAGAGGGAGAGAGAGAGGAGATGGAAAATCTAGAATTTTCTAAAGCTGTGAGACCCGTCAGCTTGGCAGATGATCTTTTCCGTGCCTCGCTTTTGTAGCGGCGGTGTGCATGCCTACAAGTTCCGCTGTTCTCCACTCCTTCCGACAGTTGTTTTGACACTTTTCCTGCAAAGGTTAGCTGCACTCGAGACATTTTTAGTGGCCAAGTGTCGTGCCTGAATGCCTCCCGGAGATTACTTGACATATTTGCCAGTATCGTAAACACAGAGTCCTGTGAAGTATTTACCCCTAGTGCCATGATAACTCATAAACCGTGTACCATATGTGCAAACTTAGCAAGGATCGTCACCTTTTAGATATACTGTCATGTGTTTTACAGAACTGTCTTAATGCCTCCACAGATTAGATCAAATCAGACTAGTTGCTATAGAGGTAAGAGCTTGGCATGGCTGTCTTATCCATTACAGCACACACTGATTTTTAGTGTTTGTGCTTGAAAAGTGCCTTGTTCTTGTTCACTTAGTTCTTGTTGATTGAGAAATGCCATTCTCAGTCGAAGCAGAAACATTTGGCCAAAAAAGAAAGAGAGAGAGAGAGAGGAAAAGAGAAAAGGAGAGAGAGGTAAACAAAGTAAGGTGAAAGAGAGAGCCGGAGAGAGAGAGAGAGAGAGAGGAAAAGAGAAAAGCTAAGAGAGCGAGAGGGGGAAAGGAATGATGCAAGGAGAAAGGTTACTCCTTCTATTTCTTTTTTTTTTAGTGTTCCAGGTGGTTCCACTCCTAATGGTTGCAATACACGACACGACTTTAATTGCTCGGCTTAACAAGGTTAGCCACACTATGCTGCCTTGTGTGCCACACAAATCACGTTCCTGGTCATTCGAAATGAATATCCGTAAACCTCAACTCACCGTGGCGGCGGTGGGGGGAAAAAAAGAAAAAAAAACGAAAAAAAAAAACGAAAAAACGAGCGCTCGTGAATGAAATGTGGCAGCAATAGCGTCAATAATGCATGAGAGTAAGTTGTGAATAATGTAATAATCTTGCTACTTTTCGTGGCAGTTTTCTCATCCCCCCTCAAACATACAGGGTTGTTAAAGTGCTAGACGTATCATCTCAGAGTTTGCACTTGTGCTAAAGCTATACAATTCTCCTGGGTGGGTTACACCATAACCATGAAAATATCCAGAACTTCAGCCAACATCAAGGCATTATGAAATATTTAGGTTTCAAGATTGTTGGTCTTTGCTGTATTTTACCTCAGCAGGAAAAAAAAACCCCAACATCTAGAAATATCTAACCTGTCTGGAGAAGAGTTCTGTGGGAATAACAAAAGCTCCTCGTGCTGTCCCCATCTCCTGCTGGTGCTGACAGGATGAGCTCAGCTGTCTTTGGGAAGGATGACACCAGGGATACAGCTCTTTCATCCGCCCTGTTGGTCACTGTTGGCTTACTAGCAAACACACACACACACACACACACACACACACACACACACACACACACACACACACACACAGGCACACACACACACACTCTCTCTCTCTCTCTCTCTCTCTCTCTCTCTCTCTCTCACACACACACACACACACACACACACACACACACACACACACACACACATACAGAGACACACACAGGCAAACACACTATTCCCGGAAGTCTACTAATCATATGTTTTACAGTCCATGTCAAGATGTGCTCGCCCTGTCCCTACTGGCCTCATTTTAGATTGGAGAAGAAGAAGAGAAGATGAAACAAGAGAGGGAGGAATAAAAAAGAAGGAGAGAGGGAGAGACAGAGAAATACTGAGAGGAAGACCTACAGACAATGGAAGTTTATCAGGAAAGAGAATTTTGATTTTAAAAAATAACATTTATTACAAAAAAATTAAAAAGGCATACAAAACATCACTGTGTTATTTTAAAAGTAGAGTTGAAGTGTTTGCATGAATAAATCAAATAAATAAATAAGTAGCACACACCAGGAACGGTGTGTGTGTGTGTGTGTGTGTGTGTGTGTGTGTGTGTGTGTGTGTGAGAGAGAGAGAGAGAGAGAGAGAGAGAGAGAATGGATGACTGATGGAAACAGAGATATAATGAGCCAGCAAAGGAAGAAAAAAAACATAAGAGGAGGAAAAGTGAAAAAGTTGTCTGAGAGAATGACCGGTGAGAGAAAGAGAGGAGAAAAGAGGAGAGAGAGAGAGAGAGAGGGTGGGTACCTGTTAGCAGTGTCTATCAGTGCAGAGGTCTTTTATATCACCAGCTGAACAGGAACCCCACAGAGAGGCCAGAGTGCGGGAAAGCAGTGCTGCTGTACTCCCTCCCTCACAGACAGCCTCTGCTCTGAGTATGGGCACCACCCAGGTGTGTGTGTGTGTGTGTGTGTGTGTGTGTGTGTGTGTGTGTGTGTGTGTGTGTGTGGCTGTTTGTCTGTCTGTTTCTACATAAGTCTATGTGTGTCAGTGTGCATGGGTATATGAATGTGTGTACATTTGTATGTGTCTGTGTGGGCGCGCATCTCTGTGCATGTCTGTCTGTCGGTCTGTCCTTTTTTCTCTCTCTTACTCTCTTTCTGTGTGTGTGTGTGTGTGTGTATGTCTGTGTGTGTGCGTTTGTGTGTACGTGTGTGTCTGTGTCTGTGTATGTGTGTGGGTGTGTATGTGTGTGGCTGTGTGTATGTGTGTGTGAGTGTATGTGTGTGTGAGTATGTGTGTATGTGTATGTGTGTGTGTAAGTGTATGTGTGTCAGTGAGTCTGTATGTGTATGTGTGTGTGTGTGTGTGGGGGGGGGTGTATGTGTGTGTGAGTGTATGTGTGAGTGTGTGTGTCTGTGTATGTGTGTGTGTGTGTGTGAGTGTATGTGTTTGACTATGCGGTGTATGTGTGTGTGTGTGTGGGTGTGTGTGTGTGTGTGTGTGTAGGCAGTCAGAGGAATTCTCAAAGGAGCGCTGGGTGCTGTTGCTGTGGAGCCATTAGCTGCCTCTCCATCACTGGGCAACAGCTAATGAATTCCACGTCATGCCCCCCTCATACACCACTGAATATTCACCTCCTTTGAACCAGTGCACAGACCATACACTCTCTCTCACACACACACACACACACACACACACACACACACACACACACACACACACACACACACACACACACACACCAGTGCACAAACCATACACACACACACACACACCAGTGCACAGACCATACACACACACACACAGACACACAGACACACACACACACACACACACACACACACACACCAGTGCACAGACCATACACACACACACACACACACAG
>CM059285.1:13261831-13316831 GCA_030347295.1 Setipinna tenuifilis
TTGTGTCCATGGAGAAGAAAGGAGTGTTTTTCTTTCTCAAAAAAAAAAAAATGTAGGAAAAGAAAGAAAAAAAATGTGCTGTGGTATTATGGTTTGCAGAAGCGGCAGTACTGTACCTAATGTGGCGAATTCAGAGGAAGACAGAGATTTTACTGTGTGTGTGTGTGTGTGTGTGTGTGTGTGTGTGTGTGTCTGTGTGTGTGTGTGTAAGTGCAGTGAAGGCTATGCCTGCCTGAATTGCTGTGACCTAGAGCAATTCTTGAACAAATAAGATTGCCTTTGTGTGCGCATTATTTTCTGTTGACATTCGCTAAGCACTCTAGCTGCTGGCCATGGGAGATAGATGAAGGGCCCCCAAAAATGTGTCTGTATCATCCCGTGTGTCTTTAATGTTACCTTGAGAGGAGAGAAGAGAAAAGAAAGAAAAGGGGGGGGGGGGTGTGGGAGGTGGGGGAGAAAAAAAACTACCGTGAAGAAAAAAGGGCAGAGACAATGGACTTCCCGTCTGTGGGAATTCAGCATGGGGAGGCTATGACAGGGAGGGGAATAGGTTGTTTTACTCAGACTCTCTCTCTCTCTCTCACTCTCTCTCTCTCTCTCTCTCTCTCTCTCTCTTTCTCTCTCTCTCTCCCTCTGTCTCTCCTTCTCTCTCTCTTTCGCTCTCTCTCTCTCCCCCATTTTTCTCATTTTTACTTTTTACCTCACATGACTCTAGTGTAGGGGAGGGGGTGGTGGAGGGAGAAGTCTCACTGTATACATTTGCTGCATGGCTGGGTGTTTTGTAAGAGGCAGTGGAGCAATTAAATCTGAATTAAAGTGACCCAATACTGAAATAGTTCTTAATGAGGTTCGGTCAGGTTAAACCGACCTGCACGATCGATATCATGTGATATATTATTTCACGGAGAAAAAGATGAGGAGAGAAAGAGAGATGGAGGGAAGGAGAGAGAAAGAGGTAGCTTCTTTGGCCCCCAGTGTCAGACTGTTGTATCAATCTTACTCAACCACAATAGGCGTGGCATCGTTTTGCGTTCTCAGACCACTTGTGTCTCTGAACCACACACATGTTGACCCTTCACTCTACCGTTGAATCTTCCATCTCATCTCTTCATTTTGTTTCTCCTTATCCTCCTCTCTCTCCGTCTCTCTCTCTGTCTCTTCCACTCTCCCACTCTCCCTCTCCACCTCCCCTCTTCTTCGGAAAAAGACCGCAATATCCATTATGCTGTGGGCCACGAGATAATTTATCGTCAAATAAAAAAAAATGGGTCAACTGTAATGTCACTTGATGACCGGCCGGCCAGGTTTAATAAAACAGTGGGGCGGCGGTGTGGTCCTGGGCTTGTGGACTGGCCAGCCGGCGTCCCTGCCAGTCTACCTGACCAGTGCTCGGGGGTAATTACCTCCCCTGTCAGCCTGATAAGTGGTATTAATGGCGGGCCAGTGCACTTTAGTCCGGACTGAGCTTAGAGAATTGCAAGATGGGATTATTACGCGCATCCAACTGCAGTGCCTCTCTTTCTGCTGGTTTTCTCTCTCTTTCTGTCTCTCTTTCTCTCTGTCTCTCTCCATATCTCTCTCTCTCTCTCTCTCTCTCTCTTTCTGTATTTGTTTGTGTGTAAGAGAGTGGACATATTTTTACAGTTACCTCCACATACCATCCCCCTTCTGTCTTTTTTTTTCTTTATGTGTGGTGACTGAATGCCTCTTTCTTACTTTCCTGTTTTCTTTCTCCCCCCCACCTCTCTCTTTCTGTCTCTCTCTCTCGCTCGTTCTCTGTTGTCTCGCTTCTCTTTTCTCCCTGCCTGTCTCTTCATTCTTCTTTATCTGTCGTGCCCTCTCTCATCTCCCGCTCTCCGCCTGCCCTCTCTCTTTTTTTCCCCTCCCTCTGTAGAGGACTATCATTCTTCCTATTCAGCAGTATATCATCAGAGATGATCAGCAGACAACGCTTACAACAGCTGTGTTTTTTTTAATGGATAATAATGATGGTGAACAAGAATGGAGAACAAGGACCCCCCCCCGCCCTTGTCTGTGCACGTGTGCGCGCATACACACACACAAACATACCCTTGCTAGACCCCCCCCCCCCCCCACACACACACACACACGCACCCCAGTCCAGGTTTTGTCGTCATGCTCCAATCATGCGCGTGCACACACACACACACACACACTCGCACACTCGCACGCACAGGATTGAGACCAGCAAACAAGACACATCCATTTTGATTGTACATGAATATTTAATTTGCCTTCCCCCTAAATGATCCTATTTATCATTTAAAATTGGTATGTCATTGTCACCAATATGGTGTCTTCATGCGTCTTGGCTGTCAGCGGCAGGCTGGTGACGACATCCGTCTGCACAATCAGAAGCTGGCTGTGCATCTCCAGGGAGCAACAAACATTATTTGCCCCCACCGCACACACACACAAACACACACACACACACACACACACACACATGCACACATACATACATACATACATACATACACACACAAACACACATACACACACGCACACACACGCACACATACATACACACACACACACACACAAACACACACACACACACACGGATGCACACGCACATACACGCGCATGCACACACACACACACACACACACATACACACACCTCCCCCATCCTCCTCGTCTCTGACGGATGCATGCCTCGCATTAGGGAAAGGGCAACCCAGCACATTAAACAGATGCCTCTGCTCTCTACCCTCAGGGCTGTAGCCCTCAACCCCCCACCACACACACACACACACACACACACACACACACACACACACACACACACATACACACACACACACACAGAACAAATGCAATCCCTATTGCACATATGTCAAGGGTGCAGGCCAATATTGGATGTTTTAATATGAAATGTCATTCCTTGTTTTTTGATGTTGTTCTTTTTTTCTTTCTTTGTTGTTTGTTGTTGTTGTTTTGGTATAGGTGCTTGAAATGTGCGGATGCTCCTTGCCAGAAGAGCTGCCCCACCAACCTGGACATCAAGGCCTTCATCACCAGCATCGCAAACAAGGTGGCCGCTGCCCTCTGACTGCTTGCTCTCCCAACTGTAGCTCTGCTGTACTGTCCTACAAAACCAAAATGCAGTAACTGCATAATTTATCAAATTAAGTTAAGACTGGAAATTGACTTTATAACACCCCCTTTTGGTCTTGTAACTAAATCTCTTGCTTCTTGCTATTAGTGCATAAAAGCACATATGTACATTACCACTATTGTACAGTATATACAGCATGTTTGACTTGGCAGTATGACAATGTTAAAGACATTTTTCTCAATTTCTGTGTTCGTGTAGTTACTGCACTTTGCCTTTGTAGGGCAGTGTAGTATGCATGGCTTAGGTCCTGCTCCTCTCATCTTTACACTTTCAAGTTACACAAACATACATGGACGAAGGATACAAACGTAGTTTCACCATATCATGAATTACAGTACTGTATATTGTGAAGTTAATAGGCAGATAAGTAAAAACTGTGCAGACATGATATACAGTGTATGTAAGACTCTTTTTAGAAATTTTTAACGCCGACAATTAGGTGTAAGGTAGTATAACTTTAGGGTATATCGGATATTGTGCTGTTCATATAGAAGATGTGTAGGACCCTATTCTGTAGGACTTTAAATTGGGATGGCAAGGTGGCATGCAAGTGTACACTGGTCTGCTATAATCAGATTACTACTAGTTTATGAATACACACGTTATTCCCATGACAACTACGCCACCCTTACGCACATATGACCCATTAGGCAAGAACAACACACTGTTATGGTGTAGGGTAAGGTTACGAATCATCTACTAGCAGTATGTAGTCTTGTGCATAGAGCCATTCGCTAACCTCACATTCAATGTGAAATATATCCAAGGCCTGTACATCCATTCGCCTGTTGAAAGGACTTTTACCTTATGCTCATTCAGGCTCTTGATTAGTCCGTGTTGAAGAGAGAGCAGAGAGAGTGGGGTCATCAAGGACTTGACATCCATCACTTTTGATCACGATTTTCGCCCTCTACTTCTCTAAAAAAAAAAAAAAAAAAAATTCAAATGTAAGCAGTCGCGTTTGAAATGTTTCAAACCAGCAACCACGCTGCCAGCCCACACTAATTCAGCAAACATGGTGTACTTCAGTCCTCCCAAGTCAGGTTTCATTAAGCTCGTTGCTCTCCAGCCAGGACAAAAATAACTCCTCTAAAGTTAAAGTTTCATTTAATATGTTAACTCTGAGACTTCCCTTTCATTTTGATCCCTCTGATGCAACCAGAAACCATTTCAGGAACAACATTTGCCAGGCGTATACAGTATCGTAAAGGGTAAATATTCACACTGTTATTAATATTTGCATTTCATCCCCGTTATTTTCATTTTATTTCGCGATATTTCCCTTCCACTGTAATACAGTGTTGAGTGTGGAGATTAAAAAGAGGACTAGAGGGATTTGGACTGGATATATGAGTCTCTCTCTCTCTCTCTCTCTCTCTTCTCTCTCTCTCTCTCTTTTTTTCTCTCTCTGCTGATCTTTTCTTGCACACTGTGCTTGTCTGATCATTCCCCCATGCTAGGGGGAAATATCATAAACCTATCAGCTGCATTCTTTATTTTATTTGATTTAAAGCAAAGGAAACTCATTAAAATTCAGATAGTGAAGTTTTTTTTCCCTGCTCCCCCACCTCCCCATTTCAAGAGATTCTTTTGATTCTTTGTTTTCTCTCTCTCTCTCTCTGTCTCTCTGTCTCTCTCTCTCTCTCTTTCTTTCTTCGTTCGTTCGTTTCATTTCACTGAGTATTTGCTTCGGCGGGTAACATCACATGAAAAAAAAAGAAAAAAACACAGTGGCTCCTCCTTTCGTGTCGTGCCGGCAGAGAGAATGTATCACGAGTAATGTCTGTAGACTTTTTTTAATTAATGGGCTAAAGTAATCCCCAGATAGTCTTACTTGAGTGATGGGCAGTACAATTAAACAAGACTCCTATCTGAAGTTTCCTCTGCTGGTGCTGCCACTTTACTGTCACGCTCCTGGCTTTTTGCGATGAGTCACTGGAAATGATTGGTCTGGCGCAACCAGATTTGGCCGTAATGTGCTGCTGCACGACACCAGCATGGAGACGCAGTGGAACTGCAGACTAGCGGAGGGAAATGCTGAGCTATGTAGATGACTGTGTTCGATTTTAAAGAGGGCCCGCTCCAACATAGCTGAAAACTCTTGACTCTTTCAATGTGCATTAGCGATAAGGACATGTTCAAGGTTTTTTTTAAAAGCTTATGCAATCGCATTGTCAAAGGAGGCAAAGAGCTAAAAAGAAAGACAGCCAGTGAGCCTTAATGCATGCTACCTAACACTAGATATTTTGACACTTTTTAGGTGCTTCTTAAATCAAGGACATAATCTGGCTGCTTTTTTTCATCTGTTTCATTCTCTACATTCTTCGGTCGTTTCTGAGAAGCACGTCTATCCTCTTATTCAGGGTGTGAGACTCAAGGTCTTTAGGACAGAGCCATCTCTCCTGTATGTACTAGTGCCTAAGCGCTAAAAGGGATATCAGTTCTACAGGCACACAGAGATGGACAGACACAAACACTCACACATTGACACTCACATTCGAAAAACATTAGTGAATAAGCTTACCTATGCTTTATCATTTAAAAGACGTAGGCACTAAACTGTGCAATTATATGGAGGTACAGGAACAGTTGAAACACAAAATTCTTGGTATGCTAAAATCTTACAAGGATTCTTTTTCAAAAAACTAACCATAGCCAATTTCTTTATAGGGATTGTACATTTTAAAAAAGCTGCCATCTCTTTAACCTTTTAACTCAGTCAGTATTTAAAAACATATCTGTTGAGGAGTGCTTTCTGAACATAAGATTGTTTGTTTGAGGCGCTTGTTGGATGAGATACTTCAGTCAACAAACCAGGACAAACTCCAAGGCACTTTCATTTCCAAAAGTGAAAAAGCCTTTATTGTTATTACTTGGTCATCCTAACCACAACTTAAGTTTTGCATTTTCCAGTACATGACCTGCTGTAGCCTACACATTTTTCTCTAGGTTGATGTTCTGCATTGTTTACCTCTGTGCACACATCTGTTGTTGCAGAACTACTACGGAGCTGCAAAGGCCATCCTGTCAGACAACCCCCTGGGCCTGACGTGTGGGATGGTGTGCCCGACCTCTGACCTCTGTGTCGGGGGGTGCAACCTGTACGCCTCGGAGGAGGGGCCCATCAACATCGGTGGTCTGCAACAGTTCGCCACGGAGGTACAGGAACACCTGCAACACAACACAACATAACACATTCTGTAATACAGCCGCAGTCCCATAGGATGAGACATTACCCAGCTACATGTTCCTCTGTGTCACCGTGTACTGTAGCAGTGCTTTTACAGTGTCACTATCACTGGAGGGTGAGAAAGCGCTTGGCCCTGTTCCAAGAACATGGATTTACTGAGGTGAGTCATCAGAGAGGCTTCAGAGAGTAAAAAAGCTGCACTGCATGTTTGTTTCAACCATTCGCTAAATCAGTTAAATCATTTTAGCATAACTTCTCAGCCAGAAAGGTGAAATCATTTGCATTGGTAAACAAGTACAGCCAATATATGGCAGGAGTGTTACTCTATTGTTACCTAACTTTGATGGTTAAGAAACAAACCAGGGTAAGTGAACTGAACGGCAGGGGTGAACCTTCTAAACAAAGATCCTTAGAGCTTGATACATTTGCGCAGGTTTTTCCCCAGACCACGTGATGTGTCCAGGTCTGTTCAGAGATGCCATCAGCTACTTGTGTCAGCAGTCACATTCGCATGCAGTCACTACAGTGTCAGCTACTCAGTCATAACCACATTTAGCAAAAAAAATATACTCAAGATCGGTGAGCTGTATCAGACTTCGAAGAACAATAGCAGCATTCTGCTTAGCCAAACACTGCAGCAGAGCACAGTTATTTTAAAACTAAAAGGCATAATGCAATTCCAAAAAGCAGATGTGTTAGAGGTCTAGATCATGACTAAGCTCCTCATCCAGTATGCAATATTAATTAAGCTGAGAAAGGAGCAGCTGTTGGTAGTCGGCAGTAGACTAAATTAAACACTCTTTCCTGGTGGCAAAGCTTACATTGTATTTCAGCTAAGTCACAGAGAAGTGATGCGGAGCCTGCTCCCCTTTAAAAATGTCTTACTGTTTTCATTTCTTGTATTTATTACAGAAAGGATGTGTGCTCAAGAGTCGTGTGGATTTAACACACACACCCACCCACCCACCCACTCACACACACACTCACACACTCACACACACTCACACACTCACACACTCACACACACACACACACACACACACACACACACACACAGAAATACAAACTCTCACTGGCTCTTTATGATAAAGACAGCGTGCCAATACTCTGTGTTTTTACGGAGATGCTGTTGTTGCCCTTTCTTGCTCACCTTGGATAATTACACTTGTAATTTCTCAAGCGCGGAGATGGGCATGGTACGGCCCGGGGGATGGTATTGATGTTTGTTTAACCCTCAGTAAAGAGTACAGCACGGCAGAGGCTGCTGGCTTTTCCACTACAGTCAGGCACAAGTACACTATGTGCCGTGTCTGTGAAAGGGTTTGTGTGTGTGTGTTGGTGTTTGCACCCAGGTTTCTGTGTGTGTGTGTGTATGCATGCCTACGTATCTTTTTGTGTGTTTGTGTAAGTGTTCATTCTTGTGTGTTTGGGTATTGTGTGGGCGTGTGAGTGTGTGTGTATATGTGTATGTGTATGTGTGTGTGCCTGCACGTGTGAGTGCACATGTCTGTATGTGTGTGTCAGTGATTGTATTCAGGTTTTTGTGCACGGGTGTGTGTGAATGTGTGTTTGTGTGTATGTGTGCCTGCATATATTTGTGTGTGCATGAAAGTGTATATTCATGTATTTATGTACAGTATTTCTATAAATGTATGTATGTGTAGGCATGTGTGTGTGCGTGCGTGCGTGTGTGTTTGCTTCTATGTTATTGTGTGTGAATATGTGTGCATGTGTGTGTTTACGCACGTGTGTGTACATGTGTGCACACAAGTGTTTTGTGAGTGTGTGAATGTGTGCGTGCATGTGTGTATGTGTGTGGAACAGTGTTTGTGTGTGTGTGGTGTGTGTGCACGTGTAGGCATGCCTGTGTGTGGTTTTTGCATGTGTGTGCGCGTCTGTGTGTGTATGTGTGTGCAACATTGTGTGTGTGGTGTGTGTGTGTGTGTACGTGTAGGCATGTCTGTGTGTGGTTTTTTTGTGTGTGTGTGTGTGTTTGTGTTTGTGTGTGTACGAGTTGAGCCAGGGGGAGTGGGATGCAGCGATTGTGCCTGGGAATCAGAAGCAGCTGCTGGATCTGGCTCAGCGAGTGCCCGTGAAAACAGATTATCACGCATGAATGCATAATTGATTACTTTCCTTGGCTGTTTTCTCCTTAATTACAGTGTATGTACAGGTACTCGTATTAAAGACGCACGCACGTATGCGCTTGGGAACACATGTGCTACGTGCTCATACACAAACACAGACACAGACACACGTACACAACCATACACACAGCCACACACACACACACACACACAAATACACACATACATAAAACACACATACACACACACATGCACACACACACACACACACACACACACACACACACACACACACACACACACACACACACACACACACACACACACACAAATACACCTACACATGCACACACACTCACACGTTCTCTATTGAGGGATAACACGTCCAACACCACTTGAGAGCCACATATAAGGTGTTTGCTATAATTCCAC
Organism: Setipinna tenuifilis; assembly: GCA_030347295.1. NCBI lineage: Eukaryota > Metazoa > Chordata > Actinopteri > Clupeiformes > Engraulidae > Setipinna > Setipinna tenuifilis. The sequence continues at coordinate 13,270,682 of CM059285.1, forward strand.
TTTTATTAAACCATCACTCTGCTCTTAAAGAATATATCGCCATGGCTTCTGCCGCCGTTATAATGCTATCATTTTTCATAGGACTTCCCCAGCAGCCCGTGCAGTCCCGGGCCTGGGGCCTGTGCTACCACGCCGTTCGCCGCCACCACCACCACCACCAGCATCGCCACCGCCCCCTTCCCCTCCCCCCACTGCCACCACCACCATCACCACACCACACCCCACCCCTCTGGCCCAGCATCAGGCTCTCAGCCACGAGGCCGTAACTTCTCCCCCCTTTCTTCCTCTCCATCCTGAAGCCCCCCCTCCCCCATCGTGCCGCTACCACCACCACCGGCATCCATACCACCCCCCACCGCCTCCACCACCCCTCTGCCCCAGCATCGGCTCTCAGCCGCGAGGCCGTAACTTGTCCCCCCCTTTCCCTCCCCGTCTTGAAGTCCCTCGTCGCCATCCACCCCCCCCCACCCCCACACACACACACACACACACACACCCCCCCCACCCCACTCCCTCCTTGCTGTGTTTACTCCCCGTGCGGTGTGATGGAGTGGCGCGCCGGCGTGGCCCTGCAGTATTAATGGGGCCCGCGCTCTCTTTGTTATGGCGCAGGCTGGGGCCGCAGCGCGTGGCGTCTGTCACACGGCCCCATTACGCCCATAACTCTCCGCTAGTTTATCGTGCCGACTCTCAGCCCCTCCGCCATGATAAACGTCAGATTCACCATTACGGGGGGGGGGGGGGAGAGGGAGAAAGAGAAAAAGAAGAAGTACAAGAAGAGGCAGAAGAAAGGGAAGGGAGGAAGGAGTAACAAAAGAGAAAGACTGAAAAAATACTGTCTGCTGTGAAATAAACAGATTACAAAAAGCTCCGTGAGAGAAAGAAAGAAAGAAAGAAAGAAAGAAAGAAAGAAAGAAAGAAAGAAAGAAAGATCAGAAAAAAAATACAAGGGACACTGCCATATGCTGGATGTCTAAGTCAACACAGCTCACTTTGTGAAGATGTTAAAAAGAGACCAAATGCCACCGTCTTTCATGTCCAAAACACAAGGCTTAAGGTTGTCTAACATGCATTTCATCTTAGTCGAGAAAGACCTTGAAAAAAAGGGGGTTGGACATAAAAAAGAAGCAGAAATGGGAGCATTTCAAATGTGTGTGTGTGCCGGCAAAGCCTGGTCCTTCAAAGAATTGGTGTGCAGCTTTTGCTGTAAATGGATTTTAGTGGAGATTTGCATGGGGCGATTCAGTGCTGTTCCTGTGCCATGACTGTTATCATGGATGGCATTTCTTTATCCACAAAGCTTTGTGTTTTTTGAAGCATAAGACACTGGATTTTCTTTGATCGTGTGTGTGTGTGTGTGTGTGGGGGGGGGGGTGGCAGGGTATTTATTTATGTGTTTATGTGTGTATGTGCATGTCTGTGTCTGTATGTGTTTGTGTGCGTTGTTTCTCATTTCAGTACAGTAATTGCAACTACAGGTGTTTATTTGAAGCTACAGTAGTTGTGTGCTAATCACTGTGTGTGTGTGTGTGTGTGTGTGTGTGTGTGTGTGTGTGTGTGTGTGTGTGTGTGTGTGTGTGTGTGTGTGTGTTTGGTGTTATTGTCATGCTGGACTTCTTTCTTTAGTTCCATGGTAACCACTAATCACCGCGTGCGTCCGTGTCATTGTCATCCTGGAGGTTTTTCTTTAGTCCTGTGGTAACTGCTAATTAAATGTCAGAAGATGATGCGTGGGCTTCAATGGCCATCTTTGACCCCTCAGCTGCAGGGCTGAAGACTCTCGCTCTCACTCTCATCGTCTAACTAGGCCTCTGTGCACCACGGTGAGCTGGGGTTGGTGGGGGTGTGAGTGTGTCAGTGAGGGAGCGTATGAGTGTGGGGGTGTGTGTGCCTGTGTGTTGGGGGGGGGGGGGGGCTGGGGCTGGGGTTGTGAGGGGCTTTCGGGCAGGCTGAGAGGGTTGGTGGATATTGCTACTGATGCCGAACAGATAGATGTTATTGTATGTGGATGCGTCTACTCGCACTGAGAAATGAACAGAGGATAATAGCGCTGTTTTTTTCCCCCCAATGAGATTACAAAATCCCAGGGTGTGAAGATGGGGTTTGGGGGAAAATGAGAGGCTCCTCACTTTTGTGTTGTAAGCCTTCTTTGTGGGATCCTAACCCCACCCTCGCTCCTTATTTTCATATTCTATTTTTTAAAGAGATTTTAATTTGTGTGATTATGTCGTGTAGCCATAAAGCACAGCAGAACTAAGATTGGATAGCTCTCACATGATGTTGTACACACACACACAGACATACACACACACACACACACACACACACACACACACACACACACACACACACATACCCCTTAGATACATTCATATATCTAAGACCAATTAACTTTGAAAATTGTGTGGACACGGACATGGGATTCTGTAACCTTTTCTGGCTATAAAAACATATGGGAAGTTTTTTTCTGAAATTGGAATCTTGGTGTTCAAAATTACTGACAGCAAATGCCGAAATTGTGTGTGTTTCAACATTTTAGGTCATGGTCTTCCCCACAGAGTCAGAGTCAGTCTTTCACGTAAAGTTTTTTGAGTCTTACCTGAGAGGTGCCTGAATGTAGCCTTGAGCAGCACATTGGTACTGTAAGCTGTAATTATCAAGCCAGAACAATGTGACATGTCTTTCTTAAAGCCTCATGTCAACCGCCTTCAACTTTAACCGTCAGGGCTGATCGAATAAACTCTTTGTCTTTCACAAAGAGGCGCAAAGTTCCACGTACAGACACACAGACATGAACACGGACACGCACACGAACACACAGACACACACACACACACACACCCACACACACACACACACACACACACACACACATGCTAACACACACACACGCTAACACACACGGTAGAGCCCCAGACAGCCAGGCAGCTAAAGTTTCATTACTTCCATAAAGGATAAAAGGCACAATTACAAAAGCTGCCATTCTCTGGCCTGCACCTTGCTCTATGTCTCCATCCAGGTGGCAGCTTCCCTCTCCTTAAATGTGAAAGGTCAGGATGGTTATCGGCCTGATAATTAGATAACCCCAGGAAGAAGGGCTATCAAGACCCCGGCTCCATTCACCCACACCTCCTGTTGTCCCCACCACACTGCCTGATAAAGTCAATGCCTCTTTTCAATTATATGACAGACACCCCGCACACATACACACACATGGGGAGCACACACACACACACACACATGCACACGCTCCCACAGAAATGACAGTTTTTTTCACCTTTCAAACCTCCCAGCTGGCTAAGCGCATTAGCGTCTGAAGGGCCTCTTGTCTGCAAATAGTGAGAAGAGGAGAGTCTGTCTCCCTGGATGTGTTTGGCGTCTCACAGTTCGCATGGGTTCACAACACTGCTGACTTCACCATTCAGAGCCCCTTGCCAAGATCCACTGCTGCACCGCAACGATGCACTGCAGAGTGAGAGGCACATCCTAGCATTTCTATCGTAAAGTACTTTTCCTAACCCAGAGCTGCCTTAGTGTCCAGCCATAGGTTGCTGACCATGACCAGGACAGTGCTTTCAGGTCATGGCAGTCATTGAAATGGCACTTCATGTCAAAAAGCCTTTCTTTAACATAAAGTCTGTCAATGAAATGCCATTGTGAAATTGCCAAAAAAAATCTATTTTACCTTTTATTTGGTTTGATCAGTTCAAACTGTGTTGACGCACAACATCATGTTAAGGACATTCTCTCTGTCTCTCTCTCTCTCTCTTTCTCTCTCTCTCTCTCTCTCTTTCTCTCACTCCAGTTTGATGGGCAGCGTTGACATACACTGGTGAAGTGCGGGGCTCCAGGCACATTTGGTTGCATCAGGAGCCCCCACATACTGTAAATCACTTCCTGGAGTGCCGGTGGCTGGGAGTTCATTGTTTCAATTAGACGAGCAAGAGGGGGGTGGGATGATAACTCCGAGATTGCATTTGGAATTTGAATTGTTTGTTTCATAGCCGCAGCAGGAGCAGAATAATAGCCAGGGCCTCTAAACTGCTCTTAGGGATTATTAAAAATGCATTGTCATGCAGCAATTTAGGCTTCACAGTTCATGAAACTCATGAATAAATTAATATCACCTACAATGTTGCCTGCTCAGGCACAATATTGTACTAACAATACCAACCCTTTATGTATGGATCTCAGTAATCTTATTACGCAGACAAAGAGTCTGTACCCTCCCTATACATGTATACCCATAACCACTGCCACTACATGCTAATGGGTGTATTGCTAAAGGCTGCTCATTAAAGCACATTTGTGTCCATAGCACATGACTAAAGTATCTTTGTTTGACCATAATACATTACAATTATATGACCTGATTAGTAGACTGGGGCTTTTAGTCTTTTGCTTTGACATCATTTTGGTCAAAGATTGTCTTTTTTTTTAAAGACAAAAACATGCTCTTTTGGTTCCTCCAAGCTAACACAAGCTTCAATCTGTGTCAGTGTGCTTGGTAATTGCTAAAGGAGTCGTGGCTGAGACCTTATTAATGAAATGACAAAATGGGCTGTGCAAAATCTAAGAGGAAGAGAGACTTTTATCTGTCTCCTGGTAAAGCTTTTACCGGTCCAGGGATAGACAGGTACAACCTGCTATTTTCTTAAAGATCAGAACACACACACTTCCATTTTGGCTAAGAAAAAACACAGCTTTAAAATTATAGGTCTGTGACAGGAAGAATCAGACATTTTTTTTGGACCACTAAGCACTAAGAACATTTTTTCCATGTTGATAAAATGTCTGTAAGGGGGACAGGTAGACAGAAGATGATGAAGGGCAGAACGAGATTTCCTGTTGTTCCTCCCTCTCCTCAGGTGTTCGGCAAGATGGGCATCCCCCAGGTACGCAACCCCTCACTACCGCCTCCCGACCAGATGCCAGCCAGCTTCCACGTGAAGATTGCTCTGATTGGCTGTGGGCCAGCCAGCATCAGCTGCGCGTCCTTCCTGGCCCGCCTCGGCTACGACAACATCACCATCTTCGAGAAGCAGAAGTACATCGGTGGACTGAGGTCAGTTGTCTCATCCATCGGTCCCTCATCCAGCCGTTTGTCCGTCAGTCTGCCTCCTTGTACCCCCTTCCGTACCTCTTTAATTCACTCCCGATGACTCATTGCAGACCTCATGCAACAGACCTACCGCATCCCTACCAGGGGAGGGAAGGGGGGGGGTGAGGGGCGATGCAACTAAAGGGCATTGTTGATCACGCTTGGCTGGATCGATACGCCGCGCATTGTATAAGGTCAGAATAACTAATGAGGGGCCGGCGTACTTGGGAATATTCATCTCTCAAATGCCGCGCTGGACGACGGCCCTTATCAATTACACATTCCTGGAGCGCCGGCTCGACCCAACGCTGCGGCCGGCCGGCCGCCCCACTCAGCTGTCGATGACTCAAGCTGAGACTTATGGGTGTCCAGAGTAGGTCTGAGGGCCCATCAGGCTGGCCGGACAGTCAGTCACATGGGAGTAAAGACAGCTTGAGGTGGGAGAGCAAAGCCTGGTGGGGAAGCTTGGGGTAGGACGTGAAAGAGAGATCTGCTTCCCTACCCAAACATCAAAATGGAAGAGAGAGAGAGAGAGAGAGAGAGAGAGAGAGAGAGAGAGAGAGAGAGATAAACGGCTCCTGTAAGAGTTGAGAGAGAATTTTTCTCTCTTTTTTTTTTTTTTTTTTTCTGTGTGTGTGTGTGCAGTGCTCTTTTTTTCGTTTCCAGCCCTGTGCTTTTAGATTCCTTAGGGAGCTTTTTCTTTTCCTTCTTCTGTTTTTTTTTCTTGAGGTTTTTCTCTTTTCTTTTCCCCTCCTCTTTCGCCCGCTCAATTTTTTTCCCCCTTTTCCTCTGCAGCTCTGCGGAGATCCCTCAGTTCCGTCTGCCCTACGAGGTGGTGCAGTTCGAGGTGGACCTGATGAAGAACCTAGGAGTCAAGGTAATGAGCGTCTTGGCACTTCTGCTCACCCCCCCCCCAACCCCGACCCCCCCACCCCATTGCTCCTATCACCACCTACTTCCTCTGCCCCTCTACCACCCTCAGGCTCTCTCCTCCCCCCTCTCTCTCTCTCTCTCTCTCTTCCTTTCTCTCTGTCTCGCTTTCCACCTCTCTCTTTCTTTCCCTCTCCCTCTCCCCTCTCTCTCTGTCTTTGTTTCTTATCCTGTCCTCCCCACCCCCCCGCCCCTTCCCTGTTTCCTCATCAGAAGCAGGCGGCAGGCGACAGGTCTGCAAGACGATCAGCAACCCAAATGTCAGCCGCATTAATAAAGAACAATTAAAAGCTGCATTAGGGAAGCAGACTAGCACAAGCTCAATCCCACCACCCCTACCCCCAGCCCCACCAACCGCCCCACCCCTACCCCCACCACCACCAATCCCCTCACGGTCACCACCTCCACCTCCTTACCCTCCATCACCCCCCCCCACCACCACCAGCACCACCCCTGGCTCATGGCGTGCGTCTGCCTGTCGTCTGAATGCCGCCGTGGTGAGAAAGGGCAATCGATAGTCCTCATCCGGACCACACCTGCTCGTCTGTGCGCAGGAAACATTTTTTTTTGCCCGTTGCACGCAAGTTGCTCAAAGTGGTTTACGGGTGGTTGGTTTTAACGGCAGAGGATGTTGGGTGTGGGGAAGATGCGGCAGTAGGGGGGTGCTGGTGGGGCTTGGGGGTGGGGGGGGGTGGAGGAGTGCGTGAAAGGGAAAGGGCTTGTGGGAAGGCAGCGGATGTCCCATTTGCATGTGTTGTTTGTTGCAGTGCAGGGGCTGGAGGCGAAACATAAACAGAGCCAAGCAGCACTCGTAACCTTTGGAGGGCCCCGCATTAAATGGGGGGGGGCGGGTGGGTGGGACGGGTAGGACGGGGAGGGGGCTGATGCCAGCAAAGCAACCAGTGCAAATTCACCCATGAGAAAGTCCCAGGCTTGCAGTATCACTGCAGATATATCATGCATTCAGGCACTACTGACCAGTCCAACCCCCCACCTTTCTTTCTCTATCTCTCTCTTTCTCTCTCTCTCTCTCTCTCTCTCTCTCTCACTGTCTCTCCCTCTCCTCTCTTTTTTTCAGTTTGAAAGCCACGAATTGCTGTCTTCTCTTTCCGCATTCTCTCTTTTTTTTTTCGATTCTCTGCCAATCTCTGCCCTTCTTTCTCATTCTCTTTCTCTTTTTTTCTCTCTTTACATATAGATGCCTGCTCTATATATATCCCCCTGTCTTTCAGCTCTTCTTCTCGTGCCCTTCTATCCTCCTCACTATGTGTCTCTCCTGCAGGATGTTACCTGCCGCGTTGCTGTCATTGTAAAGCCATGTGTGTGTGTGTGTGTGTGTGTGTGTGTGTGTGTGTGTGTGTGTGTGTGTATGTGTGTTTGTGTGTCTGTGTTTTAGATCGAGTGTAAGAAGGGACTGGGCCAGGACGGCATGACACTGCTTTCCCTGAAGGAGGATGGATACAAAGCCGTCTTCATCGGCATCGGTCCGTTTTTCCCTTATCCCTCTCGATGTCCTCTCTATTCCTTGATCCCCCCCCCCCACTCCCCCATATCGTATGTTCCTCTGTCTTCCTTGACCACCAGCACACCAATCAGATCGAGGAAGAGGGAATGAGGCAGGGGCTGGGAGGTATAGGTGAGGTTTGTGGGAAACTCTGCTTATCGTGCTCTGGTGGCTGTCATGGAGACTTTTGTTCAATCTCTGACTGATGTCATTGAATGCACGGCAATGACACCTTTTCAGAATCCCCACCCCCTACCCCTGCTTCCCACCACTCTCTCTCTCTCTCTCTCTCTCTCTTTCTGTCTGTGTGTGTGTGTATGTGTGTGTGTCTGTGTCTCTCTGTCTCTCTCTCTCTCTATGTCTCTCCCTGTCTCTGTCTTTCTGTCTCTCTCTCTCCCACACACACTCACACACACACACACACACACACACACACACACACACACACACACACACACACACACACACCTTCAACCACCTTCCTTGTAGCCCGGCCCAACCCACCAAACCAGCCCAGCCCAACCCAACCCAGCTCGGTCTGAGCCTCTCCCTTCCTCCCTCCCTCCCTCTCTCCCTCCCTTCCTCCCTCCCTCCTTCTCTCCCTTCCATGCTATCACTCTACTGCTGGACCACCCACTGCTTCCTGCAGGAGGCTTTTCCCCTCCTCTCTTTCTTTTTCTCCCTCCACATGCACCTTACTGAGAGCCTGCCCCTTGCTGAGCCATTCAGCTGAGTGCACTTGTTGACCCCAAATGCTCTTTAGCTATGTAGCTTATCAGAGTCGTCGTCCGATAACATCCGCCGCACTCCTTCGAAGCTGCTTTTAGAACGCAAGGCTAAACCGATAAAAAAATAAGGACGAGTTACATTAAAGGTTCTCCTCTGCGTACTTTCTTACTTTAACTCTCTCTCTCTCTCTCTCTCTTCTCTCTCTATCTTAGCTTCTGGTTCTCACTCTTCCTCTCTATCCCTCACGCTTCATGCCGTCTCTTACTGTCTTATTTATATTGACGTTATAGCTGATGATTATATAAGCCGTGACCTTCGACACTTGAATCAATAATTATTGTATTTATCTCTAACCTCCACCTGCCTGTGCTACTTCCTTCATATCTACCTTTAACCTTGGCAGAGTCTTTCCTTTTTTCAGCTACATCCTCCTCTCCCCAGCAACCTGCTGAGCTGCCAGTTTGATGTTTTTTTTAGGGGGAGATGTAGAGCTTTTTGCTCTGCGTTCCTTTCTTAGCATCGAATGCGATGCTGCTAATGTTGGTATTCTGAACAGCTGTTAGCTGCTGGCTACGAACCACCTGAAAAGGTTCTTTACCTCATTAAAATCAATCAAAGAGGCCCTTTTTACATTCTGGTGCATTTCAAATTATGTCTCCCTCAACATGCAGAAAGTTATATTTACTAAAATGAAAGGCGGTTGTTAAGCCAGTAATTTAGCTTTTTATAGGGAGAAAATATACCCCGCTGTTTGCGAATTGATCTGAGGATTTCAAACATTCCTTGAAGCCATCTTATCTGTTTGTTTTATTGTACCGAACAGCAAAAAGCACAGAAAAAAATAGAAATGTATTATTCATTATTTCAAAATGCTTCAAGTCTTTTGATAACGGTGTCTCTAATTACGAAGACTCCTTTACTCAAAGCATTCTGGGAGTTCTCTGCCACAAAAGGATGCAAAGGAATTTTCAATTCCCAGAGAGACGGGCAAAGACAGAGAGAGAGAGAGAGAGGGGTAGAGAGAGAGAGAGAAACAGCTCTGCCATGTTTGCAATTAATTTCTATGATTTCATATTAGTCCCTTTACAGGCTTTTTAAATGTCATACTCTGCAATGATTGACATGCAAATTTATCCCTGGCTTTGGGGGTGAATAGAGGGAAGGTTGAGGCAGGAAGATAAGGCTATTGTTTCCTGGGTTATAGGCTCCGAAAGGGAGGTGGAGAAAAAGAGAAAGAGAGGGAGAGGGAGAGGGAGACCAGGCAAGGTTCGGACATCAGCAGCTTGAAAGAGCAAGTTAACCCTTCAGCTGCTGCACACTGCCATAACCACCACCACGACCACCATCGCAGTGGGGCCTTTGTGATGTAGCTTAGCCACTGTGAGATCTAGCTTTGATACAGGACCACGGTGAAGGTGTCGAACGTGTAGGGCCTGTGTGTGTGTGTGCGCGTGTGCAAGGACACGCACGCACACGCACGCACGCACGCACGCACGCACGCACGCACGCACGCACGCACGCACGCACGCACGCACACACGCATTTGTCGCCCAGGCTGGCAGAATGCAGACGGATGGGCAGATGTTCTAAAAGATGACAAGGTTCAAAGGAAAAATGTGTTGATTTGGCTGGAACACCATGAAAGGGAGGCATGATCAAATTTTTTTGTGAGAAAAGAGAAAGAGAAAGAGGGGGATGGAAGGGACGAGGGCTGTTAAAAACAGCTGGGACAGAGTGAAGCAAGGAATAAAAAGACCAGGCAGGGACTGATGGAGAGGCTCAAAAATGGACTTTTTATTGAGTGTTTGAAAGGCTCTGATATTTTCCCTGAGAAAGCCTTCAAGATTTAAAGAGATGACCGATCGATAGCTGCGCCGCGTGCACCAAAACCAAATATGACTTCCGCGCAATTAGTCAATATGATGATATATCAATCACCGCACATCAAAGCCAGAGATGTGAGGCAAACATTGTCCCCTGTCGCGTTTGAAGTCCCACCTTCATGGCAGATGTCACAATGACTCTTTTCTCCATCTGCCACAAAGCCCAAAACCCAGCGACATCGATTAGCTGCTACTCGCGAGACGAGAGGCAGCGAAGAGGACGGGGAAGGTGGGGGGAGAAGGGGGCCATTTTCTCTTAACACCCTCTTTGGGAGTGTTCTCCTTTCTTTCGCGCTCTCTCTCTCTCTCTCTGTCTTTCTGTCCATCTCTTTTTTCCTGGTCTTTCATCGTGACAAGGTTAATGAAAAACAGGGGGAAGAGGGCATGCGTGGCACCGGGGGTCTTTATTTATGTTAAACTCTAATGTACTTAGTGTGCCTGTGCATTATTTAACTCGTTGCCCTTCATTCCTGTTCATCTTTGCGCAATTCATAAGGGTGAAAGGGGGTCAGGGGCTGCACAGTGAACAAAAGTAACTCCCCCCCCCCCCACCCCAACACACACACACACACACACACACACACACACACACACACACACACACACACACACACACACACACACACACCTTATACACACTGTCCATACCCTACCCGTGCCCCACCCGGCACATTCTCACACGCACACACACATACACGCGCACACACACACACACACACACACACAAGCAAACACACTCCGGTGGGAGAGGCAGGCTGGTTCTGCTGGCTTGCTCCCTTTTCTCTCCTCCTGGCTCGCTGATGGCTACTGATAACATGTGATTAACGAGCACCCCGACCAGCCTGCGAATGAAAACATCTGCAACAGATGATTTATTATTTTTTATTCTTCACGAAAGAGAGCGAGAGAGAGAGAGAGAGAGAGAGAGAGAGAGAGAGAGAGAGAGAGAGAGAGAGAGAGAGAGAGAGAGAGAGAGAGGGAGAGAGGAGAACTGGAGCGCAGAAGGGAAGGATGGAGAGAGAGAGAGAGAGAGAGAGGGAGGGATAGAGGAAGAGGGGAGGGCAACGAGGCTGCTTACTGTACTGAAGCTCGCTGCGGGGAATCTGCAAAACGGAGGCAAATGAGATGCTACGTGTGACAAATGGAGACGCATTACTTACAAAGGCGCTTGTCAGAAGCGGCTAAGCTGCTGTTAAAATCCACTCTGTCATAAGCGCCCACAGTGGCCTGCCTCCCCCCCTCCTCCTCCCCTTCTCCTCCTCCTCCTCCTCCTCCTCCTCTACCACCACCACCACCACCCTCCTTTGATTTGCACTGGAATACTAATGATGGCTCAGGTCTGTTAAACTAACAGTATGAGGTACCTTATCCATCAGTGTTGCCCGCCAGTCGAGCAGAAAACCTAATGTCCCATAACTTGCTTTGGACGCTGTCGCGCGCACAACAGTCACAAACAGCTGCCCTCACAGTTTGAAGAACATGGCCGGCGAGGACATAGCAGGTGCAGAGTTATTTATTTAACTCGTGTTTTCCTATGCAACAGTGATTGCTTTATATCTTAGGAATGCATTAACAAAAAGTTGGAAGGAGTCAGCGTGTCTTGTAAACATGTTTTGTTGTGCTGTAATATTTTTCTTTCACTGTGGATACTAACTTTTACTGTCTAAGGACACATAGCAGCTTTGACAAATGGCAAAATTATGTGACAGAAACATATAATGTCCTTCAATCTGACAGCTCAAAAGAAGGTAATCAAGTACAGTTGTGTTTACTGCCTGTCTGACAAGTAAAGTTACAGCCCTTAAGAAATAAAAAAACTGAAAAACTGGTAGCACATCTCCACAGTAAGCTGAGATTTAAGTGTAGTTGATAGCAGGCCTGTAAAGCTGCCTTTTGCTCTCGCTTTTCTACAGTACCTCACCCACCAGTGCATACGAATAAAAATTTTCCCCTGCGTGTCATGCAGTAATATTTGGCCTGGAATTAGCTACACCTATCAATTTGAGTTATTCTTTTGCACTATCGCACATGAATATTTACAATCACTGCCTGCTGCAGAGGGGAAAAGTTCTTCACTGCGTTACAATTCTGCCGCGCTCTATTATTTTACCATTGCGATTCATATTTAATGAGCTCTCATCCATGATATCATTTCGCCGTGACTGCCAAATGATATTTACTATTTAACAGGCCAGTGTAATGGGATAAGCTAGAGGTTGGGAAGGAACGAGTGTATTTATGAAGCCGTGATGACACTAATGTCCCACGGTAATGTACAACACAGGCGAGTCCTGTCGAGATGTGGACAGCTGAAAGGACACAGTTTAATGTGGCACCGAGCCAGAACACACTACCCAGACTCTTAATCTCTATCCACGACAATAGGTGTGTGTGTGTGTGTGTGTGTGTGTGTGTGCGCGTGCGTGTGTTTGTGTGTCTGCAGGCATGTGTGCATTCATACGCATACTGTACACATTACGTCTGTGTGTATTTCTGTGTTTGTCAGTGTGTGTGTGTGTATGTGTGTTTGTCTGTGTGTGTGTATGCATGTTTGTGTATCTGTGGACATGTGTGCATTCATATGTATACTGTACACAAAACGTGTGTGTGTGTGTTTGTGTGTGTGTGCGCGCATGTCTCTGTGACTGAGATCGAAGCGACCTGCTTTCCTACCCCTGGTGCCTGGAAACATGGGGACCTTTTATAGTCTTTGTATGAAATTAAGTTTGAAAAAAGTGAATAATTATGGTGTGTAATTGGTAAATGTAAAAGGTGAGACAGTGTGTGATTAACACGTGGGTGTCTAATTATCGTGTGAAATAATGGCCGCCTCTGTTGGTAATAAGTTTAGCACACCAAATCTACGTGTTCTTTTCACCTTGCCTCCTCATCAGACATGGGAGGGATAATGACACCTTCGTTACTGGTGGCCAGAAATCCCCAAATTGAAAAACCATGGCTGAATGTTCTCCGCATTAATTAAATGTTAATGAAAAGTGGGAGGACAAGAGAAAAGATAGCTTGTTTGTTAGTTTGGATAGGCTTACTTTTTGACCCCACAAGGTCACTGGTTAAACAAAGAAAAAATACTTCTATCCAGTTACTATTGGTTACCTGTGCTGCTGTTGAAAATAGAACCGCAGCTTTTTTTTTGTCTAAATTGAAATGTTTTCAGTAGTCAAAACATGCTGAAACTTTTAATCATGTTTGGAAAGTGCTGCTACAAATGGATTGTTCTGGTGGTGGATTTGCTAGATATACTCCCTTTTCTGATACAGCCAGCTGTAAATGAACCAAAGAACGAGGGCGAGAAAAGAGAAAGAAATTTGAGAGACAATGAGCTTTCGACGGAAAACCCAGCGATTGTGAGAGTCCATTAATCCATTTTGCAATGCACAGCTCAGCCGGAGAGGTTCTCCGGAAATCAAATTATCGCTGACGAGTGTATGGCAGAGCTAATTGATTTTGACATCGGACGCGTCGGCCTTGCTGCTCTCAGTATCCAGTCTCAGCTTGAGAATGTGGCTCTCTTTCACTCGCGCCGACATGTAGACATTTTGGATTTAAGAGGAACACAGGATTTTTATGTTGCCAAAATTGCTGCTGTGCGATGAGATTCGAGAAGACCTAAAAAAAAGCACCTTGTTTCCTAAAAGCTTTGCTGAACCTAATTACTCTAGGTCTCAGGCTACCGATTATTAGTTTTTAGGAAAATCCTAATTAGTATTATAGATACATAGGTGGTCATTTTGTTGATCATGGCTGTTTAATGAAATGTACCTAATCAACCACACTTCATCAAACATCCATCTAATCCAGTGTGGTTAGTCACACAGGATGTGGGGATAACACAACAGAGGCTTTGTGGCTAGACTAGGTACTCCTAAAGCTTGCATTTAAATACTGGTGACTTAAGAAGCTGACACAATGGAATCACCATGTGGAGCCCATAGGTTAACAACTGCATACAAAAGTATCATAGCCAGTGTACTAAAAAAATGCAAGACAAAGAAATGAAAGGACCTCATACTTATTATGTAGTTTTTATGAAAGTGTAAGACTTATAGACAGATTTATAGAAAGAGATATTGTATAGAAAGAGAGATTTGCTTTATTATAAAGTTGGTGGTGTTTAAGGAGTTTAAGGAGACATTATGCAGTTCATTTCTGACATACCATAGAATGTTCTATAGACATGCAATAGAAAATGGAGGAAACTGAAATGTTCAGATAAATGCCTATGTATAGTTATTTTGTTTACATCTGTTCACATGTATGATGCACTGTTGATGGATTTATGTACTGCAGAGACATTTAGAGTGTATTTTATTTTTCATGTTTTCATTTCTCCCCCTCTCCTTCTTAGGTCTACCGCAAGCCAACAGGCACACAATCTTTGAAGGACTAACCATGGCCCAAGGCTTTTACACCTCCAAGGATTTTTTACCACTTGTTGCCAAGGCCAGTAAACCAGGTAAATTCAACTAATAATTAAAACAAAATTCTGTTATGCAGCACAAACGCATGAGATGTCTTAGGCTGACACCAAATCCACAGGACAATATCCTTTGGGTGGCAGCACATTGGAAAAAGGAAGGAGGGAAAAAAACAAAACAGAAGTGTCACAGCGGCATAAAGTGAATTTCTGGTGCATTCAGCCAGCAGACGTGCAATATACAGTTCAGAGAGAGAGGAGACATATTGAAAAGCCAGAGACAGTGTCAGGGTGTTTGTGTGTGTGTGTGTGTGTGTATGTGTATATGTGTATGTGTGTGTGTGTGTGTGTGTGTATTTGGGGGTGGGGGGTGGGGGGGGTGAGAAGACCACAGCAGAGTGTGAAGCGAGACACAGCAGAATGACAGAGGCCAGAAGATAGAGCCAACAGTCGAGTCGAATAGCGGCATGTGATGTCACAGGCAGACAGGAGCACAAAAAAAGCCCTTAAAAACCCAAAGATCCATGGCCCACACACTTGCAGCAATGCTTAGAGGCCCTTGGTTATGTAATCCGAGCCTGCAGAATCACACAGCCAATCGGATTCCATAACTTGAGACCACTTGCTGTGTCCCATGTTGATTGCTCCCCTGAGACAGAGGACAGGAGATAATGGTTTCTTAGGGAATGCATCGGCTCGGATGTCAAAACACTCAGTCGATGAGCGTTGCGTAAGCCCAGTGGGGTGCCAGTCGGACAGACCGCAGACTTTCGTGGCACAAACGGTTAGGCTGTCAAAAAAAAAAAACTTTTTTTGCAATGAGACAACTTGTTTTTCTCCGAAGTCTCACAGCACAGCTGAGAAGTATTTTATTTTTTATTACCTTCTAATTATTATTTTTTGAAGTGTGGTGGAATAGTGGGGGAAGCAGAGACAAAAATGGGAATCCGATTCTATTCCAAGAACAGGAAAATAGTTCTTGTCAGGTGTTTTTTATTTATTTATTTATTTATTTTTACCCTGGCAGGGATGCGAGAATAGAGGGGAAGACACCACCGCTAGGCTTCACGGCTGCATCCAGTTTCAATTACCAGGAGCCATTTGCTCTCCCCCCTTCCCCCTTCATGTGACACCACTCACTCAAGCGCTGGTCGAGGAGAAACCATTTATATTTCTCTCTTTGTGCACATGCAGGGATACCTGAGTACATCACATGTTGCCGGATACGCCGTGTATTATCAGATGTTGACATCGGGCAGCGTTCAGCGTAATCTGCACTCGTTCTTACGCCAGATAAAAATAAAAGCATTGTAGGGATAAAGGCCCGAATACAAAATTACCTATATGTGTACACGAGGGAGTGAGGAGGTAGACACAGAGAGAGAGAGAGAGAGAGAGAGAGAGGGAGAGAGAGAGAGAGAGAGAGAAGGAGAGGAAGATAAGGTGAAGCTGCCTCTCATTGAAGCAGAATAATTTGATAGTGACATGCTGTGTCGGCAGACTCCAAGATGCAATTTTACACCGCCTTAAGTACCAGCGTCTGCTGAGCCGTTAAGCAAGAATGGTTCCACCGACAGAAATCATGTTTTCCTATTTCTCACCTCTCTCTCTCTCTGTCTCTCTCTCTCTCTCTCTGTGTTTCTCTCTGTCTCCCTCTCTCTCACTTACTCCATCTTTCTTCTCTCTCTATCTCTATCATTCCGTGTTCTCTCTCTCTCTCATAGGGATGTGCAGCTGTCGTTCCGTTCTGCCCACTCTGCATGGCGTGGTTATAGTGCTTGGCGCGGGTGACACTGCCTTCGACTGTGCCACCTCTGCCCTGCGCTGTGGAGCCCGTCGTGTGTACGTCGTCTTCCGGAAAGGTTTCACAAACATTCGGGCCGTCCCTGAGGAGGTAGGGAAGAGAGAGAGGAGAAGGAACTGAGCAATGCTTACATGCATATGAAAAAAAGAGAAACACCAAACACACAAACAAAACCTGTTTGTGTGTGTGTATGTGTCTTTGTGTGTGTGCGTATGCATGAGCATGCGCCCTTGTGTGTGTGTGTGTGTTGGGGGTGAGTCAGATGGAGAAGGGGGCTGCGAAGAAGAGGATGAAAGAAGGAGGAAAACAGAGGTGAAAGGAAGACATAAGACAAGAGTCAACAGCTGGAAGCTTAGGGCTTTATTAATATTTGGTCTGGCGGGGGCCATGCTCAGTGGACGTCTTTATTAAGGTGTCCATGTGAGTGTCCTCTGACTGCCCAGCCGACAGCCCGCCCTAAGCCCCTCTCTCTTTCTCTTTCTCTTTCTCTCGCTCTTTCTCTTTTTTTATTTCTTCTCTCTTTTTCTCTGTCTTTCTCTGAGATTTTCCTCTTTCTTTCTTTTCTATTTCTCTTTCTCTCACCTCTTCTTTTTCTTTCCTTTCACTCTATCTCTTTCTCCCTTTCTCTCTTTGTCTTCCTCTCTCACCCTCTCTCTCTCTCTTTCTTACACACACACATATACACACACACACAGTCACACACGCTTACTCACTCTCCCGCTGCCTTATTGCGGGGAATTGTCTTTGGTTTTTTTGGCAGGAGATTACTGTCAAAAGACCCTCTTCCTCTCGGAGGCCCGAGTCAATAGGCTGGCCGGGATGAGCGGGGAGGATGCGAGGGGCGATAAGGCAACTCATGCATGGCTCGATTTAGATCTCTGAGTGCTCTGTGAGACAGGCCCCCGAGGAGCTCCTCTCACTTCACACCGACCGCCTTTTTCTCTTTTTTCTTTTTCTTTTTTTTTTTTTTAAAAACACACTTTTTTTTCTTCTTCTCTCACAGGAGCTCTATGTATCTCTCTGTGTTATTAGAACAGGATGAGTAGAAATTATTGTATAGTGTGCTGTCTGTACATGGTGACTGGTACATGGTATGCAGACTTCTTCCTCTAACAGCTTGACAACATTGGTGTAAATCATTTAACACCAACAACGACATAGTGTATCTTTTAACACCCACAAAAACATAAGAGGTCACCAGTAAGTCAAATGTTTGTGGAGTTATTATTGTGACACAAGGTGCAAATGATTACGCTTATGGGTTTTGATTCTAGAGAAGGCTCTCCCTGTTTAATGCCAAGGTGAACGAAAGAGAGTCTTAAGTAAAGGGTTGCCAGGGTATCATATTTGCTGTCTATTTTTGATCTTTCTGCAGAACTTACTTCTGTCACGTCTTTAGCCTCTCTTCCTCCCTACCTCCCTCAGTCGACACCACGCACTGCCATAGAAACAACATAAATGACACGGAGAAATGAGAAAATTAAAAAAGTGATTCATATCTGTTTACTTTGCTTCAGCGGAGGTAGACTGTTAAGCTGCCGACACCACCTCCTCGCTCTAATTAAGTTTGTTTATGTGATATAGTACGTTTTTGGACTCCAGTGGGTGTAACTAACCTTCACATAATAGATGATATTTTCTTCAAAATTGCACGAACTGTGAATCTGTGGAAGGGGAGACATGTAGAGGAAGGCTAAATATAAAATATGTTCAGGCAAAGGTGTCCAGTGCATTCTGACATTCGGTGTGCTGCACGTGTACAGGTGTATTTGAACATGCTTTATTGTGTTTGTGAATGTGGCTTAGTCCAATTAATTAACAAGGAGGTAAAGGACATTAAAATAGAAATGGTTATATAAGCTTTCTTTTTCGTTTTTTCGTTAGTAAAGATAGTCTTTCAACCAAGACTATTTTTGAGACGATTGGAACCGTATGCCACCTGTCATGTAACATGTTTCTGAACCAGGAATAGTAAAAGTTGGATAACTTCAACTCGATAAATCTGTGTTTTGTCATGACTGCCATGTTAGCAGTTCTGTAACTGTGTACTGTGTTCTTTTTTTTGGGTGGCGGGTTATGCAGATGGAGCTGGCCAAGGAGGAGAAGTGTGAGTTTCTGCCCTTCCTGTCCCCACGTGAGGTCATCATGAAGGCCGGTCGGGTGGCGGGCATGGAGTTCTGCCGGACTGAGCAGAACGAGTCGGGGGAGTGGGTCGAGGACGAGTACCAGACGATACGTCTCAAAGCCGACTACATCATAAGTGCCTTCGGCTCAGGCCTCAGTGACCTTAAAGGTAGACGTCAAAACTATTTGAGTCGCTGCTACAGTTCCTACACCATGGCTTTGTATAGTGTTCCTAAACGTTTCGGTAATTCTCTCTCTTCATTCTTCTAGTGTCTTTTAATCTTTTAATAATGAGTGGTTAAAATCTTTTAGTCTGTTAATCTTTTAGCCATTTTAAATTTCTATTTCAATTTTTTGTGCTCACAGAAATTGCTGGTATGAAATATATTTAGAATGTATGTGAGATTAAATGAAATACTACAGTGCATAGAGATAAACAGTAATGAACAGGAATAGTCCTTTCATATAGTTATCAGATGGTCATAGCATATTTCTGCACGTCGAGTGCCGCAAGCTCAAAACATTAGTGGAGCATAGTTTTAGGCAGCACATTTTTTTCAGTTGTGCACATTATCCATGTACATAATAATGCTTGATGCGTACTGTATAACAGCGTGAAGTAGCCTAAAGTTTGTAAATATCTTCGGCATACACGTTAGTACATGTGAAAACTTTGCTAAGGGCTTTGGTAATGAAGTTGCGGTGCACTGCAGTCCGATGAAGTGCTGACATTTTAGGCTGAAGAAGATGCCATATTGCCAACGCCGTTTCACCACCCAATTCATTTTCATTAGGCCAGATTAGTGTGGCTGACTGGTGCTGGCAGAAGTCTTTGATTAAGCGATGAAGTGGGCGATGGCAAATTTGAACAGGTGTCCCACTGTCAGCCGTAATCTGCCTACTTGTTTTCGTGGCAACCAGAGAAAATTGGAAATCATAACATTGTTTCAGGGGCTGCTGCCGAACGCCACAGTGCTGAGTGAGCTGCCCCAACTTCCAGGAAGGATCGCAGCCCCTTACTCTCATCCTTCACCCCAGCGTTTCTCTTTCATTCCCTGATTACTTGTTCAGAATAAATCTCACGTACATTTGCCCCTTTACCCCAGGCCCCCCCATCCCCACCCCCACCCCCACCCTCCCATCATCATAATACCCCATGCAGTCTAACTGCTTCCAGGACATGCATGTGGGTGTTGGAATGGAGTTTTTATGTTGCCTTTTTGTTTGGATTTCGGCAGTTAATTTTCTCCAGCACATCGCAATTTTTGTGACAAATGGGCTTGAATGAGCTCTCCGGACTTGATAAATGGTGCTGTGCTTTAAAACCAGTGTGAAAGGATTATCACCAGAGCCTCTGCGACAGGCCCTGCAGGAGAGAGGCACAAATCATTATGCAGATGTTACACCTGGCATTATTCTTGGAGAATTCTCTCTCTCTCCATCTCTTTCTCTTTCTCCTCCTCTCTAACCAGGCAGGAGGGGGGTGGAAAAGGGGAGGGGGGGTATGTGGAAAAATAGACACCAGCTTCATCAGGAGGAGAAGAGACGCCACAGTGCTACTCTTATCATTTAACTCAGTCTCCAAGCAAGACGGTATTCTTTTTTATTGTTGTTTTTTTTCCTTCTGTTTTTGCTTTTCGCTTTTTTCCCCCCTGCATTCTTTCAACAGAGCACGCAACAAACAGCTTTTCAAACAATATATTTTTGTATGTGCCATGGGGTATTTTCTGTCTCTCACTCTCTTGTTTTTTTTTGGCCAAGTGAAGTTAATTTGTGTGTGTGTGTGTGTGTGTGTTTGTGTGTGTGCGCATGTGTTTGTGTGTGTATGTGTATGTGTGTGTGTGCATGTGTGTGTGTGTGTGTATGTGTGTGTGTGTGCAGGGGGTGACAGGCATTTGTCAGACTGTTGGTGATACATACCCCCTTCATAGCACCCCTATGTTGTCAGGTAATTAGATTACAGACCTAAAGGGCACACTTGCTATGATTTTCAATTATGCTTGCGACGAGCAAACAAAGTGTACATCACGGCACAATAGCCCGGTCCAAAGTTGACCACAGATAACATGGAGACTCAGTGTAGAAATTTACTGTACAGCTGTGAGAGTGGAGTATGGTCAGTGGGTGGGTGGGTGGGTAAGGAGGTTGTGGGTACCAGGGCATTCACAACTGGTTACCCACGAAAGCCATTAACCAGCTCTGTGAAGCCTTACGGACAGGCCTGCTGCAGACCTTGGTCACTTAAGCGCGCAGAAACAGAGCTTGTTCTACATGAATTCATAATTAGCCATGACTGTAAAGTACACATTTACTCAGCCAAATGATTGCAGCCCAGTGCATCCCAAGGCAAACGTTACGCCATGCGCCGCTGTGTATTTGTTTTGTCAGGCCTCTCTTACTGTTGGTCCACAGCTTAACCGCTTCGCCAGTAAGTTATTTAACATTTTTTTTTGCACTTTTCACATCATCAGTCGGTTAGATTCAATCAAGCTTTCTTTGAAATCTGTGGTCCATACTCGACGCCGAATGCTTGACTGTAAATCAAAGCTGTGCACAAGTGGTTGCTGTGCGAACGTTTCTTTGTGCGTGAAAAAAGTGTCTCTCTGTGTAGACTCCATTTTAGATGTTCTTTAAATGGAAGACCTCGATGATTGACCCAGTATTGCGAAGCGTGCATGGAATTTGCTCTAAATTAGCAAAGGTGTCCTCAGACTGGATGAGGGCATTGTTATTATTGGCAATTAGCCCACAAGGTTAATTAAAACATGAGGAATCTCTGATATGAGGAAGAATTAAATGGTCTGCATGACTGCAAACTAACTAGCTTAATTTGATAGTGATTTTGTATTTCCTTTTTGTTAAGCCTCATTGCTGCTATGGATCTGTGTGTGTGTGTGTGTGTGTGTGTGTGAGAGAGAGAGAGAGAGAGAGAAAGAGAAAGAGAGCAAGAAAGGAGGAGAGCGAGAAGGAGAGAGAGACAGAGAGATACAGAGAGAGAAGAATTGTGATTTTCTGGTATTTTCTGGCAATACCATTTTCTCCCTCAGGCAAGTGTAATTTTATTTCTTTAGCTTTTTCTAACCACAGTCAGTCACATTGCTCATCAGGTCACAGTCAGAAGAACCAGCTTAGGGTGAAAAATCCTTCAAAGAACCATTTAGCAAAGAAACAGTTCTACTCTACCTTTTGCCTAAGTGAAGAACAAATAAAAAACAAAACATTTTTGATGAAACGAAGCAATTTAGCAAAACTGGCAAGAAGGTCTCAGAAAAGCCTTAATGGGTTCACCTTTAGGGGATTTCAAACATTTGCTTCTTGACCACACATGGCTGCTTCGGAAATTCAAAGCAAAAATGTACCAAAAATGTAGTCGATAACAATATATCCTCTGTCCTTTAAGCACCAGTGTGCCTGACCACAGTTGCCTTAACATGCTGTACGACACAACTCACTCACCTTGACACACGCACTATACTGAACCTGTATAGTAATATTGTCCAAGGGGTCTCTGATTCATTTCATTTTATAATGTGTCTCTGAAAAAAAAATTGCTGAGCGATGATCTTTTCTCCCCTTCATCCGCTTCCTTTATCCCCACAAGACTGTATTCTTTCATTGAAGGAAATATGAAATACTTACCCACTCAAGTACCTCGTCTGATGCGGCAGTGGGGGTGGGGAATCAGGGAGGGGTGTGTGTCTGTGTGTGTTGGGGGGTGAGGGGGGCTGGGGGGGCTGGCTGCATGTGCTGTTTTCCACTAAAGAAAAAGCTGACTAAGCAGGAAACACAAGCTGGGTAATCTGGAGGACCGGCCCACAGGAGGGCGAGGTCCTGATTAGATCCCCTGGCTAGAGTTTTGAGTGGGGTGCACAGAGACGAGCTTTACGTGTGTGTGTGTGTGTGCGTGTGTGTGTGTGTGTGTGTGTAGGTGCATGTGTGTGTGTGTGTGTGTGTGTGTGTGTGTGTGTGTGTGTGTGTGCATGTGTGTCGGTTGCAACAGCGTGGTGTGATGAAAAGTCTCCCCACAAGAGTCCTGTCATTCCAGAGGGGAGAATCACCAGCCCAGACATCTCCCCCTCAACCCCCCCACCCCAATCCAACCCCAACCCCCCACATCCACGCCTCTGTTAAATATTCACACCTCAGCAATACATTAATCACCGCACATCAGTGGTAATGACTGTGATCACAGACCCCTCCCGAGCTAATTTATCACAGAGGATTTCTTCCTCTTTAGTTTGTTGTGTGCATTGTCCCCCCCCCCCCCCCCCCTTTTTTTCCCGTTGTGTGGCTGGGATTTTTTTTGGCTCCAGCTACGCGCTAATGAATCACCGATGGTGTGCTTTGTACCCCCGATGGAAGACTGTCAAAGAGTGGCAAATTGTGGCCCTGTGTAGGCACTGTGAGATTGTCTTCATTTTGTTTTTTTGTTTGTCTGTATTTTTTCTTTCTTTCTTTTCTTTGTCCCCTCGTACATATCCATAGCTTCACTAAGTGCAGCTGTGGCCTTGGCCAGTTTGACAATATGGCGCAAAGATTTCAAAGCCCTCCATTTGCACTATTCAGTGGTCCTCTATACTCTCAGGCCTTCAGTTGGTTGAGTGAGGTAAAGGTGGCTGTGGTATGTCTTTCAGGCATGAGTCATTGTCATAAATACAGAGAACAGAAAGCAGGGGACTACTTATTACATAAAATGGCTATTCTGTAAAAAGTTCTGTCATTGGGAAAAAAAAGTGTGAGCATTGAATACTTTCTGGGAGTATTGAGTTTTATTCTTTTACTTGTGTATTCTTTCCTTTTTTTTTTTTGTTGCCTGAGGTTTTTTTTTTTTCATAAACCACTTTCGTAGAAATCTTTTCAAGGCAGTTGAAAAAAAATGTATGAAACCTACATTCAGTCATACAGAAGCTATCATATTTGGCAGTGGACCCAAGCCCTGCACTTGCAGAACCTTGGCCTGTGTAATGTACGTGCGGCATAAGTATTCACACATATCGGATTGTGGCGTTTCAGTTCATTTGCGGTGGGAGTCAGCTTTTCGGAGAAAGGCTCTCCGCCCACCCGCTAAGAGCGAGCGGGAAGGGCTGTGTGCTCTGCGCTCGGTGGGAGCCGGCCGCCGGCTTTGGCTTTCTTTCTTTTTTTTTCTTTTGCCTCGGTGCAGTGCACTGAAGGCAGCCTGGATCCCCTTGGTTAATGGGCCCTAGCAATCTGCATCTGCCACCGCGGAGCTGTCTCCAGAGAATGCCCGTGGGTCGTCTGCGTGCTTCTCTGTGTATTAGTGTTTGCATGTATGTGTGTGTGTGTGTGTGTTTGTGTGTGTGTGGGCTTGTACACGCGCACATGTGTGTGTGTGTGTATGAGAGAGTGCAAAAGCTATTTTACTTAAGACTGATCTCTTAGAAGAATGAGCAGGTCTGTCACACTCCACAGCCTCTTCAAAGGTGAGAAGGGAGGGAGGAAAAAAGGAGAGTAAATAGAGAGAGAGAGAGAGAGAGAGAGCATGAGAAAGAGAGAGAGAGAGGATAGTGCTTCCCTGAGGTGTGTGTATGTGTGTGCGCGCATCTCTGTATGTGTCTGTGTGCACACACCCACACATGTGCAGTCTTGTAAAGCATTGAAACAGACAACATTCATCTCTCAACTTGCTGGGTGAAATGGAGAGGTCGCTGGAGGTCCAGCCGACACTTTCTAGAAGGCACCAGAAACAGCCCTCTAATGAGGAAGGCTTGCTCTGCTTCTCCCCAGCACATCTGTCATCTTTGTTAGACTGTAATTAAGAATAGAATCCAGGATACAAGATGTTGCCACTTTGATGAGGGAGACTGTCCTATACGTCTGCTGTATATATAACTACAGCAGACCCTGAGGAATTTTACATTGTAATTAATGGCATTATTAGTTCAGATCACAGTTGCTGACAGTCATTCCCCCCAAAGTTTTTCAGCTGGCATGTTCTCAGGACCTCCATAAACAACCTGTCATGTCTGATACCGACTTGAGTAGGAATGTACATTCTAGCATGATTGAACTGAATTCAGACCCGAGTAGAGTTCCACTCTCATGTACTGCCACAGTAGCCTGTTTAAAACGATTGAATCCCAATTGATACCCAATCACTTACAGTACATCTGGTCGTGACATATGCAATTAGCCTGTCTATAAGCCTGCCTATGCATTACAATTCAAATGTAGTGTACAAAGTGGACGTCATCACTCATGAACACTCCCTTTGTTCACTGATTGGTTCGGTAAAGATACGACTGGAGTCAACCATGTCAATGGAAGCAAACCCAGACTACCACTGTAGGGAGAAGATAATTAAGTGGAAGTGCATAGGCAGGCTTATGCCAGGCTACTGTCACAATGCAAGTTACACCATGGAACCATTTTTAATTAGAGACAGCAAGGCCTAAACATTAGATTATTTACATATTTTTATATTCATCACAAGCTGTTTTTATATAGAACACTGTTGACTATAACTGCCTACTGTGTTACACTGAGTCCTTTAGTGATATCATATTTACAACTTACTGCTATATATTTTATTATTCTAAGTTCTTCAAGTTTTGCCTTGCTTCAATAACTTATGTTCACCTGACATAATCCTTGTTAGTTCAACAACTAACATTTGGGTCAAGCCATGGAATCAATTATAACACAAATGAAATAGAAAGTAAATGTTAACAATTTTCAGTAAAAATTATGGATGAATCAGCTGCTGCCATTGTGATAATGTGCTTGAGGCAGGCGGTACATGGAAAGCGATAAAAACACAAACAGTGCAAAGTAGGGAATCTTTTTTTAATACTGTCTTCCTATCAGCACTATCCAAACAGTCAGATAGCCAGGAAAAACAATTAGCACCAGAGAAACTTCAGAGAGCTTGCAATCGCCATGCCCACCAACAAATCACCAGGACCAGATGGAATCCCAAAAGACTCCTATCAACAAATTTGGCATCTGCGATCTTAACTCCCCCACAGGAAATCTAAAAGCAATTTGAAAACTCCCAAATTCTCAACTATTACTCATCTATTGAGCCCCCCTAAAACTCAACAGAATGCTTATGTTGTCATTCTGTATTGATTGTTGGTTTACAACAGTGTTTCTCAAAGTTTTTCAGACTGAAGATCACCCCCATCCTCTTATGCTAACAAGGCTATGTAAATGCATGAATTGGTGCAGCATCACAGCCCAACTAGGGAATGGCATGAAGATCATATACATGTCATTTAAACACACAGTGCACACCATAGGTAGCTTAAGAAACATGAAAACTTGTCCGCAGACCACACTTTGAGAAACATTGGTTTACAAGCACATAAGTACAGCACATATCTGTGTCTGTGTAACTGGTGCAGTACATGACTGTCTAACAGCTACTGCTCAGACTAAAGTACATTTTAGCCAGAAAGACTCAGAGAGAAGATTTAAGCGATTTAATATAAACAGAATTTAACAATTGGTTCAGCAGGAAATAGATATTCTTTGGTGTAGGTTCAGTCATCAACCCGGGTCTTGCATCGATGGATCTGGCAGATGCTGCCATTGCTGTATAGCAGGGACCAGAATCACCCCCGGGCAGATAGATAGGCTAGGGACTGAACTGGTGGTGGTGGGGAGGGAGGGAGGAGGAGACTTCGATTACGTCAGCACCTGAAGCAGTGGAAAGGTGAGTTAGGCAAGTTACTATAAAGCAGGTGGCGGCCGCTGATTGGCCGGAGGCAATATGCGCTTCCGTGACATTCCGAGTCCTCCAGGCGGAACTTGCGCAGGCTTACATTTCCTGAGCTGTGTGAATAATGAACAGCTCTCACCATGCATGACCAGTGGTCACATTTCTGAAATATGCCAAATATGAGATTTTAGACATAATCCTTTAGAGCACTAGACCTATACTTCTTCTCTGATCCTACTGCGCACTGTGACAGGTCAACAGATAGTTAAAAATTGTCTTCTAAAATCTTGTACACTTCATTTATTGCATTGAGTGGGTAATACATCAGCTGGGTAAATGCTAAAATTTCTGCCTTAAAAAAATTAACTGGGTGAAGTTAGGAATCTAACTTTTTGAAATGTAGCCTACTCATACCGTGAGTGAGCTTGAGGTACACATTTTGTCTAATCTGCATGACCCTTGAAAAGATACCCGAACACCTTCAGACCTTTCACATTTGAGTATCTACACTCAAGATGGACCATCAGTGCAACGTCGCCTAAAATGGCTGTTCTCTCTATGGTTGTCAGTCCTTTTTGGACCCATTGGAGTCATCCAATAGTTTTAAGTAATTTCAATTGTCAAGGTCAATTTATTCCAGTTCATTGCCAATTTGTGTTGGAATTGATTTTCTCCACTTTATGAACAGAATCAATATATATTGTTATTTCATAATGGTGACTGTTTCAGTGTGCGTTTCCCAAATCAGTCCTAAAGTAGGCTTTTTGAATATTGTAATTTTTAGAGAAACGATGTAATCAATCTCTAATAATCCACATAATCCATATCACCAGTGTCCACAATTTCAAATTTTATCTAGATCTGAATTTAAAGTAGGTGTCACTATGTTAGATACAGCAACAACAAAAAAAAACTATCTTTGCGGAAACATACCAAATCACAATTATCTTCCTCATACCAAAACAGTTCTGTTGTGTGCTCACAGAAGACAATTTGCCTCATTTTGTTATTGTCTATTTGCTAGTAATCAGTGTCTTATCTTGTGTGATCCTGTGAAAATAGAGTATTTGTCCAATGCTTTGCCCCAGCTCAGATAAAAGACTTTAAAAATCTCCAATGACCAAGAGAAAGATCCTGGGCCCAAAACCGTGTAGTACTCATCTATTATGTGAAATTATTCCTCCTCTTTTGTCCACTGTTCTCTCCTCTCCTCTGTTCTTTTCTTCTCTCTTTTACACACAGTCTCTCTCTCTCTCGTTCTCTCTCTCTCTCTCTCTCGCTCTCTCCTTTCTCTTTCTTCTTGTCTCCTCTCAAGCAATGCATATGTAATATTCTACTTCGCAGAAGAATATGTGATAGTGGTCCTGGCCTAGTCAGTTTTTATGAATGTACCCATGAAAAATGAGGTTGCATCTGCATTCTATCATTCATAGACCACATTCTACAGCCTACCCACCAGCTTCATATAGAACTTCCTGCACCGGGTGGACGGAAAAGGTGAAGTTTTCTCAGTCGTTGTAATAGAGAGCAATACATCTCGCACAGCTCGTAGATCTGTATTTAAAAACACCCCACATTGATAGATGTAGGCCATCGTCCGTGCTGAAACACATTGCCTATGAAAGATGAATTGTATAGGTATGCATGGGCACGGGGGTGGGGAGAGAGGTGTAGGGGTAGGCGGCCATTTTCTAATGTAGATCAGTTTGACAGAGTGTCTCCTGGCTAATGTTGCTAACGGTGAATGAAATGCATCAGGAGATGTTACATTAACCTGAGTCAAGAGAAAGGCAAAGGAGAATGGGGGGTAGGCAGAGGAGAAAAAGGAGGGGGAGGGGGAGGGGGAGGGGGAGGCACTCTCAAGTCATTTGTCTTGTCAGATACTTTATATTATTCGCTGTGTGGTTTCCAGTCTATCAAGCAACTCTCTCCCCAGACCTCACTGACTCTCTTTCTCTTACATTCTCACTTATTCCCTTATTCTCTCTCTGTCTCTGTCTCTCTCTCTCCATCGCTCTCTATCTCTCTGTCTGTGTGCAGTGAAAGAGGCCATGGCTCCCATCCGCTTAAACAGATGGGGTCTCCCTGACCTGAACCCAGAGACCATGCAGTGCAGTGAGCCATGGGTCTTCGCCGGTGGGGACGTGGCGGGGCTGGCCAACACCACAGTGGAGTCGGTCAACGACGGGAAGCATGCCTCCTGGCACATCCACAAGTACATCCAGGTGGGGCCCTATCAGATCACATGCCACGTGTTAGTGCACCCTGACGACAGCACTGTGACTGTAGGCATGTTGCCTGGCATCCAATCAGCTGGCAGTTTTAGAGGGCAAGGCCAAGGTTCCGCCATTGGAGGAAGGTTTACTGTTGGAGGATAGTGTTGGGGTGCTGTGTCTGAGCATCTCCTTGCCAGGAGTCCATCCAATAACTTGGGCTCATTATAAAAATGACAGTGCTGGACGTCAGTTCATGCATCGTCTGAAAACCTTATTTACCTGATTTAAAACCTTAATTAGGGCCTGTGTCCAAATATTGTGGTTGTTTTTTGTTTTTTTGCGCTGAGGGCACTTTTGTCACTGAGGGCGCTTGGGGCTGTAAATGCAGAAGTTCATAGGATTTATATAGAAAACAGATGCTGTCAGCTCAAAAAATGTGTTTGGTGGACATGGCCCCTTATGACTTAAATATTTTATGCCAAAGGACAGAAAAGGATGGCATATAGCAATACCATTTAAAGTGGTCCAGAGCAGCACCTGGGGCTATGCACTATGTCATGTCATTGTCAGAGCTTAAGTCATTCATGACACAATTGTGCTGTTTTATGGGGAAAAAATGTAATTAAACTGATTGACAGTGGGGTGGTCAGACAGAAAATAAAACACCAGCCTCAAACAAAATATCTCCCTGTGGCTTTGCATCAGAAAGCAGAGATTTTGGTCATTCATGCACATGCATGAGAGGCCCGCCAGAAAGGCATGTAAAGTGGCCCTCACCTCTCACCGCCAAAATCATCTCTGATACTGACAAAATGTTTTACAGGTTTTTGAATTAAGAAAAATAAATACCCTGATGTTATAGTGAGAACTGATTTTTCCTACAAGAGAAAAAAAATCATTACAGATCCATTTTTGAGGCTGAGGCATTTTCTTGTTTTTTTTTTTTGGATGAACTATGCCTTCAGATACCTATACCATTATTAACTGGCATTCAGTCGGTGTAGCCTATAATTAGTAATGGGTGGGCTGCAGTGGTGACCTTTGACCTTACTGTTTAATTATCTCTGGTTGGTAGTTAGTACAAAAATAGTTAGGGTGTTATTTTATCAACATTGGTACCAACAGCCACTGCCGACGCTGATAAAAGTATCACTTGGCTTTAAAGTCATATTTCTCGAGTACAGTGGATCATCTCTAAGCCCTATCTAAATAGGCTACTATTTTTAAGGCTTGTTATCCAATCAGCAGATCAGGTTCTGTATGCCAGTCAATATCATGTGCTAGCATGAATGCAAACACATACACAGACATGTGCAGACACACACAAAGACACACACACAGTTTCAGGTTATTGCCTTTCTCATGACAGTTTTATCTCTGTTACTGTTTTCTTTGTCTGTCACACACTGAGACCTATATAACACACAAAGCGAATACTTTTACAATACGTTTACAAAGACACACCAACACTCAAACACTCAAGACACAGACACACAGACACAGACACACACACACACACACACACACACACGGGCAAGATACATTTGCGCTGGCAACACAGAAGCAGATGTCGGGAATTAAGTCCCGTGTAAGGATCACAAAACCCAGCAGAAGAGGGAGGATTTGAAGAGCTGACTAATTATGAAGATGAAAGCCTTGCATGTGTGCCACATGGGCGTGGATGCTAGTACTTTAATGCCGCCCAGAGACAGATGCTCTCTGACACGAGCATCCTCGCGCTTGGCAGTTGGTGGATGTGAGGACTCGAAACAAGCGCTAATGCATAACCCGCAAAAGTTGAGAGAAGGTCTGATTTGCAACAGTGCCTGACGCTGGCATCGATCCATTTAACAGATGCTCTCAGGGAAAGTGCAAGAAATGTACAGGTTTAGTGAGTTTAGTGACGGAAGCCCCTCGCTTCAGTCATGGTCAGGGCTGCGCTCGGAAAAGCCCAAGCCACAGCGCTGGAGTGTGATGCTGTGTTTTGTTTTGTCTGGTTCTGGTCACAGCACTTTAACACACTGAGATCCTGATGCGCTGAACATTTGTACCATTTTTATTTGTTTTCTTTAGCTTTTAACCTGGTGACTTCAGTCAGTGTTTTAGGGAGTGTTATACTGTAACTTTGTGCAGAAACACTGGAAACAGTATTCAGTTTTGGCATCCAGCTTTAAATAAAGATACAAACCACATTTAAATTAAATAAGATAAATATTATTTTATTTAAAGTGGTTAGAATGAAGGGGAATCTGTTCTTTACATCATGTTAGGAAGGGTGGTAAAACACATACCAGAAATGACACATACCAAAACTACACATTACATGTGCACAAAACACATACCTGCAATGCCATAGAAACATTCTTATGTTATTACAAATACATGCAAATACTACCATAAATGCATGCTTACACATTATAAATGCATTACATACAAACATGCATACTGTACATGCGTACATACACCCACACCATAAATATATGTTAACATATAATATAAATACATGCAAACATTATTACAATATTAAAACTTTATATGCTAAACACGAGCATGAAATGTGAAAACTAGCATTAATCATTCTTGCTGCCATTTGCAAAGCATTTTGGAGTTTATTTACACAGTGGCATAGCTCTGCACACGCACATAACGCACAGGTCGTAGGGCACCAAGTGCTTGTGGGGGCGCCATCAAAAAATCAGGCTCGTGAAAAAAATCATCACAATAGGCTAGGTATGTACTAGTAACGATATATAAAAATGTGTAAAGCATGTTAATATTTCTAAGCAATAGAAAAGGAACATAGGCCAATTAGCTCCAAAAAAGGTAAATCTCCTTCTCCATTTTCCTCCTGGTGCCCCCCACCCCCACCTCCCAGTGGTCTGTTCGATTATTGCTCAGTCTTAGTTTGGCAGACAAATGTTTGGACATGGCCTCGAAAAGGTATCTAAAGTCGGGAGCGGAAAAAAGAAAAAAGAAGAGAAAGCGAGATGAAGCTCACGTGTCGCTTGCAGATAAGACAGTGTTTTAAATAAATAATAATAATAATAATAAAAAGTTCATTTTGTAGCCGTTGCTCCTTACCAAACAAACTTTGTAACATTAGCAAACTTGAAACTCTTCGGTAATATTTTCAAGGCGTGACAGATTAAGGGGAAAAAAGAGATTTTATCTTAGGTTTTATTTCTTGCAAAACATTTACGCCTCGTCTTCTTTCGTCAACAAAAATGCATGATATTTTCGTCTTAGTCTGTGTTCTAGAACACGGTTTTACTCTCGTCCTCCTCTTGTGTTAAAGACCACTTCTATGACCTCTGTCCTTGACACTCTTTAGAAGATGTTGTGGATTGGTCCACCAAGCTAGTACTCGCCTCACCTCACCTCACCTCACTGGCATAGGAAGAACCTTCATTATGATATCTGTGGTCAATCTATGCCGGGGTGCTCTGGTAAGCTGTCTAGTCGAAATGTGGAACCACCAACAGTATAGGAGATTTTATCCTGCAGAGAGAGAGTATCAATGCCTCACTGAATCTTGTTTGACAGGAGCATAAGAAAAATGCCAACGAGATCACTAAACAGTCCTGTTTCCCCGCTTCTTCTCTTTCATAGTGTTCACTCGCTTACTCACTGTCTCATTCTCTGTGCGGCTCTAAACTCTCATTATGCATGCTGCGTGCGGTCGGCCTTTGAAAAGAGACATAAAGGGTCCCAGCTCTGTGACTTAAGTCTGGCTAAGTGATGTCCAAATGGATTCTGGATGCTGCTGCTGCTGAATATCAGGCTGTGGCGAGACAACTTAATGCCCCCCTTTCCGAGCAACCCCCAGGCTTACGGGGTTAACACCCACCTTTCCAGCTCTGCCACCAGTCGACCTCCAGACCTCTTGCTTTTGCGACCGACCTTACCCACCCAATCCTCTCTACTCCCCCCGGACTGAAATCGGCCAGTAAGTGCAGTCCTTGCCTGAATGCTGCAAGAGATTTTTTGTGTGAGGGGTTAATTGTGGGGGCGTAGTCGTGGTCAGTTGAAGGAAGGCAAAAGGCGAGCATTTATTTGCAGATTAAATTACCACCTTTGGCAAAAGGGGTGGGATGAGGGGCAAACAGATCGGTTGTGACTTTTTTTACAGGACAGTAATGGACTTGGGAGAAAGGGGAAGTGAATCAGGTCATTTTTGTGGAAAGGTCTCCAGATTAGCATCAGAAGTGCTCCAAGATCACTCGTGACTGCACGGCACGACTTCCATCAGCATGTTTGCCTACCTGAGTGGATTAATGTGCGATTGATCTGTTTTCTTGACCTTCATTTTAGCGAGCCACTTAGCAGTGTTATTATGAAAGAGTAATATTGGCACTGGCACTAACCAGCAACAACAGCAAAGTGAAGTTTGTAATGTCTGCCAAGCATAATAGAAATGTACCTCTTAATGCCTTATTTATATAGCTTGTAAAATATAATTAGCAATGATCGTAGCACAACAGCTTAGGGCAAACATTTATGCAGAAGTGCTGGAGTGAAGAAGGATTTTTGAGGGGATTTTAATTTTGTGCATGACTATCACTGAGACATGACATTTATCTATATATAAGACACCATTTACGTTCAGTGAAAGCTTTTGGTGATAAACTCTAAAATTTTTATATTTGTTCATTTCAGGTGAGTGTGTATTTGTTTTTAAGCATTAATTTTTTAACACACTTATTCTTTTGTGTTTGCCATATTCTCTCTCTCTCTCTCTCTCTCTCTCTCTCTCTCTGTTGTTCTCTCTTTCTCCCTCTCTCTTCACCGTTCATAGAGAATGGTGAAGAACTGTGACATGAGTGTAGAAGCAATCATAAGCATCTGATAAATGCTTGCCTAATTAGGGCGCCTGTCAGTGTATGACTTCCACTGCCTGCCTGCACACCATCATCCAGAGAGATAAACAACATTGTAAACAAATAAAAAAAAAAACATTTGAAATTGCACTGTTGAAATAAAGTCTGTGTGCAACGACCCCCTCCTGATTGTTGTGTATTGTCAAAAACAGTTTTTTTTTTTTTTTTTGTGGGTCTGGATAATGTCATTATGTGTGTGTGTGTGTGTGTGTGTGTGTGTGTGTGTGTGTGTGTTTAACACTGTGCAGTATAACAGAATGTGTAATGATGTTGCTTGAAAATAACTATCTCCCTGGCCTGCTGGGTTATCAGGCTGTAGCTCTGTGTGAAGGTGCATGTCACAGTGCCATCAGAAGGAAGCACCCCACAAACAAAACTGAATTTGATTAATTTCTGTATGTGTCTGCTGAATGTTGACTCTACTGGGTCTCCTCACTCCCACTCCTGCACGTGTTATCTGCCTCTTTCTCTCTCTATCTCTCTCTCTCTGCTCTCTCTCTCTATCTATCTATCTATCTATCTATCTATCTATCTATCTATCTATCTATTCCTCTCTCTCCCCCCTTGTCTCTCTCTTTCCCTTTGTCTGTCTTTTTCTGTCTCTCTCTCCCTCTCCCTCTCGCTTGCTCTCTCTTTGTCTCTCTCGCTTGTCTGTCTCTGTTTTGCCTCACTTTCTTAATCTTTTCCTCTCTCTGTCTGTCTTTCTCCCAATCTAACCCTCTTTTCTCTCTATCCCTCTCTCTCCATATCTGTTTCTGTCTGTAGTCTCTGTATGGCACCACAGTCAGCGGAGAGCCCAAGCTCCCTCTCTTCTACACCGCCATCGATGCCGTAGACATCAGCGTGGAGATGGCCGGGATCCGCTTCCCCAACCCATTCGGCCTGGCCAGCGCGCCGCCCACCACCAGCGCCGCCATGATCCGCCGGGCCTTCGAGGAGGGCTGGGGCTTCGCTCTCACCAAAACCTTCTCTCTGGACAAGGTACAGATTGCACTCCAGATAACCACTTGATCGACATCTCTGCTGCCTTGACAGTTCTTTCTTGCGCAAACTGAGTCTCTGTCTCCACAAGATTGTCCGTGCTGGATATTCCCCACACAAAAAAAAACCAAGCTCAGCAGGATGGAACACGTGTGGCTATAACTCACCAAAAGAAATGATGTCAGCACAATGCTCAAAGGTTGTCTGCACTCTTAAGCCAAAAGATCTCTTTCAATAAGACAATAGATCTGTGCGAAAGATTTTTTTTCCTTTTCATGTATTGTACAGAGTACCAGAATAGAAATATATAGACACAAAGATTTAGTAAGCATACAGTTACAGTGTAATAGCATATATATAGAGATTTATATTATAATATATATTTTTTTAAGTTTTTCTGCACATAACATATTTGATTATCCACCTGAATGAGATGTTTTTCTGATTTAAACAAAAGCCTCACAAAATACTAGAAGCAAGAGCCCAGTTTAATTGCAAGTATTTACTGGCTTCGGTTAGACGTGATAGTTTGGTATCATGAGTGGGCCTACTTTGTTGAGTTGATTTTTTTTCCCTCTAAACTTTTAATTTCCTTACTGGTGACATAAATATTAATTAGAGACATATGTTTGCTGTGTTGATGCTTGTTGGCATCCCTTGATAGCTGAAGCTCAAGTAGGATATTAAATTATAAAAAAGAAGAGGATTGGGCTACGTCTCAAAATTAATGATAGACATAGTTGTGGGTGGTGCTTGAAGGATTAAGATATGCAGATCGGATGTTGCCAAATTGGTTGTTTATCTCACTCTCTTGCCCTCCCTAAACCTCTCCTAATGAAGTTTATATGAAATAAAGTAACGAAGAACAGCTCTGACCCCTACGCCTGTTCAAGAACGATGTGACCAGTGACTCAGAGTGTCTCTCGTTTAAATCTATCACGGCCAGTAATCAGCAGTTGTGTGCACTGTCCCCTCGTCATCTTTCAAAGGTCAGCCTTTTCTCCCCCCACAGAGGAGACAAATAAAAGGAGACAAACACAATAAGAGAGCAGAGCTGGATTTGAATGATATTTTCTGTAGCATATGAAATATTATGACTCGGGCAGACGGCTTTGAATGAGCCTAATTTGCCTTGCCTGTGCTTACCAGGGGAGTCCGAGGGGAAGCCAGGCACCGTCTGCACATCTGCTGGAGATTGCATTATCCCAGTTCCCAGCATGCCCTGCTCTCCAGCTCCCTCGGCCACCATTAAGATTGACAGCTGAATATTGTGCCAAAGCCAGACGCTAAATATGTTTATGTGAACTTTGTTTCTTTTAGGATTTTTATTTTTTTGTGGGGGTGGGTGTTGGGTGTGTGTGTGTGTTTGGGGGGGGGGGGGGGGGGGTGTCACGTGAGCGCCTGTCCCCTACTCACCTTCACTGTTTTTTTCTCTCCCCAACTCTTGACATTTGTAGATGCCAGATTGGGGCCTAATATACTGTTGCAGCTATTGGCTGTCAACATGCTCAGAAATACCAGCTGATATCTCGGTAAACAGAAATCATATTATTCTTTATTGTATGCTCAGAGGAAAAGATTGTAAAGGGGCTTTCTTGGGGGAGAGAGATAAAGAAGTTCTTAATGTCAATATGAATGAGCGGCAGGCTCAGTGCTATCGTGCCTCTTAAACACGGGGGGATTTCTTTTTTTTAATATCCTGTGCTCCAGCTATTGCCTCTCCTATCAAAACATTACCAGGCCGGGGTATTGATAGTATTCGAGATGTGCGACGCTCGGATTGTCTATGGATATGAGAATCTTCACGCTTCTGGGCCTCGTCTGTGGGCGCACGTGTGCTGAATCGCTAATTACCCCGCCTGCACCGAGGCCGGGGAGGGAGTGGGGGGTTGGAGTGTGTAACCATTAGGCCGTTAGATTCCTGATTGATACGTTTTGGTGTGTTTCTGGCTAATTACAAAATGCAAAGACCTTACTGAAAGCAGCAGGGTTAGTCTGCCTGAGAGAGATAGTGGACCACGCTGACTGTGTCCAATTAACCCATTGGTTGGTCAGTTCTGGCTAAATCACACCTGTAATTGGTCTGAAACCACATGTGTTGATGGGGACCCTGTTAACTGGAGGTAAGGGGATACTCTACTGCCCGAGCTGAACAATCTGTGGCTTTACACTCACAGCATGTGCTTGACTCTTTGCTTGAATATGTTATAAATAATATCTAGAATCTTTTATCATGTGTGTTCATGTGTGTATCGCATAGCTCTTGTGAGGTGAGGCAGTCGGTTTAAGGTAAAGTTCTCGAGTTCAATTCATTTTCAAAGGAGTGACATCAAGGTAGCTTGGAGTGATAAACAATCACAGTCAATTAAGAGCTAAAGCATCCGTGGTTTAGCAGCATGGATGAAATGGTCTAATTTGATTTACTGTTCAGCCGAAATACCAAAAAACTTTTGCCGAACCAAAACAGAATTCTGTACAGTGTCTTTTGTCAGTTGTTACAGAATAGCCAGGCTTTGTGGGAAAAAAAATGAAGTGTGTTCACCTTGTATTTCTTTGTATTTACATATATATATATATATTTTGGTAGTTCTCGTTTCTCGCTTTCTTGAAGGAAACTTTGAGAACTCAATCTGTTTCCGAACTCACCTTGGAGAGGTGAACGTAGGAGGGAGGCGTTACGCAGATCCTATAAGTGGAAGGCTGGAAAGATGTGGGGAGCTGACACACACGTCTGCACATTTCAAACGCAATTAAAACAAAAGGCTGCAATGGGCTTACCAGCCCACACTCACCCAAGTACAGTAGCTACAGTGCTACGATTTAATGAGAGAAATGTGGAATAAATCTCCATAGTAACGCATGTGAGGTGACAAGCATCACGTAGTCCAACATCTGCACTGCGTCCTCCCATATTACCTCATAGCCAGCGGTATCGTTGTGTGATCGAGTATGACATTTTTTTTTTCTTTTTGTCAGGGCCAATTAATGACAGAGGTCAAAGGGCGCTCACTGCTGTGATTCGGCTGCTAATAAATAGCAACGGCGGTTGCTCCTGTAAATTACCATTTCATTCATCTACTCAGGACTTCGGCGAAAGACCGAGCCGATCTGTAGCCACCGGAGCAAAGTGTCATTTGTCCAGACAGACAGGCATTAATTCAATTCCTGAATTTTTTTTTTCTGTGTGAATTCAGAATTCTCATCCAATATTTCACATTGTTCTGGATTAGTTACAGTGTAATTTCTACAAGAGAGACGAGAACTTGATGCATATGCAATGGCTAAAATGTAGAAACTGTATTCATGAGCAAGAAATGGTTTTCTCATGGTTTGCTCTCTCTCTCTCTCTCTCTCTCTCTCTCTCTCTCTCTCTCTTTCTTTCTTTCTTTCTTTCTTTCTCTCTGTCTCTGCATCTGTCTTTCTCTCTTTCTTTTTTTCTCCTTCTTTGTCTCTGTCTGTCTCTGTCTCTGTCTCTCTGTCTCTGCCTCTGTCTCTTCCCCTACCCCACCAACTCTCTCTCACTTTCTGTCTCTGTCTCTCTATCGCTTTAGCTCTCTTTGCCTCCTCTTTCTGTCTTTCTCTGTCTCTCTCTCTTTCCCTCTCTCTCTTTCTTTGCCTCTGTCTCCCTCACTGTCTTTATCTCTCTCTCTCTCTCTTTCTCTGTTTGTGTTTGAAATCCTCTCAGGGAGGAGGCACAGGTCTTGCAGGTGTCTACTTTTGGCACATTTTGGTACTTTAAACTTTCACAATGAAACATGAAAGTGTCCCCCCATTTCCATATTTACATAGTTACTGAAAAGATCACCTCAGTTCACCAGTGCAGTCGCATCCCACCTTGCACCTCTCTGCAGCTCATTTCCACTTCAGGGTGGCAGAAGTGCATTCTGGGAGTGAGCCAGAGAGTCAAAGTGACACAGGAGTTTCATTACCCAGCCCTGGCGCTGCTCTAGATGGACAGAGACCTAAGGCTCTGTGCTGGCCTTGTGGTGTGACATAAGGCTTTGCACATAATAACACATACAAATACACCCACATATACACGCATACACGTGCGCACATGCATGCACACACAGACACACAGACATACACACACACACACACATAAACAAAACTTAACTGCCACACACAGTTACATTTACACAGACACACACACACACACCTTTGAAGGCATAATACAGATACACAACCACGATCTAGGTCACATTTACACACACACACACACACACACACTGGGCTAGAAAGACAGACAGAAATATTTGGATTTATTCATAATTCATTGTAATATCTCAAGCCTCCTGAGTGTTTATTGAGACAATAACTGTCACAGGCAGTTGCCCTGTCTGAGAGGACTGAAGTTGTCTTGAGTTTAAGGGGTGCCTATAAAACAGTTTGCTGAGAGATGTCTTTTTTTTACCCCCTCCCACGACCCCCACCCCCCCACCCCACCCCACATCTCTATCCAGTCCTGCCTTCCCTCAGCACAGCTCCCCCCCACACACACACACCATAATTGGATTGTAAAATGTGCCATTAATGGACTCCCACCCACCACTTAATCATTGTCCGCTGATGAGGTGATGCTGATGGGAGCTCTATGAGCTTCTCTCCCATCTTCTCTCCTCTCCTTTATCTATTCTCCTCTTCCTCTTCCTCTACCTCTTTCACTTGCTCTCTCTCTCTCTCTATCACCCCCTGTCTCTACTTTTCCCATGATGTGGTGTGCCACTCCTTTGGGATTCTGAAGATGAGCTGGAGACAACTTTCCCTCTTATTTTCTTTCTCTTTCTCTCCATCTCTCTCTATGTCTGTCTCTGGCTTCCTTCCTCCTCTCTCTCTCTCTCTCTCTCTCTCTCTCTCTCTCTCTCTCTCGAGGGAGACATCCACATCATGGCCGTCATCATCATCATCCCACCTTCCACTTAGCGAACATGTGTCCTCCGTCGTACCTGGCTCATCAGCGGTGATTTCTCCGTGCTCAGACGCAGTTGTTGTGCATTAAAGCGACGGGGGAGATAGAACCTCCGTAGCTGATTCTGCCTCATGCTCCAGCCTGGCAAAAAAAAAACACAGCCCTGTCAAAGCAGTCAGTAAGATCTGAGAGGTGTTGACTAATTGCCTGCTAATTACACAGTAAATGGTCTAATTAAGCTGATGGTTAATTAGGGTAAGCTTGCACAGCAGTCTTGTGGAAGGCTGTCTCAGTGTGTTTTTTTTTTTTTTTTTTTGAAATTCCTGTCGTCTTAGCTTGTTGCGTGTGGCACGTTTGGTGTAATTGGCATACAGGAAGGAACGTGTGGTTGACACGATGTGAGCCGTGTGTGTGTGTGGTGGAGGCATCAAGTCCTGAGGAGGAATCGGGGTGCGTGACAAACAGTGGCGTTTGTAGCTTTTTGAAAGTCCATATTTGACAGTGTGCATGTATTTGCACATGTGCACGAGTGTTTGTATATGTGAGTATGTGCTGACATTGTATGTGTCTGCTTATTTGAATGTGTGTGTGTGTATGTGTGCGGAGGCATCTATTTCAGGCCTTTGCTGGTATGTATTTTGTGTGTGTGTGTGTGTGTGTGTGTGTGTGTGTGTGTGTGTGTGTGTGTGTGTGTGTGTGTGTGTGTGTGTGTGTGTATGTCAGTGTGTTAGCAGAGCAGGCCCTTCCCCTACATGCACTCCGTGCTGTGTTGACAGCAGCCAGCAGTCCCCTCTGAGCTGGGCTGAGTTGAGAATAAGGAGCTCATCATCTCTCCCTCTCTACCTCTCCTTCCTTTCCCCAGGCTGTCCTGCTTGCGCTGGGTACCTCTCCTCCTCCTCCTCCTCCTCCTCCTCCTCCTCCTCCTCCTCCTCCTCCTCCTCCTCCTCCTTCTCGGCCATCAACGGCCCTTCAACAGGCTGCCA
The DNA here is from genome assembly GCA_030347295.1 of Setipinna tenuifilis. Lineage (NCBI taxonomy): Eukaryota > Metazoa > Chordata > Actinopteri > Clupeiformes > Engraulidae > Setipinna > Setipinna tenuifilis. The sequence continues at coordinate 13,310,839 of CM059285.1, forward strand.
GCTTCAAAGACCCACATCACTGGGCCTGATTAGAGTTGGCTCATAAAGCATTCTGTCTGTCCCCCTCCTTCTACCCCCCCCCCCCTTTTCCCCTCTTCCTCTTTCTGTCTGTCTCTCTATCTGGCTCTTTCTCCCCTTCCCTCTCCCATTCTCTCTCTCTCTCTCTCTGTCAGTTTGCCTCTGTCTGTGTGTCTGTCTATGTGTCTGTCTATCTGTGTCGGTCTGTCTGTCTGTCTGTCTGTCTAGCATATTCCTGTATTACTTCTGTGTTTATGTTGAATTTGCCATTGAAAGAAGGCCAACACGAGTCATTGAAACAAAAAAAGCTGTCAGCCTTCACACCTACATTTCCATTCAGCATTAGTGATTATTGAGCTGTGATAGTTTGCCAGGCATTCCTTTCCCACTGTGTGAAAAAAGAATGGCGAACAAAAACACTAAAAGAATACAAAAGAAAAAAAATGAAAGAAAGAGAGAGAGCGAGAAAAAGAGTGAGCGAGAGAAAGAGTGAGAGATAGAGAATCATTCTGTGTCTGAATGGCGGTAGAGAGCAGGAATGCACATGTACAGGCATGACGCGTGGGGTGAGGCAATCCGCTCAATCTTGCCCCGTTGCCCAATCAATACAGAGGCAGATAGCAAGGCACTCACTGGTCAATCAGCGCTCCAGTCAGCCAATAGTCATCCAGGTCAGCCAGGAGATACTGGGGGGGTGGGGGTGGGGGTGGGGAGAAAGCTCTTCATCATGGCAGTAGCGATGGGGAAAGGGGCGAAAGCAAAACACAACCACTGCCAACTGTAAACTGCGGCATGAGATGACAAAGATACTTGTCACCTGTGGCCCGACAGATTTATTTTTTTTGTCAGTGTTGAATACACAGGTTTGGAATCATGTTGTGACCCTGGTGTGATTCTCTCTCTCTCTCTCTCTCTCTCTCTGTCTTTCTCTTTCTTTTTATCTCTCTCTTTGTCTCTCTGTCTGTCGTTCTCCCTCTCTGGCTCTCTGTGTGGGTATGTGTGCATATGTGTGCCTGACTCTGTATGTGTGTGTATGTTTGTGTGTGTGTGTGTGGGGGTGTGTGTGTGTGTGTGTTTTCCCTGAGACCCATGTTCAATTTGCAAATAGTTTCATGTACTTCCATTAACACTGAACCCTGTTCCCTCTGAAATGGACAGTGTTTGGTATTACTGCTACAACTTATGAGATGGAACCAGCTTAATGGTATTAAATGCTAATTAATCCTATTAAGGATGAACTGAAAATCCATTTCAGAGGGTGGAAAAGATGGGAACAACCAGTGCAGGATTTACTGGTCATGATCTTTTCAGGCTTAATGTTTTAAAGAAACATGTTTTCTGAATCAAAAACCTACACTATAGGATTATTAGGCTTATATAGTATCATACCAGCATGGGAAGTGTCAAGACTGACTGTATGTCTTTCAGTTTGTTAGTTTGCTTTTTTGGTAATGATGCTCTGAATCAGTAAGCTAAAGTATATAGCTATTATAATTATTTTGCATCTGAGATGAATTCATTTAAGCTGTATTCACAAGCGGAAAGCAGCAAGGATAACAGTCACGTCAACCCAATGCTGTTAAGTAAAACGCTGTTGAACACTTTAACAGTGGGCTTTTTATTTAACAAGCAAATAAGGTGCTGTGGGGCTGCTTTTTTTCAGTCTCTTGCAATGATGATAAATAAATAAATCTTGAAAGAGAAAATAAAGGACATTTAATACCCCAGGCTCATTAGCTCCTGTTACATGTTTACAGTTTATAAATACCCCTGTTAATTGGGAGATCAAAGCGGCGGTGACTACCTCTTTGCATGGCTGAGAGGGCAGATGAGTCGAGGCTGGAAGATCTGTTTGGGCTCCTAATTTGATCAAAACTCCTCCGGCTCTTGGCTCTACCCACACCCAGAACATTGATTTGAAGGGGGGAGGTATTACCTAGCGTTGCACCATGCTTCAGATAGTTGTTTGGCCTCACTCATATGAATTTGGTGTACTGCCGAAGAGAATAAGAGAGGTGGAGAGAGTAGGACAGTGAAAAAGAGGAGTAGGAAACAAGACGAGAGAAAGAAAGAAAAAGAGAGAACAGGACCACAATTTCAATTTGGTTCATTTTTTGGGAGATTTTTCATAGGTGTTTTTTTTTTTACCAGTTTCCTAGGTCTGTGCACAGTGTATTTTGAATCTTCTGTTGCTAGTGTGTCACTCTTAAAACAGGCATTTTTTTTCTTACACAGACTCATGCATTTCATGGTGTGATTAGGTCCTGGCTCTGTTTTAACCAATTTTTGTAAAGAAAAGCAAGAGAAACCACCACACATCCTATTTCTATACACCCGGCAACAGGTTTTTCGATTGTATTTCTGTATTATTCTGTGCAAGAATACACAAAGTTAAGGTAATATGTTAAGGAACTGCTTTCATTTTCAGGAATAAAGCAATGGTCACTTCAGCCCCATCTTGTCTGCTTAGCACAAGAAGATTTTTTTTCATGTTCTTCTAGAAAAAAAGTAATTGGTAAAAAAGACTAATGACCACACTGACAGACAATATCCTTCTTCATTTATCACTGGGGGTTAATATCCTTTACTTTGACGTTAATTTATTGAGTGTCTTTTGGTTGGTGTTATTGGGCATGTTCCTCAGGATTGGTGTCATCATCTTTGGATAAGCTTCGATGTTGCAGACCGTACCATGCTGATGCAAAGTTTTGCCCAGATTGTACTGCGTCACAGTTTTAGTGCATGTATGTACTTCGAACACTGATTTTGAACAAAAAACATAACAATAACTATAGATAAATGCAGTGTGTACATCTACAGCATGCACATGTGTTGTGTGTGTGCATGCGTGCGTGTGTGCGTGTGTGCGTGTGTGCGTGTGTGCGTATGTGTGTAGTGATACTGCTACAGGACCAGAGATGAAAATCAGTGGCTTGTCATTCTAGCCTTGCGCTCTACATGCTAGCACAGAGACACACACACACACAGCTCAAGCACTGGCTGCCGGGACTCACTGTTATGTCTCGTTAGCACTTCACTGAGAGGAACTCAAGGCCTTTTCCGACAGCAATTCATTGCACCTTCAGGAATTCAAAGGATGTGCTCTCATTGTGTGTCAGGGCCTCTTTTCATCGCCACAGAGAGCAAGCGAGCAAGCAAGCAAGCCTCGTCACATGGTCTATCAAGGCTCCCAGCTCACACGTGTTGTGTAGATGTTGTACATGGCATAGATGTTGTCATGGATTCAAGGATTTGTAAGTGAAAAGGAGAAAAATTGCTGAGATGATTTGCCTTAGAAATCAATCAAACCGTACACAAAAGTAACATTAGTCAAGGTAATCTCGGGATCATCTTTTTCATTTTCTTGCATACATGACTTGCAGATACGCCAACATTAGCACATTTTCCCATATCAGGTTGGACCTATAGGAGAAAACATACAGTGGATATGCTGTAGCTTATGGTTTATGTAGATTTTTTGTATTCCCCTAACATGTGTCATGTTCTGTACACTAAAGGTAACAGTACTGCAGTAATAGTAGACTGAAGAGCAGATTGTTTACTGTGTAAAATAGACTTATGCTTTGATGTGAAGCAACATGTTCAGAGACATATACATTTTCCCCCCTCAGTGTGGTGGAAAACCTGCAGTGTCAGACACAGTCCTGCTTCATCAGTGTGGACGCTGATCCACATCTACATCCCTGCGTTTCCTTATAGCCCTGACCAGGGCAGGATTGCTCTGTTATACCCCTGTGCCATTCCATGGTCAGTGGTCCATGCTCTCAGACCCCCCCCCCCCCTTTCCTGCTAAACCACAGCCATAAACAACAGCAGGGATTAAGGCAATGGCCCTTGCAAGTGTTCGGATCTGCACTTTGGAGACAAAGACAGATGATGGCCAGAAAGCCATGAGGTGCAATACTACCATGTTAAAATAGAAAATACATATATATTTATTTATTTATACATACTTTATAATGCTCCTCATCCTGCCGCTGTGCACTGGACGACTGGAGAGCTCAGTGGAGGGCGAGAGAAGGCAGCCTTGCTTTGATTTTTCTGTCATTGCTGCTTATAATGATTAATGCCTTGACATGCGGCCACTCAGAGTAATTATGGTTCGATTTTTATGTTTTAATTTTTTTTTTTTCCTGTACCCGCCTACCCCTCACGCCAAATCCACAACCAGGATGCTAGGAAAGCCCATAGGAGCGAAGAGAAGTTTTTAAAACAATTTTTTTACAAGCCAAAATGGACATCAAAGCCCTACACGTCCTTTCAGTTTCTTTGAAGACCTTGGGCAGCAGTCAGGCCTAGTCATGTTCTGTACACTTGCACCCTTTCAATCTTAGGGCGCATCTTAAGGGTGCTTACTTTAGCTTTGTAGTAAAAATGATTTACAAAAAAATGTGTTGAATCTGCTGTCATGCTTCCTACCACTTAAATCCTCGTGTTCGTTTTTTGTGTTCATGTCCTTGTTAGCCACTGAAGTTCGCCACTTAAGAGGCAGCCTATTTAAGATAATTTTTTTGAAAAATTTTTTGGCTGATATTATTCTAAAACTAAAGGCTAAATTTACTAATTGCCTCTTTGTAACTACACTTGTTTAAGCAAAGCAATAGAAAGGGCTAAACACATCCCCAAGTGAGCACTCTTATGCACCCCTCAAGGGTGTAACAAGATACCGGATAATTAAAGAATTGCCTCGATCAATTTTGTTCTTTTCAAAACCAGAAGCAGCGGTGCATATATCTATTGTTGTTGTTGTTGTTGTTGTTAAAGGTTGTGCATAAAGTAATGTATTACCCCTGGGTGTGACCAGTGCTCTGACACACACCAGCCTATCACAGTCAGCTCTCCTTCTCCTGAAAAAAATCAATGTGTTTTTGCCAGAGTGAATTGCTAATTTCAGCAAGTGTGATCACGTTCGTCATTTAAAATGCAGAGCGGAGGAGAGAAGAGAGAAAGAACAATGAGAGGCAATGAATGGAGAGAGAGGGGGAAAAGGAAGAATTGTTTCATAATAGAGTCCAAAGAGGCCAGCTAGTTTAATGCTTGACATTTCCCTGGAAATGTTTCATATGATTACAAATTATGTCGCAAGTGTCAACACACAAACAGCGATAAAACATTATTGTTTTTTTTCCCCCCAGTCAATAATTTGACAATGTTTAAATATTATACTTGTTATGTCTCTGTGAGGTGTGTTAAGTTGGCCAGGATTTGTGTACTGCCTGGCTTGGGCACTCTGGAATTAGAGTACTTCCCAACACACCTGCACCGCAAATGAAAAAATGGTAATGCAGCACCCAATGAATTTCACATTTTTGAAGTGCTTTGTGCATTTTATGCAGAATTCAAGGAAAATTCACACAACTGCAGAAGCGAAAGTAGAAAACAACTTGGCAACAATTCGGCAAATTTGTTGTGTGGATGTGTGTGTGTGTGAGTGTGTGTGTGTGTGAGTGTGTGTGAGTGTGTGTGTGTGTGTGTGTGTGTGTGTGTGTGTGTCTATCTGTCTGTCTGTCTGCAGTAGTTTATGGAAGCTTTCACACACCATAGAGCTCCCTACATTCAGGCGAACAGATACAGAGTTTCTGCAATCTCGTTTCAAGTTGAGAACAAAGTGATTCTTTTTCCTCATCGCAAAGTGAAGCGACGGAAGCGTCGCCCTCTGGCAACGAGTTCAATAAAAACACGGAACCCCTGATGCTCATGTCACCTGTATCTGATACCTCTTATTACACGTGAGTGTGAGACGAGACGAGACCAGACAGACAGACAGACAGACAGACATCCTCGTAATTGATTTCAAATCTCCCCCCAGCAGCCACTTGTAAAATTAGATGTAGAATCATGGCAAGAAACTCGCCATGAAAGACAATATTAACTGTGAATGTGCTATTATCATTAATGCATCTCTCTGCTTTTTCTCTCCCCCCCTCCTTCCGTCTCTCATTCAAAATTAAAAT
>CM059285.1:13321831-13344331 GCA_030347295.1 Setipinna tenuifilis
GAATATATGTCATGTATTGCTGTAACAAATAGCTATGATTGCCTTTTTTATGACCATTTTACAGAAATGATGATGGCCTAAGAACACAAGCCCTGTCTGTGAAGTGGTATTTTCTATTTCAGGACAGAAATTATATATACTCTCTGTAAGGACATTGTTTGCTCATTCGTCACCGAGTTTAAGATGTCAACAGATATCGTGTGTATGTGTGTACTACGTGTTATGGGTACAATACACACCTTTATAAAAATTGAATATCTGACTGAAATGTCCAACTGAAACAACCTCTCTCAGCAAGTTCCCTGATTCTCAGAAAACACGGGTCCGTACACCTTCCAGTGATTTTTGTCAGTGTAAGCAAATTGGTGAGAAGTGTGTAAAGCTGCACGACATGCAGTACCGCCATTCTCCCAGATAGTGGGCGAATGCAGAACAGATTTGACACGGATCAAATCAGGCCTCGTTGCATCTATGAGTCACCCCTTTGTGGCGGTTGTATAACAAGACTGCTGTACTGTGCCCCAATAACGGCAATAACACCAGTGCCTCACAATAGTCTCTCGTGTACTAAAAAAATCTCGTTGAGGCTGGGGGCCCAGCATCCGTACCATGTGTGAGGGAATAAGTGTCCATGGGGATGTGGGTTCGAGTCATTTCCTTGTTCCACTTCCATCTCCCTCTCCCTCTCCCTCTCCCACCCACTTGCAGTCTCAATTATCAGTATTTCTATTTGATTAAATGCGTAAAAATCCCAAAATATAAACTGGAAAATAACATGAAAAAAAAGAAAAAAAATGTAATTTTCGTTTTGGGATGAATTAATTATCTATTTGTAGATCTATCTATATCTATCTATTTGTCTGTCTGTCTATCTGTCTGTCTGCCTCTGCCTCTGCCTCTGTCTGTCTGTCTGTCTGTCTGTCTCTCTGTCTCTCTCTGTCTCTCTCTCTCTCTCTCTCTCTCTCTCTCTCTCTCTCTCTCTCCCTCTCTCTCCAAGGTACCCTAATGGCATGCTGCATTCTTCTTTACTGATGCAGGATCTGGTGACCAACGTCTCTCCCCGTATTGTGCGTGGCACGACCTCCGGCCCCCTCTTCGGCCCAGGCCAGGGTTCCTTCCTCAACATCGAGCTGATCAGCGAGAAGACGGCGGCGTACTGGTGCCAGAGCGTCACCGAGCTCAAAGCCGACTTTCCCCACAACGTAAGTGACTCACTCACTCTCACTCTGCACCCACACACCATGTCAACAAAACAAAATAAAATAAAAATATAGAGGCCTTTCATCATAATACTCAATACAAAGCCTTCATGTGTTATTACTTACAGATGCTTAGTTTGGTGAAACACCACAAGCTCCCACTCTTCACCGACAAGCCATGTCACCAAAACAAATAATAAAAAAAAATTGAGGTCTTCCGACATAATACTCACTACAAGGCCATCGTTTGTTGCCACTTAAAGACGGCTGCTTTTGGGGCAAAATGATTATTCCCTTGATCCCGCATCCCTCAGATGTGGCTCCCCATCTCGGGTGGTGTCACGGTGGGGGCCCCCCCAGAGCAGCTCAGCCTCTTTGTGTGTTTGTGCTTGCTAATTAGCCCCCACGTCCCTGCCTGCCAGTTCAGCATGCTTGTCATGGAACTTGGAAATGATTTAAATATTAACTCCGTGCCCAGTGCTTTATTATTCATTCTAATTTGATGCTCATGTTTGTTAATGGGAACCAAATATTTATGATGTGCGTGTGTGTGTGTGTGTGTGTGCAACCGAAAAAAAAAAGAAGTATTGAATGTTTTTTTTTATTTTTCAACAGCTGCATTATTTATACTGGGAGAGCAGCATATGGCAGGCTGAAATTACCAAAATGACACTTCATTTGTTCCCTCTAAAGCTTTCTGCGTTCATTTTTCTTACGGGGAAAAAAAGTGAGGCATCTTTTGTAACTTAAAAGCTATTGATTGATTTTTCTGTTCGCTAACTGATTGGTCCTCTGATTACTTCAAAACAAGATGAGGCTGACTTTGCAGCATTCAGGACTTTTCAGCACTCACTGTGTGTGTGTCCGTGTGTGTGTGTGTCCATATCTGTGTGTGTGTGTCCGTGTGTGTGTCCGCGTGTGTGTGTGTGTGTGTGTGTGTGTGTGTGTGTGTGTGTGTGTCCATGTCCATGTGTGTGTGTGTGTGTGTCCGTGTCCATGTCCATGTGTGTGTGTGTGTGTGTGTGTGTGTGTGTGTGTGTGTGTGTGTGTGTGTGTGTGTGTGTGTGTTGGTGACATGATGAAATCCCCCGAGGCATCCATTGGGTCTAAGATCAGTGAGCGAGTCAGTCGTGTAATGGCCTCCTTTTCCTCACTGCTGATTGAGCTAAAGATGTGCCTGTCTGAATTAGCAGATCTCAGATATTTCGCCAGATTACAAAGAGCTTCATGAAATCACTTTCCAAAGATGACAAGGCAAGTGTGTGCCTTTGGAATGTGTGTGTGTGTGTGTGTGAGCGCGCGTTCATGTGGACATGCTCAGTGCATGTCTCTGTATGCAAGCTAGTGTTCAAGTCAGTAACATAAACAAGCGTTAGCATTAGTGTGGTAGTATAGCACTCCTGTGCATTGTTGCTTCTGTGAAAGTACGAGTTTGGCTAATGTGTTGGTGTGAAGGCGTGAGCTGGCTTCAAGAGACCAGTGTGAGAAGAGAGAACAGAAGAAGAGTTACAAGGTCACGCTTCCTGTGGTCTCAGCCACAGTCTCTCGATGCTCGCAGTTCCTAACACTCTTTTAACACAGCCATGCTGGTCACTCACACAATTTCGCTCTGAGCCATCGAAAGGACCAAAAAAAATGAACAGAAGAAAAAAAAATCACTCACACACACTCCTGGCGACGTCCAATACTAACACCATTTCCCACGGACGTATGGCAGGTCAAGGCTCCCTGATGCATGCCCATCCTCTGCCTCTCCTCTGATGCTCCCACCCCCCTCCCGCCCCCGCCTCCACCCTGATTGTAGCCTCCAACGGTGCAATTTCTCTCCCCTCCTCAATTATGTCGCTCACAGAGGAGGGGCTGCTGTCTCTGCAAGCATGCCTGCAACGAAGGCAGGAAGGCTGTGGTGCAGGGACCGTCTTTGCAGAGAATGATAGAAAAGATGAAGTAACAAAAAAATATCTCGTATTTTCTTGATGGGGGGAAAGAGATTTTCGAGTGACTGATCTCCATGGAGGTGTTGTGTTATAGCGCTTGGGGTTGGGAATAGAGGTGTTAGGATGGGGATGTGCTTGCATGTGAGTGTGTGAGTGTGTATGTGTGTGTGTATATCGGTGTGTGTGTGTGTGTATATCAGTGTGTGTGTGTGAGTCTGTGTATATGTGTATATGTGTGTGGAGAGTGCAGGTTAGGGTGGATGCAGGTGCGTGGGGCTGCTTCAGGGTGGGGGGAGTGTGTCGGCAGAGGGGGGTGGGGGGGTGTGCAGTGCAGAGGGAGTGGTGGCTTCCCGTGGCTCACAGGCGCGTTATTGAGCTGATAACAAGGTAATCCCTGCCACTCGGAGAGACACTGCGGGGTTCTCGCCGGTTAACTCCGTCACCGCACTGAGAGGCTTGATGCCCGGATTGTGTTTAATATACTGGGTTCTGCTTGGGGGGCTGGGGGGGTGGTTGGTAAGTCTCCCACATGTTTTTTTTTAGTGGGAACCTTCCTCTGTGTAATCTATGGAGAGATGGGGAAAGGTCACAGGAGGTAGGGGTGGGTGGTGGGGATCAAAATAGACTACATCTACCAACTCTTCTGCATTTTTCATTAAACACATCATCAAAGATGGCGGAACTGAGCTATTTATGGGATGTACCATATGTGATGTTGTCAGACACTAGTAATTATGGCAATATGGCAACCTATTGAAAGAATAGCCCACATCAAATGTCACTTATATGTCATGTGGTTTGGTAAATCCCAACGGTAAATGTCGGGAGAGCTTGCCTTTATTCGCACTTTAAAAATGTACCCATCCTTTCACCTTTAAGGCGGTCAGAACCTCGTCATGCTTTTAAGGGGAAAGCCTAATACTGTAGATACTCCAATTCATGGAGGAGAAATGGGTGGTTTTCTCTCACCCACAGGACTGTAATATCCCTCTTGAAAATTCAGTTTGCCTGCTACACCTCCCGGCAGCCTGACTGACGCTTGGAGGCCGGCTCAGCCTCTCTCACCACACAAGTGCAACCAAGAAATCATGTCCCACCTATAATACTGTTGTCAAAGCAAGCCTGAAACAAAAAAAAAAAAAAAGCTTATTGTTCCTTTCGAGCCACATTTCCACAGATTTAGCACCAAAATTAAATGGAGAAGGGGGAAAAAAAGTAAATGGTTATGATCCAGGTAATAAGGTTATCGCTAGAAAAAAAAAAAGACAGACAATGAGAAATGGACATGCCGAGACATAAAGTTCAAATAAATTCCGTGCCTACCTGGGTGTCTCTCTGCAAGTCATAAGGCTGAGCCCTGGGCAAATTGGACTTCTGGGGAACATTACGCGTGGCTTGTCCATATATATCAGACTTCCGTCTTTTATTTTCCCGATTACTTAAAACGGGGAGGCAGTAATAAGGGGGGCGCTCCTCCCTAACCTGTTTTATGGTGAGCTTATTGTGTGTCTGGGGGAAGAAGGAAAAAAAAAATGAAAATGGCAGCACCTAATCCAGCGCTGCCACCAGGGCTCTTAGCTAATACCCGCCCTCTGATGGTTTTATTGTTTTAATAACGCTGCCATGCTGGCTGTGGATTTGTCCTGATCTTGTAAATTATAAATATTGATTTTGTGACTTTGGAAAAGGGAAGGGAAGGACGAGGGAATCGGCTGGTTTTTTTTTTCCATCCTCGCCATTTTTTTTTCCGCTTTCTCTACTGTGTTTGAAAAGACAAGATAATGGCTTTCAGATCCGTTTTATAATGTGCTGAAACAAGACCTTGGTGCTGAAATGTTTGTGCACGCTTAAAATGGACCCTGCGTTTGAAGGCCACAAGGTAATGCACAGTGTATCAGTCATTGTTACTCGTGTAATCTCACATCCACTCTCTCTCTCTTTCGCTCTCTGTCTTTTTTCCCTCTTACCCACTCACTCACTCTGGCTTTTGCGCACACACACACACACACACACACACACACACACACACACACACACACACAACCTACTTACTCTTTCTCTTTGTCTCTCCCACTCTCTCATTTTTGTCTCTATCCTCTCCTCTTCCTCTCCAACCCCCCCCCCCCCTTCCTCCTTCTCCTCCTTTCTCTCTCTTTTCTTCTCTTTTGCAGATTGTCATATCCAGTATAATGTGCAGCTACAACAAGGCTGATTGGACAGAGCTAGCTCAGATGGCAGAGGTAAGCCTTTGTTGTGCTAATGGTCTCCGCAAACACAGGACCGTCATTGTCCCCCCCGCCTCATGCCTCGCGCCTCGCGCCACAGCACCGCACCGGGCAGCTTCGTTCAGCACCAACGCCACCCTCAATGCCTCGCCTCCTTTATTGCCCCTGTGATGACACAACAGTATTTGACCTCATCTCCCTGTGTGTGTGTGTGTGTGTGTGTGTGTGTGTGTGTGTGTGTGTGTGCGTGTGTGTGTGTGTGCGTGTGTGTGTGTGTGTGTGTGTGTGTGTGTGTGTGTGTGTGTGTGTGTGTGTGACTGTGTGTGTGTGTGTGTGTGTGTGTGTGTGTGTGTGTGTGTGTGCGTGTGTGTGTGTAGAGGCAGTAGACTGAGGCTGTACAGGGGACAAAAGAGGCCACATTCACTGCTCATGCTTACATACCCCAAATATTGAATGACTGGGAAGCAATCCTGGATTTGGAGTGAGCGGTGTTTGGTTAAATGTTTATCAGGCATGACTGGCAGGGGGGCCTGCCAAGTGGCTGGATGCAGAAAAAGGGTGGGTGGGGGGGTGGGGGGGGTCTCCATTGTGGGAGTGAGATGCTGACTTGGTAGTAAATGAAATGGTAGAGAGGAGAGAATGGACAGGGGCTGTGTGTGTGTGTGTGTGTGTGTGTGTGTGTGGGTGTGTGTGTGTGTGTGTCCGTGTGTGTGTGTGCCTGCGCATGTAGTTGAGTATGTGTGTCTTAGTATGTTCATATACAATATTTGTGTGTGTGTGTCTGTGTGTGTTTTCCTGTATTACACATTTGCATGTATGTGTGTGTGTGTGTGTGTGTATGTGTATCTGTATATGCATGTTTATGTTTATAAGGCATCAGTCTGTCTGTGTTGGTACTCATGCATGTGTGCGTGTGTGTGCGCACGTGTGTGTATTTGTGTGTGTGTGTTTTTGTGTGTGTGTATGTGTGTGTGTGTGTGTCTACGTCTGTGTGTGTGTGGTGTGTGTATTTGTGGCTCCACTTGTCAGTTTGTGCCGATCCTCCGGCTCTCCATCTGGGCGCTGGAAGCCCCCTCCGCTCCTGTTTTCCTCTGCTGGTGTCGGTCAAAATCAGCTCCAATAATAGCCAAACTGTAAAATTGGCATCTCCCATCTATTTACTTTGTCAAGCTACACACCGACATACGTGCACAGTTCACACTTGTTTTTTTTATTTCCCCTCTCCCTTTCCAGTGGCAGAGCCGATACTTTTTTTTGCACCGAATAAAATGAGGCAGTTTGGTGACCCGCGAATTAATCATAGTTGACTCGCATATCTCAGCTGCTTAATTGAGCACAGGGAAAAAAAATGTCAGAAAGTAAACAGGCCCATGTGTCAATGTGTTAATTCTGCTATCGATTTCATTGATGCTCCGCTTTCTCTTGCACCTCATTAAAACCAACCTGTCAGGCCCACCCTTCTCTCCCCCCGTCACGATCACCCCATCCATCCAAACCTGTCCTTTTTTTAAAGAAAAAAAAAGACAGATGCCTGGAACCTATCTCCTTCTCTCGTTTTTTTTTTTTTTTTGGCAGTGCACTCCACAATACACTTCTAAAGCTTCTGTGATGTTTATATTTTTTAACATCAAATCAGGAAGCCTTGGAATTTAACGAAAGGTGAAAGAGGTCTGCTCAAAATAAATACCAAAATAATGATGAAGTCACTTAAGTCACACTTAATGTTCTTAAGCTACTGCATTATGCTGTTGCTGTATGCTGTACTGTGTACATAGGTTAGGCTACTTCTGTTCGTCCATCAGTAGGTTGTTACCAGTAATGTGGAAAACACCCTGCTTGGACTGTTTGTTCGGGCATTTTTGTGGGTGGTCGCGTTGACTGCCACGGTGAATTTTCTTTTGCATTTGTCAGCCTGCCCAGGTAGGTGGAGGAGAAACGTGAGGTCAGCACGACAGAGCTAGTGACCTGTACCACAAGGACAGTGCAGAGATTCCTCCCTCCCTCAAACCCCCCTACTTCCCTGTTCACCCATTGGTCAGCAGGTGACCTGTCTGCCCAGTTAACTGCGGCACGCTACCTGTTCCAGGAAGTATGGAATAAAAGGGCTGGTTGCCACGGCAACTCCATTTTCAGGCAGAATCAACCATTCATTTCCACTTTGAAATCTGCAAAGGAACACTTAACACTGTTCCTTGCCTAATGATACTACTTAAAAGTTTCCATTCTCTCTCTCTTGTTTTTTTTCAACCACCCCTCGCAAATGTGTCGGTCTGAAATACATATATAAATATATATATAGGATTTGGCCTTCAAATGATAGACTTTTAAATGATCATGTTTTTTGCAGCTACATTTCCCTCTCTCCTACCAAATCCCTGCCTTGTAGGAAAAAAACCCATTACATCATAACCGCGTGCCAGAGGCTATCATTCATAAATGTCAAAGTCACTCCGTGAGCTGTTCATATGTAATTCGTTTTAAAGTCATCAGAAGACGGCTATGTTGGATGGGAGATGAAAGTCTAGAATGCTTAAAAGCCATCACCACAGCAGACATGTGTACAGCAAGGGAAAGACTTTACATTGGCTTCCTTGTACGCGTGCTATTTCACTAAAAAATCATGGCTGGCTTGTAGCTGACAACAAAATGACCGACCTAAGCTGATTCAATTATTTTTATGCTTTGTGATTTGGCTTTTTTGTGCTGTTTATTCATTCTAAATGTGTGACACCATGTGACCCATCATCCATTATATTCTAGAAATCCATTTAGTGAAAAATTCACAACCCATGCCCAGTGTTAGTTTCTTTCATTTGAATATCTCTCAGCAGAGGACGTATTTCTCAGTGTGGTGTCTCTCTCTCTCTCTCTCTCTCTCTCTCTCTCTCTCTATATATATATATATATATATATATATATATATCTGTGGTGTTTCCTATCCCTCCAGCCCTCCTGTGCTGTTGAGATGCTCTCCTTTAGCTCATCTCTTATCACTCCCTGGGTGATATTCCAGCCGGCACTCGCTCCCTGCTCCTACTGCCGCTCCTGCTCCCGCTCCTGCTCCCGCTCCTCCTCAAGCTCTGGCCTGCTCACTCTACCCACTCGTGCTGCACATTACGCCGTTTGAGCAGCCACGCAGCAGACCGTCCTGCTCCATCCGTCTGTCCTCTTCCGTCTGTCCCCCTGCCGAGCACCTATCTCCCTCCATCCCTTCATCCTTCCCTCTCTTTTTTTCCCCTCTGTTCCTCTCTGTGGCGCTCTCTCTATCTCTCCCTCTTTCTCTCCCCCTCTCTTTACCTCTCAGTCTTTCTCTCTTTGTCTTTTGTCTGTATTTTTCTCCCTGTGTCCCCCTCACTCTCTCATTCTCTTTCTCTCTCTTTCTCTCTCTTTGTCTCTGTGTCTCTCTCTTTGTTTGTATTTCTCTCTCTCTGTCTCTCTCTCCCTCTGTCTGTTTCTCTCTCTTCCTCTTATACTGTAGGTGTTCTATGCTTCTTACAGATAGAGAACCCTCCTAACACAGCCTCCACCCTCTCCGGGTTCAAAACCAGCCTTGATGGTGTGTTAGAGGGCTGTCTCGTTGCGGGGGAGTTGATAATCCATGCCAACGGCAGTGGCAGATGTGATATGTAGTACCTGCAGCAGGCCCGACGATCCTTTTGGTGGAGCCATGTCCCTCACTCTCTTTATCTCTCCACACCCTCCTCCTCTCCTCCTCTCCTCCTCCTCCTCCTCCCCCTCCTCCTCTTTAGTCTCTTTCCTTTTTTTCCCTCTCTTTCCTTCTCTTTTATCTCTGTTCTGGTTCGTGGTCCATGGTTAGTAAGGTCTTGCATTCACATCTGTCCTGTTGTCCTGTCCTTGTGCAGCAATAGTAACTATTTAGCAGCGAGACACATTATTATTTTCACCAGCGTATGGGGTTCTCAGTTTCCATGCTTGAGCTTTATTTTATGAATCGATGATTAACAATTCCTGTGTGTGTGTGTGTGTGTGTGTGTGTGTGTGTGTGTGTGTGTGTGTGTGTGTGTGTGTGTGTGTGTGTGTGTGTGTGTGTGTGTGTTTGTATTTGTATTTGGATGGGGGGCACTCAAGCCTTAGCATGGGGGGGCTACAGTTTATGTTTACATCCATGTGTGTCTGCTTGCAAGGGATTAAGACAGAAAGGTTTACAGCTGTGACGGTAAGCCTCTTGTTCCCCCAATCTGTGTGTCTGTTTTCCCCCCCTGTCTCTTTCTCTCTCTGCCTGTCTCTGTCTTTTTTTTTTCTTTCTCTCTCTCTCTCTCTCCTGCTCAGTTTTTCTCTTCATCTCTGCACTTCTCATTCCCTCACTTTTTTCATATCCAGAGATGGAGTGGACAGAGGAAGAGGGCGCTGTGTTAGCCTGCATGTGTGTGTGTGTGTGTGTGTGAGCCTGTGTGTGTGTGTGTGTGTGTGTGTGTGTGTGTGTGTGTGTGTGAGAGAGAGAGCCTGCGTGCGTGCGTGTGTGTGTGTGTGTGTGTGTGTGTGTGTGTGTGTGTGTGAGGATGTGGGGGGTTCCTCTTTTTGCACAGGCTCAGGAGAGGCATGTCTGACAAACTGTCTGTGTTGCTACATTTTTCCCCATTGGATTTGTTTCCTTTTTTCACCCTTTTTACTCCCTCCCTCTCCTCCTCCCTCCCTCTCTCCCTCCCTCCTCTTCTTCCCCTCCCTCTCTCTCTGTCTTCTCCTCCCCCCCCCTGTCTCTCTCTCTCTCTCTCTCTCTCTCTCTCTTTCTCTCACTCACTTCAGCTCACTCCCTCTCTCCCTCTCCCTGCGCACCACAAAGCTGCTTATTCTGATCTGCGATGATAGTGCCTAATTCTTTGTCTGCAAGCCCCTTTGTGGTGATGAAGGGAAAGAAAGAGAGAGACAGACAAAAAAAAGAGTTGAAAGAAGGAAAGAAAAAACCGAAAACCCAGTATCTTCCTTCTCCCTCCCCTCCACCCCACCTCCCCATTTCTTTATTCACCCTTACATTTCTCCTCCTCCACTCTCCTCCCTCCTCCCTCCCCTCTCCCACCCTCCTTCCCTCTCTCTCCCTCCCCCCTTCCCTCTCTCTCTCCCACCCTCCCTCCCAGTCTGTTCTCTCTCTCTCTCTCTCTCTCCATAAAGGGCTTAGGGAAAGAGGATGAAATTAAACATTATTGATAATTGGCTTTGGGATGCCGATGCATTGTGTCCATTTCTGTACCTACCTCTGCCCCTCTAATTGAGCGTGAAATCTGGCTCCTAATCCAACTCTGACACAGGGCCTCCCCCTGCACACACAATCGCCCCCCCCCCCCCCCCCCCCCCCCCTCCCCCAACACTACCCTCCACCACCACCCCCACACCCGCCCAACATACACTACACACACTACACAGCACCACCAGCAGCACCCCCCCAAAGCTGACGATGATAAATGGCTTCATCTTGCCTCTTGCTCCCCTGCACTTTTGTGGGGCTAAAATGCTTATTATTCTTTTCTTTTTCTAATGGCTGTCAGTTTGAGCTGGAATCATAAATCTGCGTCGCGGAAGTCGCTCTGGCAGGTTGGTGGAGCTTTTTGTAATTGTTTAAATCCCCCTTGTGATGTGCTTTAAGGCCCCCACGGATATGTAATTGCCTGTCAAACCCCTTTTCCGGCTGGAACGACTCACCGCACCGAACGGCGGCCCGGCCCACACTCTGCCAGTCTATGTACGCTGGCGTTCCCAGTGCATCCATGCGCAAGCAGTCATCTTTTTTTTATTTTTTTTTTTTTTTGTCTGATCTATTTTGGAGCACTGATGTTTCAGTCATTGTTTTTATTTTTTGTCTTTTTTTTTTCTTTTTCATTTTGTTTTCTCATCTTTTCCACCTCACCCCACCCCACCCTTTCCCCCTCCCTCCCTCCTCTCTCTTCCTCCCCTCCCCTCCCCTTTTGCCTGTATGTGGTTTCCCCTCTTGCGTCTTCAATCACAAACGGATTTGCTTTATTATTCTTTCATTATTCCTTTCATATTAGAAGTTCAGTAATAGTTTTTGCGGGTGTTGCATGCGAACATTGAAGTTGGTGAGTCGTAAAAGCCATATCTAAATAGAATCCATTGCCACAGCTTTGATTGAAATCCTGCACCATCCTAAAAACCTTCTCCTTGTCGCATTTATGTGGATAAAAATGTGTGTGTGTGTGTGTGTGTGTGTGTGTGTGTGTGTTAGGGGGTGGTTGTTGGGCATGAATACATTGAAATAATTTTGCCTTTTTATTTCTACTCTGTCTTTCTCCTCCCCGCCGCCACCACCCAACATCCTGTCATCCGGCAGGCCTCGGGAGCGGATGCCCTGGAGCTGAATCTCTCGTGCCCTCACGGGATGGGCGAGCGGGGCATGGGCCTCGCCTGCGGACAGGTGAGAGAAGGGCAGACTGGTGCACAGGGGGGTTGGAAGCTGGAACTGTGTGCATAGATAGCAGACAATGCTCAGACATACCTTGCAGTCAACAGCACAGCATGCATGGGTATAACTTATGCATGCTGAGCGATGCGCATACATACAGGTCAAACATGCAGTTCGACATGCATGCATGAAGCTTGAACAGGCAACACAACATGCATACATACGGAAGTGAAGCACCATGAATGCATACAAATTTTTTGTCAGCACTATCCCAATGTATACAGATGTATATTGAGATTTTTCATGCACATTGCCCATACAAGCAATGCACGGGTTATATATAATGTAGCTGATACACAGCTTAGACAATACACTACTGCTAGTGTGCATTCTGTGGTTGGAACACACACACACACACACACA
Organism: Setipinna tenuifilis; assembly: GCA_030347295.1. NCBI lineage: Eukaryota > Metazoa > Chordata > Actinopteri > Clupeiformes > Engraulidae > Setipinna > Setipinna tenuifilis. Next base: position 13,333,989 of record CM059285.1, read on the forward strand.
CACACACGCACACACACACACACACACACACACACGTACTGTAAACAAACACATCATGATGTTCATATATTGTACGCTTACCATTTATACCATATCATGTTTACACATCTTAGAGTGAAATCTCTGCTTCAAATATTGGCACTGGCATATTAGCAATTGTAAGCGGCAGTGACAGCTTTGGGCTAACTTCCGTATGTACTTTACAGAAGTGCCAGTGGCCCATTATAGGTCATAAATGGCCTTATTACCCAGTTCCTGTGACAAATAAAAGACTCTTAATAGCACCTTAGCCATATCCGCACCACCACCAGCCTAAATGGCTACTTAGACTGTGGCCATGGTATGGACCACTTAGTGTTTGCTGCAATATGCTTCTGTGTTACATCAGGACATTTAGGACCCCTAAGGAAACTATATAATAAGCAGAGGCATTGAGTCAGCAATGTATCCCCTGAATTTGATAAGTAGAAGCAGTGGTTGCTGTCACTTGGCATTCCATTGACTGACACTTCTGAGTGTTTAGTACAGTTTTTTTTATATTGTTTTGTTTGTTTTTGTCACTTGTTTGTTTGCCTTTTTCTGTCAATGCAATTTCTGCGTGGTATCATAAGCTGAGCGGTGAAGTGCGTCAAAAAGGAAGTTACACAGCGGACGAGAAAAACACCCAACACCTACGTCATTAACCCAGTCACCCAAATGATCGCAATGCGAAACCAAAATGATTTTCTAACAAAATGCGCCCCAGATGGAGTTTGCCACAGGAGCAGTTAGTCATCGTGTTCGAAAATAAATTTGGTCTGACGGCAAAAACAAGCTCAGTATCCTGCAGATTTAAACAGTCTGTCACAGGTGTGCCCATGACAGTGTGAAGTGCCTCTCAGTATTTTACAGGTGGCACAAGTTTAGTCAGGGCTCTTGTCATTAGTAACTCCTAAATACTGTATGTAACAATTCAGTGCCTCAGAGAATCTTGTCTCCATATGTCACAGCCGTCATCCATATGTCAAATGTCATATACCGCAGTGCATCAGAGATGTGTAATCTTCTTTACAGATAGTGAATGTAAGTATGTAGCCTAAACACTATGGGATATAATAAATCTAATAACTATGTTGCCCTGTCCAGGGACACATAAAGCTCTTCCACGTATCCAGAGGTTATTCTATGTCCATTATATCTCTTAGAAAGACCTTTATCACATGTGACCTTTTAGCCCTCCAGAGGAAGAGGGGTTTGAGGGAAAAGCTGATGATTTGTGCCACGTGTGACCTGAAGTAGACAGTGACCTGTAATTTCACACACACGTTGCTTCTCTGAGGTATAAATTAAGTGCTGTTTGTTAGGTTTTTTTTTCTTTCTCTCTCTCTCTGTTTAGTTGACCAAGAACTCACAGTCCACTGCAGGGCTTGACTATTGGAACGGACGACACACAAAATGGGCACACACTCCAATGGAGCATTGATTTTTTTTTCTCTACCCCCCCCCCCCCCCACTCTTCCACAAGCACTTTAAAAATGCATCCTTTTCCATAACACCACGTCCAAACCAAGCATGAACAGAATTTAATAATCCATCAATAATTCCCTTTGCGGTTTAAAAACAATTTTCTTTGCTACGAGATGCTACATTCTCAGAGTTTAATGTAGCATTAGCACGGCTCCCGTAGAGGATTAGGAGTAGTCGTATTGTTGCTCCTGGAGCGTATCAGATAAAGACGGCGATGACTCTACACTATTCGGAGGTCTGAATGCTAATTTTAACACCAATTACCAGCAGTCATGTGGCTTTATTCACCTCTGATTAAGCCCACACAATTTCCAGCACTCTGCCTTGTGTGTTTACATCTGGGGGAATACCTCACGTGCGCATCTGGATTGAGGCTGTTTTGACCCCGTTCTTGAAAAAAATCATATGGTTTCTTTTTTTGTTTTTTTTTTTCTCCTCACTGGTGCTCGTAAAAGCATATTGAGATTGCGCTGTCTCAGCTTAAGCAGACGAAAGGGGTGCTGTCACGTACCGATAAGTGTAAATGACACCAGCAGCCCCCACCCCACCCCACCCCGTCTCTCTGTTGCCCGGTCATGTCAGGTTTGTTGAAACAACAAAGTCATTATGCACCGAGTGGCTCTCTGCCATGGAGAAGAATGGAAAGGAGTGCTGTGTACGTCTGTGCGTGTGTGTGCGCATCCATGTGTGTGTTTGTAAGTGTGAGGGTGTGTGTGTGTGTGTGTGTGTGTGTAGGGGGTCGGGGCAGCGGGGTAACAGTGCCTGTTTTTTCTTGGCCAGCATTAGCCACCATTATTGGCAAAGATGGTGTAAACGGCTCATAGAAGGATGTGTCAGGCACCGAAGAAGCTGTAACATGTGTCACTTACCACACTTCCAAGATGGTGTGCCTTTAAACATCAATATCCCATCACACATTGATCCCCAATGTCTTGTCACCGCCCGTCATAAAAAAAAGATACAGGAAGCACTTCTCCGATTGGTGTGTTTTGGGTGAATATGTGGATATGTGTAAAGGTGTGTGTTTGTGTCTGTATTTGTGTGTATGTCAATGTATGTGTGTGAATGAGTGAGAGAGAAAGAGGGATGGGGGGAGGGAGGTAGGGAGATAAGGAGAGGGCACCAGATATACAGTATATATACGTATCCTGGTTGATATATATTGCATTGGCTGAACTGTACTGGGGCCTGGGCTTGGCGCACGTTGTTATTGTAAAACCGCAGAGGTAGGGTAAGTGATGGTAGCCATTACCGGACAGAGACACAGCACGCAACATATTAACATGCCTTCCAGGCACAAGTAGACATGGATGGATGCAAACGGAGCCCTGACTCTCCATCTCAACAGCCTGACTGTGTATTATAATACAAGAGGGGAGAGGGGAAAGGAAGACGGGGAAAAAAAACATTTTTTCCCCATCAAAATAGGAAGACAAAGCTATTTTCTCCTGTGGTGACTGTAAATCTACAGAGTTATATCCTTTCTGCTGTAGATTTTGCCGCTGTAAGACAAAAAAGCTAATCAAAGGCGTGGAGCCCGTGGGCAGGTAACCTCCGTGTGAACTAAAGAGAGGCAATATCATTTAATCACACCGTTTGGCACCTCCTCTCCACGCCCGAGAAAAAAACATTATTTCAGCCTGTGTGGAAAGGGAAGGGGAGAATTTGATTTTAATAGGGTATTAATATGCAATTTCACCCACTCAGTCTGGGTGCGCTTTTCTTCTCTTTTGAAACAGTAGAGTGCCGCTCGCTCTTTCCTTTTTTCTCCCCCTCCTTTCTTATTCTCTCGCTCTCTTTTTCTCCCGCTCTCTCTTTCTCTCTCTTTCTTTCTCTCTCTCTCTCTCCCTCTCCCTGTCTGCCTTTCCCCTCTGCTCAAAGCTGTTTAACATTTAACTTGTGTCGAAATTAGAGGCTTCTTTGTTTTGTTTTTTCCTGCCTTGATTCAGAAATGTAAACATTTGTAATGATTTGATTACCCTATTTAGTGTAAGATCAATGACGGCCATGATGAAATGCAGTTTACTCTGAAGCGGTAGCTGTGATTACACAATCTCTGCTGAATCTCAGTGTCCAGTGACACAGTGCACTGACACATCGCTTGTGATGTTACAGCAGCTGTTGTGGTACAGTGGCAGATTTGCTGTGGTTGCAGTGGCTGCTCAGACGCTGTGGCTGTGACAGCATTCTGTTAACACAGTCCCAATAGCAATAACACCGGGGCGCCTGGCGGGTGTTACAGGATGGTGCGCTAGCATATACACACTGTCTGCAATGTCACTACTTTTCCGAAAGAGCAAATTTATGGCTCGAACGAACGAACTAACACACAGTCTTTGGTGATACAATGTCACAGTGGCTGCCTGGCTGCCGTGGTAACAATGCGATCGACGGTGCAGTTGGCGTGACGCGGTAATGGTGGCTATTACGGTACAGTACGCTTGCGTTGATTGTGCCGAGTGACTGCGGAGTGGCACGGCTGTTTGTGGCGCTGCAGCACTGTGCTGCCGTCAGCTGGTAGTGGTGGTGGCGGCGCCGAAGATGGCTCAGTGGTTATGACAGTTAAAAACTCTCCCGAGCCCGGAGAGGCCCGCTTTCATCGCTCTTATTCAGCTTTGACTCAGCATCCACTGGGATCTCATTTTTTATATTTCTCTCTCTCTCTCTCTCTCTCGTTCTCGCTCGCTCGCTCGCTCACTCACTCACTTACCCCACCCCTTCCCCCCTTCAATACCTCTCCTCTGATTCTCAAATTAAAACCGAAGCCTTCTCCCAGAGCTATTTTCAGAGCGGCAAACAGGTTCCCAGTGACAAGCCGCTTCCATCATCCCTCCTGTGAGAGTTGCCTTCTCTTAACGAGGCCGGCAACCTCCCCTGACCTTGCACTGTAAAATTAAAATTTCAGGTGTAGCGAATGCTTCGACACCCAAACCCTCCCTCACCCTCCCACCCGCCCTGCTTCCTTCTGCCATCCGCGTCTCGGCACCACCCTCCGGCAGTCTGTCTCGATGGGCCTCACCCCTCCTGCCCCTCGCTGGAGGGTGGTTTGGTTTGATGGAGGGCAGTGGGGATTGTGGGAGAGGCATGGGGAGGCGGGAAGGAGGGAGCGTAGGCTGTGAAGGGGTGGGCTGCTGGGGATTGGGTAAAGGGGGTGAGTGTGGGGGGGGGGGTGTCTACACTCCATCTCTGATGTAGCTTTGCTGCCACCACCCCCTCCCATCACCACTGGCCACCCCCACCACCACCCCCACCACCACTGCCACTACCACTACTGTTCATGCTGTGCTGAAACTCATCCAGCGCTGTGTGCTCACTGCCCTCCAGTGACAAGACTCTAGGAAAAAGAAAATACAAACGAAGAGAGTGAGTAACAGGGAGACTTTGCACACACACACACACACTCACTCCCTCACACATTTACACACTAGCGCGCACACACACACACACACACACACACACACACATATCCCCAAGTCTCACTGCCACCTCCTTAATATAATGTCAGCCACTATAGCCTCAAACCTGTTTGATCACAGCTATGGTTACTGGCATGACTCCAAAGCCTATGCACTACACTTACCCTCCATTATTAATCAAAGTTCATAATCCATGAGTCGGCTTTTTTATGTACTGCGTTATTTTATACGAGTCTGTACTTGCTCTCCAGGCTAGACAGACAGAGCCAGCCAGAGAGCTGGGCCCGTGCTAGTGTGCCACGTTTACCCAGCTGTCTGTTTCCTTTATGGTTGCTCAAGCCACGTGTGTTGTTATTAACACCATATTCCAGGCTGTTAGCCAATTCCCACCATCTATCAGCTAAGTTGCCCTGGGAGGATAGCTGCTTTCCCCAGCCAGGTCTTCCTGGCTTGTCTGTCTGGTTTTGCTTCTCAGCAGTGCCTGCACTCAAGCAAGAGGTCACTGGTCCAGCAGATGAGTCCAGACCAGTTGCACAGGTGTGCTTTGTTTTGGTGGTTTGACTTGCCGGAGGTGGACCACACAGACTCCCATGCACACCCGGATGGATGTCTCGCCCAGTCCCAAGTGTGACCCGCTGAGGGGGTCAGGGGTCGGGGTGTTGGGCCCAGGGAGGAGAGCTGGTACTCGGGAGGGTTGGCAAGAGAGGGCTGTTTGTTGGAGATGGGCTGGCTCCCATCTGGCCAGTAATGGGCTGTCATGGGCAAGTCTCGCAGGAGGCCGTTACCCCCTGAGCCAGAGCAGAGTTCACAGCGAGCAGCATCTGTTTCTGGCTGCAGGCCACGACCTGACATCCCCGCGCCACCATGCAGCCTCCCGTAATGCGATTTCCCATGATCCTCTGGGGGCTGGGGGAGGCTGCGCTTGCTCTGCCTTCTCTGCGGCTCCATCTCCACCTCTTTTCCTCCTTTTCCCATCCTTCTCCTCCCTGAAGGGTGGGCGTCATGCTGTTGCAGTGTTCAGAAAGCAGACTTGCCTTGGGGAAGGCTGTTCGTACACTGCTGAGTGACTACCATCAAGTCCCCAAAGGAACCTTGTAGTGTTATTACACCAGTCAGCAGACATGATTCCTGTATCTTCAACATGGCTCCTCTTCCCTTGGCCCCCAAGGCTGTAGGTCCTCTGCACCGACCCGCTAGCAATTTTTTGAACAAAATTAACCCATTGATGGTCATGATAAGACATGTACCTTAAATCAGATGGAGGGGTGGAGGGATGGGAATTAATGGCTGCAACTTGCTATTCTTACCCCACTGCTAGTGCACCATGCATTCACTGAATGTAATTTTTGTTAAGCCAACCCCCAACCCCTCAAAAAAAAAATCGGATTGGCCATATCAACAAATGAATCTTGAAGAAGCCAACAGCCATATGAGGCCCTTCTCTGAAGCCCAAGATATTGCAGCCAGAGCTCTGGCAGCCGCCAAGGCCGGTCTGACTAAACCCCCGGCTCTCACCGGTCTTGTTTATACCCTGTTTAAGTCTTGAATAAATCAAGGCAAATTGCAGTGGATGGCACTTGGTGGAGACAGGAGAGCATAAATCCAATATGCCCACCCCTCAACCCCCACCCCCACCAACCAAAAAAAGGCCAGGAATGAATTTTATCATCTCCACTGGAGTAACCTTTCCTCCCTCTCTCTTTCTCTTTCTCTGTCTTTCTTTCTCTCTCTCTCTGTCTCTATCTTATCCCATCTCTCCCCCATTGCCTTCAAAATGCATTTGATTTGGCATATTTTTCAGCTCATATACACCCACATTGTGGCTAAGACAAAATGCATGCCTGAAGAAACTGCACATTCAGATGTCTCGTCAAAATGGCCATGAGATTCATTTCACAGAAATTTGGTTTTCTTTTTTTAAGAGGGGTCCTGAAGCAGAATCGGCCAGCCTGACCCCTGAGGGCAAAGAATTTAAAAAAGGAAGAAAGTGAAATGTGATTTTCTCTCTCTATTCTTACAAATCAATTTTGGCTAATGGTTTTGGGAAGGAAAGAATGGCAACCTTTACCCTGCGAGCAGAGCTGACCTCATTGCAGTGTTTTGCACACAGAGCTTGTAAATCACACTTCTTTATACAGGAGAGCAAAAACCATCGCTCAGGGGGATATATGGCAACAGTTATTGGATATGTCAAAACAGAAGCCCATTTCCTGTGAAAGAAAGGAGAGATGAAGTGTGAGAGAGCAGTAAAGATGAGGAGAGAGAGAAAAGGTGGGAGGAGGAGGAGGAGGAGGAGAAAGACGAGAGAGAGAGAGAGTGAGATATTAGATATTGCGGTTTGTCAATATTTGTGTATTTTGTATTCCTTGTATTCACAGTGGGCCTGTTAGCATGTAGGAGGAAAGAGAGACGAGAGAGATTCAGGGCAAAGAATAAGTTTACTCAGTTATATCTCTGGGGCAGCTGTGACAACTGCATACTGTACATACAGAAGTCTTCTGTGCAAACTGGGACAGGAGGAAGTCGGTGTGACCTGGCAGTACCCTTTAAAAGAACAGACCGGAAGCTGGATAGCGTAAAGTGCTTAATACCCAGTCTTCATCCTATGTAATGCCTTACAAGTGTATCAGACAACACTGATTTCAACGATAGTAGGTTAATTACCATCAACAAAGCAATGTGCTTGTGCGCAGCGGAGAGTGATAGGTAGTGCAGTGGATTTGCATTGCAGAGTCAGCGAATGCAGGTATCAGATATCTGCTTGTATGGAGACTTTGGGGGATCACACTGTAGTCTGATCTTCCCAACAACAGAGCATCTGTGTGTGTGTGTGTGTGTGTGTGTGTGTGTGTGTGTGTGTGTGTGTGTGTGTGTGTGTGTGTGTGTGTGTGTGTGTGTGTGTGTGTGTGTGTGTGTGTGTGTGTGAGGGTGTGTGAGGGTGTGTTTGTGTGTGTGTATGCATGCGTGCGTGCGTGTGTGTGTGTGCTCCTGCATCTGTGTGTCTTTGTAGGTGTGGGTATGTGTGTTTGTAGGTGTGTGTGTGTATATGTGCGAGAATGCATTTGAGTGAATGCCTGGAGCCGAGTGCTGACGCCCAAAGCCCAGTCTGCCCACTTAAACGGGTGCAAACTGACAGGCGGCAAAGAGCCTAATAAAGCATGAATCCTCCTGGAGCTGGAGTTTACTCTTTCGTGCTACCTTTTTTTTAGAGGAGGAGAGGAGATGAGCTGGGCTGAGCTGAGAGGAGTGGAGGGGAGGGGGGGTGAGGGGAGGGGAGGGGAGGGGAGGGGAGGGGAGAGATCAGCTTCAGGGGGAAGAGTGAAGAGTGCGATAAGGTTATCGATACAGAGGGGCCAGGTGGACATCCTCCCCAGTTGTGTTTGTGGTCATGCACATCCCCTCTCATTAGTTTCCAATGCACACAAAGCAGTGCAGGTCTTTTATGTGGATTATTTTGGAGTTGTTCTTGTAGTTCTTGTTGTTATTGTTTTGTTTGCGCTGTTGCTGTCGTTGATGATGATGTTGTTGTCCCCCCTGCTCGTTTGTGTCCCCCTGCCTCATTTGAACAGGATCCAGAGCTGGTGCGCAACATCTGCCGCTGGGTCCGGCAAGCTGTCAAGGTCCCCTTCTTTGCCAAGCTGACCCCCAACGTCACCAACATCGAGGACATCGCCAGGGCCGCTCACGAAGGTAGCGCCGAGTTCCGGCGTCACTCTCTCTCTGTCACTCGCTGAGTAGGGAGACCTCAAATCGGCAAAAGGAAAAACACTTGAACAGGGATCTAATGCTCACAAATGAGCCGTCCGCGATCGCCACGTCCCCAGTAATGTACTCGCCATTTTGGGATGTGGGCTGATAGTTTTAATTATCCTTGAACTGGTTTTATCACTCTGGCACAGTGCTAGAAACAATTTTGGCCAACCCCCCCCCCCCCCCTTTACACCCCCCACCTCTTCCCCAAACACACACATACACACTCACAAAAAAAATGGCTGGACCCCCATTCGAAATCTACTCTCCTCCTGGCCACAAAGAGCGATCTGTAAGCACCTCGACAAACAGCCGTGGCTGAATCGCTTGGCAGCAGGGCCGGCGGGCCAGTGTGTGTGTCTGCCGCCACCACATCTCCCAGCACTTGGCTCGCTTTCCACCCTGGAGTGTGTCTGAGGCCTGGAGGGTTTTTTTTTTTTAGCCATGTCCAGATTTACTCATTTCACTTGTTCCGCCCCTCTCTCTCCCTCTCTCTCCCGCTGTCTTTTTTCTCTCCCCCCGCCCTCTCTCTCTCTGTTACTCTCTCCCTCTTTTGCCCCCCTCTCTCCTTCTTTCTCTATCTCTCTCTCTGTCTCTCTCTCTCTCCCTCTTTCCTCTTTCTCTCCCTCTCTCTCTCTCTCTTTTTCTCATCCACCCATCTCTTTTTTTCTCTCCCTCTCTTTGTCCTCTCTCCCTCTCCTCATCCACCACCCTCCCCACCCTCCCCACCCTCACCCCCACCCCCGCCCCCCACCCCCCTGCCTGGGCTAATGTGTCGTGGCCATGTGTGCAGGTGGTGCAGATGGCGTCACCGCCACCAACACCGTTTCGGGCCTGATGGGACTGAAGGCAGACGGCTCTCCCTGGCCTGGCGTCGGCCGCGGCAAGCGCACCACATATGGCGGAGTGTCTGGTAGGTGTCACCCAACTCACTGCATCCATTCCCCCTGGCCCTCGGGGGGTGGCAAAGCCAGACTGTGTGTGTGCGTGTGTGTGTATGTGTGTGTGAGTGTGTGTGTGCACGTGTACACGCGTGTGTGTGTGTGTGTGTCTATGTGTATGTGTGTGTGTATGCGTGTGTCTGTTTGTGTTTGTGTGTGTGTGTGTGCATGTGTGTGAGCATGTGTGGATGTAGGTGCACTGGTACTTATCTCTGTATGTGGGAGCGTTTTCTTTGCAAATGTAAGATTCATGTGTTACTATAACTGTTGGTGTACGTGCTTGTTTTGGCTATATAGTAGTACTTCATGCTATGTCTGCTACATGTTAGATATCGCGAACACAATGATGTCATGTGCCTTAGTGTTGAGTAGACATGATATATTACTGTTATAGCATGTGTTACCGCTGGTTATGTGGATGTGTAGATTTTAGGTGTTGGTGTTATTGTATGTGCTAGTGCTATTGTTATTGTGTTGTTGTGTGTGGTAGCATTACAAGATATTTGGTTTTAATGTTACTGTTTGTGGTAGTGTTGTCGATGTTATTGTGTCACTGTTATTGCTGTGATATGTTGTGTGTTAGTATCAGTTATATAGATATTAGGTGTTGGTCGTATGTGAAAATGTTAGTTAGCCATTAAGGTTCTGTTGTTTAACCACACAGTAGTACCAACAGATGACTAAGCAGTCATACCATACAACATCTTTAACAGCCTTTTAGGCCATTTGG
>CM059285.1:13349331-13359331 GCA_030347295.1 Setipinna tenuifilis
TCCAAATTGGGACAAACACTCAACTCATGTTCTGGATGCATATTTCTGGGGAAAGCACTCTGTAGGTACAGAGAAAAACACTGAACAATGCATGCAATCAAAACTAGGCCAATAATCATCAATATTCAAAAACAAGCTCTCAAATTTTGGCAACACTTAAAAATGAGACCCCCCGTTGGCTCCACTGTTTAGCCCTGAAATGAAAAGAGCTGAATGTAGGCAGCAGCACACACATTTCTGGTACCTTTTACCGAATGGTAACTAGTTGAAATATGAGATGTTTTGCATCCTAAAAACACAAGACACAAGCAGACATGGTTGCCCAAAAAGGAGATGTTGTGCCCACAGTACACCTACCGAGAGGAACTGCCTCTAACTAACTGCCAAATTAGCAGCACCCTGCTAGTGAAGCCAAAACTAGAAATAAAATAAAAACAACAAAGTGCCAAACTCAGTTGTATGTACTCCTTGAAGGAAATCATCATTATTGTTGGCATTCTGTGCAAGTCATTGTCTGTCTACGTGTTTTTTTTCAGTTTTTTTTCTGTTTTTTTATTGTTTATGTTCATGCCACTGAAGCTTTCTTAGATTGAACTGAAAAAAAAAAATAGATGCAGCAAATCCATGGAGAGATGAGCACCCCCACAAAGTGTCTGCAGCCTCCACACCATCACACCTCCTCACGACACCAGTCACATTTGCTCCTTCACCCTCATTCTTTCCAGCCTCCATCCCCCTCCTCCTCTCTCTCTCTCCCTCTCCATTTCTCACCCTTTACCTGATCCGTTACGTATTGATTAGTGTCATTTATTTATTTGTTTTGCTCTTTCTCTCGACCTGCTCGGCCCAACATGCCCGGAGTGTCAGAAGTGTGTCTGAAAAAAAAAAAAAAAAACGCCCAACCCCCATCACTTCTTCAGATGGGAAGAAACGACCACTCTCTTCCTGTGGGGCAGCTTCTGTAGCGCACAGGAGATTAGCCAACCAGCTCCACCGTCGAACACTCTGATCCCCCCGCTAATACATTTACAGTGGGGACAAATTTACAGAATTAGCACACTTATCCGGGAATCGTAAACCAACCGCACTCCCTCTTTCACCACCAATAACATCCGGCTTTCAGACCATAAAGCTGAGCGTTGCAGTGGGGTAAGGTGGGAGGGAATGGTAATTGACCAAACCGCCCTGGAAAGCGAGAAAAGGTTGCCTGCTTCCTCCTCTCTTTTTTTTATTTGCATTTTTATTTACCCAGCTGTTACCCCCACTGGTCACCGTCATGACGTGCTGGCAGGTTATGAGGGGAGGACGGTGCAGAAGATGCACTGCTCCCTGACCGAGGCTGAGTGCAGGAGAGCATACCTTTTTTTTTCTTCTTCTTCTTCTTTTTTTTAATTTAGTGCGGCATGTTTTCAGTGATCCGCACCACGTCTGCCTGTGTTAGACAGAGCATGCTACAGTACCACCCCCCCCCCCCAACCACCACCACCACTACCACTACCACCACCCACCCCCCCTTAATTAATAGCACCTTTTTTTTTTTCCGCCGAGAACAGCTGAAGCTCCTCTGCTGCTGTCAAGATTTCAATTTTATGTTAAATATTTTCTAAAGGCCAGAGCCTTAAATCTCCGGGGCCGGCAGGAGTCAGTGAGCTGTGAACGTAACCATAGGCTAACGGCTAATGATAAGGACACAGCCCGCGATGAGACACTGGTAATACAGTCAACGGATTAGGCTATCAATCATTCCAGTCTCGGGACACTAAAACTGAAGAGAGGGGGAAAAAACTAAAGAAAAACAAAAAAAAGAAACAGTGAAAAAGAAATTAAGAAAAATCCATGACCAGAATAATGTTTATTTTCCATTCCTTTTCTCCTTTCTCTTGCTTTCATTCTCTCTCGGTCTTTTGCCCTCTTTCTTTCCTTTATCTGCTTTCTTCCTCTCTCTCTCTCTCTGCTCTCATTTTAACACACACACACAGACACACACACACACTATCTATCTCTCTCTCTCTCTCTCTCTTTATCTCCTGGTTGAGCTGAATTGCCCTCAGGCTCTGCACTCTTGAAATGCACAGGATTCAGTCTTCAGTCGCAGCCCTTCAGGATGGAGGAAACCGACTGGACTGTCTCTCCATAATTTGATTGTGCAGTATCATGGCTTGCCTGTGGCTTTCAAAGAAAAGGTGTTTAAGAGACCTTTTTCCTCACCACCCAGGAAATAACATTTGGCCTGGCATGAATACAACATTCAGTCACCCAACTCCACCCCTGCCCCCCACCCCTTCTACACACACACACACACACACACACACACACACACACACACACACACACACACACTCTTTTCACAAAATCATTTTAGATGAGCCATCATGGGGAGGTTTACTTGATGAAGTCTTCAGTGCAGTAGAGTGCACATGGATTTGCATGACTGACATTACTTGCATGGACTGAGAAACGGTGCTTCATGTTTGAGTGTTTTGCGTATAAAACTTTAGGGTTTTCTTGAAATAGTGCATGTAACTACAGTACAGTACGTGCATATGCTAGTCACCACATGTGGCCTTTTGCAACGTGCCCATATTTGGTTCCCAGCACAGATAACTCCATTCGTTTCTGCAAGTCCTCTAATTAGATTAACGGGCAATAGAGAAGAAATTGGAGACAATTTGCAAGACATTGCGATTAAGGAAGAGATAATTAAGCTTTGGAGGCATTAGCCACGAAGGCACCAAAGAGCTGAGTTTTAAAAAGGCTTTGGGTGTCATTAGTTTCCATTATGTTACTTTGGTAAACGGGTCGACCAGCATTAGACATTAGTCAGTAGCAGAGCCTACACTGTGGACTTGTTAGCGATCTATTAGCATTAATATTATTGGTAATTATTTTAGCACATTTTCTCCTTCCACCTTTTATTGCCTTCATTAATGTAAAGGACTGCACTATCCATGCAGAATTTAATGTGTCACTTTGGATTAAAGATAGAATTATTTCACCAGCAAAACAATTCTGAGCAAATGCTTTTCAAAATGGTGACAATATGTAATGTGTAGCATTTGTGTTCCTATTCTACTTCATAGAATAGTGGCCCTACGGTCGGTCCATTATTTCCTTCTTTTTCGCAAAGCAGCTTTTGTTTCTGTTTTATACTCTTTTTACTACTTTACTTTTGTTTCTCCAGGGTGGGCAGATGCCCTTTCCAGAGATGGTAATTTTAAGAAACAAAAGTGGTAACAGAGGAGTAGCTAGCAGAACTTAACACGGTGGTAGGTCAGGGTAGCATGAGCTACTCAATACAAGAAAAAAAAATGAAAAGGAAAAAAAAACATTAATCACTACGAGGCTCTTTTTTTCTTTTTCTTTTTTTTTTACATTTCATGCTTATCCTGTGCTTACGTGCCTTTTACAATGCATTGCACACAGCAATAAGCACACAGCCCATAATTTATTGATGCAACACTGGCTTGCAGCAGCTTCACGTGTCCTCGCATGTGTTTTCCAATGCATGCACCCCCAAGTCGATTTGCAGGCCCGTCTCTGAGAGCCTGTGGTGAAAGGGGGGGCTGTAAGACGAATCAGATGAGGCTTTTAAGAGAGAGAGAGAGAGGGAGAGAGAGAGAAAGGGAGGGAGAGAGAGAGAGAAAGAGAGAGAGAGAGTTCCTATACTTATGAAGACGAGGAGCTGGTGTTGTGCTCCAAGCTAATCAAGCGTGATGTATCATTACATCAGGACTCTGTTTCTCTGCACCATGTCAGAATTGTGTCACATCCAAGTGCACTGCTACACAGGAAACTAAAGCCTCCTGAATAGCAAACACATCCGCAGACCATCAAGGCTCTGCTGCTCGCGGAAGGCCAACGCATGCACAAAAAAAAAAAGAATGCAGAAAGACGGAAGGAGGGAGGGAGAGAGGGAGGGTGAGGGAGAGGCAGAGAGAGGGAGCTGTGGAGGAGGAAACAGAGAAGAGACTCCCTGAACCTCAGGAAGCATTCTTCTGTATTCGAGCCTCGCTTGACCTCTCCTCCCATGGCAGGAGAATAAACCTCACTGATGACTGACTCTCTCTCCCTCTCCCTCTCTCTTTCTCTCTCTCTCTTTCTCTCTCTCTCTCTCTCTCTCTCTCTCTCTCTCTCTCTCTCTCTCTCTCTCTCTCTCTCTCTCTCTTTCTCTCTCTCTCTCTCTCTCCTTATGCCCCAGCTGGGCTGTGTGTATGCGAGTAAAGAGTTAGCAGGCTTTCAGGACCTCGGCATACCAAAAGAGCATATCAAAATGCTGAATTATGCATCTTGAGCACAGCGGGGGCCGATAGCGATCACCAATATTGGCAGTGAAGGCATTCTCCCTTCCTATTTCATGTTCCTGCAAAGCGAAGAAAAACATATATAAAGCAGAACTGTCTATTGTTGTCTTGCGACAGTGAGGTTGTTGCCGCTTTTGGACAATGGCGCTTTAATCAGACATATTCAGGCACTCTCCGCTCTCAGTGGTTATAAACACCAAGGGGAGACGAGAATGGCAGTCATTTCTGTTAGTGTTTGTGTGTGTTTATTTGTATGTGTGTGTGTGTTCATTGGTGTGTGCGTGTGTGTGTGTGTGTGTGTGTGTGTGTGTGTGTGTGTGTGTGAGTACATGAATGTTTGTTTTGAAAATGAGCTTGTGTGTTGTCTGGACCATTCTGTGATCTAACTGAATTTGAGAGAATACCATTGGGCGAGCTCCATGCTCATTGTTCTCATTTGCTTTATCTTGTAATGGTCTGGACACAGTGCTATTACACCATCAAAGAGAAAGGTAAAGCGATGACATTTTGCAAATGTCAGAATTATCTTAACGATTATACAACTTTATAGCGGCACATCGCAGAGGCATTCACATGGGCGCCTTTGCAATCATATTTAACTTACGGCGGGATGTACACTGTAAATAGATTGCTTCAGCTGAATTGGATGTGTGTGATGCAGAGGCAGATTTAAAGATGGTGACTGTGTTACACTATGTGGCAGTGCAGTGTTGTCACATATTAGCATAAGGGAGAGGGAGGGAAAAAGAGAGATGTCTTCAAATGACAGAAACCAGAAACAAATGTCTGTGAATGGCAGGGCTGTGTACTTTTTCCACAGATCTGTCAAACAAGTCAAACGGAATTAAAATAAACCAAGACTGGCTGTGAATGGCATTAGCTGAACCCTATACTGGCCACACTGTTTTCATCACGTCTTTCCCTCCACCTTCTCTCCATCAAATCACATCACTCACACAGCAGCAGGGTGGCTAAAGGCAGTCATAATGTATACCAAGCATGGTTTTTCAGTATTTTATGAGGCAATGGTGCACATGGCTTTGCGAGTCTTACTGTCTCTTCCCCTGGAGGGAGTTGAAGGGGGGGGGGGGGTGGCAGGAAGTGGTTGGGGGTCACCTTAGTAAGCTTTGGTGCCGCATGCATTTTTCCCCTCTCGCATTCCCTCTGTGTATTGGGGTTTTTTTTCCCGGTGTTTCTCCTCTGGCTCTTGATGATCCCAGCCAAATCCTGTGCAGTCGATGTCCAGGGCTGCCTTCTTCTCCTCCCCCTCCTCCGCCTTTTTTTCTCTCCTTCCACCACTTCAAGGCTGCATCTTTTGCCTCTGTGTTTGGAATTATTCATCAAAGTTGCAGGCCCTTACGTGTGCTGTTTGCCAAAGCGGGACCTCGGCTGATTGACCTAGCCCCCTATGCCCTGCTTTTAAAACCGGCAGTTGGGGGGTGGGGGGCGGGGGGTAGGGGGGGCTCCACTGCACCTTTCTGAATGCCTCAGGACATACGAGCCACCGCGGCCGCGGTAACCAGTACGTGGAGCGCCTCGGAAGCCATGGAGAGGTGCTCTTTTGTGCCCGTCACGGACTGCAGCGAGCCTCGCGCCAACCAGAGAGGCAGTGCTGGGCAGGAAATGATGAAAATAAAGCAGATTGCCATATAAAAGATGGGCTGAAGCACAGAAAAGAGAAACATGGCTGGATGAAAGACCTACAGCACCTCATAGGCTGTGTGTCTGCGTGTGTGTGTGTGTGTGTGTGTGTGTGTGTGTGTGTGTGTGTGTGTGTGTGTGTGTGTGTGTGTGTGTGTGTGTGTGTGTGTGTGTGTGTGTGTGTGTGTGTGTGTGTGTGTGTGTGTGTGTGTGTGTGTGTGTGTGTGTGCGTGCGTGCGTGCGTGTGTGTCCTTATGCATGTGTGTGTTGTTTTTTTTTTTACATATTGAATCTTAAGTCCATATTGAGACTTACTAATCTGGCAGCTGCTGTTGCATCTCTGAGATGTCTGTTTAAGGAGCCTAGTTCATGTATGAGTCAAAGAGCTCTTGATTTTTTATACAAAAAATTTCAGTAGGAGCTTTCCACATTTATTCATACAGAATCCAGAATCCCCACAGCGCACCCAACCAGCCCGCACAAACCCCCAACCCCCAACCCCACCACTCTCTCCTCACCTCTCTTTCGCTTCAGGGGGAGCAGTTGTGGCTCCTGTGCTATCACCCTGCCAGGATTTACACTTGAGTGTCAGCTGACATAGTGCCATTGCCCCCCAGCATCCCCTGCGCTAAGGAGGCTGTAATTCACGTCTGTAGATTACTCTGGCTTTAGGTGTCAGGAATTGCATTTCCTTCCTTCGCCCCGCTCTCCTCCACCAGGTCGGGGTGCGTGGATAGGGTTAGCTGAGATAAGCCCGCAGCTCAGATTGGGGGGAGCCGGGGAAACCGAATCCCCCCCCTACCGACTGAACGACCGGCGGATGGCACAGAAATCCATATCACCGGCGTGACCCGGCGAACGGCTGGGATTAATGCATTAAACTGGGTCCTGTCGGGTCGCAGCCTGGCACATAGTGTGTCGTATGTCAACTCTACGGCACCTGTCTTATTCCAGGTTTTGCGATGAGACGAAAAAAACCCTCAAAAAAAGCTGTCCGTGTTCATTGGACAAGGTTATGCAAGCAAGTCTAGGGCCCGGTTTATGCTTTTCAGGCTTGTGACTTGTGCGTATGAGACAAATTTGATAAATCTGGCCTCAAAAGTAATTAGTTTAGTTGCAGAAATACAAACCACAGTATTGATAAGACTCATTAATCTTAGGAAAGGAATCAGTATCTCTCTCTCTCCCTTTCTCCCTCTCGCCCCCCCCCCCCCCTCTCTCTCTCTCTCTCGCTCTCTCTCTCTTTCTGTGTGTGTGTGTGTGTGTGTGTGTGTGTGTGTGTGTGTGTGTGCGTGTGTGTGTATGTGTGGATTTCATGTCCCCCGGATACAGTTGCAGAGACTTTGGACAAATTACAAATGAGATTAGGTTAATCAGTTTTAAAGACAATACGAGGAAATGAACTGTGTGTGTGTGTGCGTGTGTCCGTGTGTGTGAATGTCTTTTTTTACACTTCGCTTCTCATCCTTAGCCACCATACTGTGCGCTCTGACAAAAAAAAACATGGTTGTTAGCTGTGTCTTTCGAGCTATGTCTGTATCTTACTTGATAGCTGTGTAAGAGTGGGCCATTGTTGTGTCTGTCCGTCTGCCTGTGTGTCTGCACTGAAGCCTTAGTGGCCGTGGAGCTGAATGGGGGTAGACAATGTCTGGCACTGATCAATGGGAGAGAAGGCAGGCAGCTAAATGAGGTTAAATCTAATGTGATAAACTGCTCCATCTGTCAGAGCAATTGGAGTGGAGGTTTTAATTCATTCAGGACATTGAGACCCAGGTAAATAAATGAAGGGTGTAAAGTTAGAAGGCATGCAGCTCCCCGGAGCCGGAAATACTACGCTCATGAAGAAGCCAACAGCACATGGCCCTGTGACTGAGATGACGAAGGAGGACCCTTTTAACTTCTGAGATATTAAGTGCATCTACAAAACACTGGTCATCTGATGTATGGTGGAAAAACTTAAGCATGAGTAACTGCTTTTGAGGGTGTAACGTTAATCCATGATGCTTTAAGGTCACTGGTCATCGACTTGGGGGGGGGGAGAAATACAAGCCAAGACAGTTTATGACTCAGAGATGTAACCTGGTGCCCTTTACTCGGTCAAAGGTTTGCTTTTACCTTCTTACAGGAAATGCCATCCGACCCATAGCCCTGCGGGCAGTGTCAGCAATCGCCAGAGCTCTTCCTGGCTTCCCCATCCTGGCTACAGGGGGCATTGACTCTGCCGAATCAGGTCTGCAGTTCCTCCATGCCGGAGCATCTGTCCTGCAGGTAAGAGGCGCTGTAAGCTTTAAGGAAGTGAGATTTTGAACATTATTTCCATAATAATAATGTGTTCTACAAAATTCTTAAGAACACACCATTGTGAAGATACAGCGATTAGGATATTCCTAAGTGATAAACAAATTAAGAACGGAGTTGCTTCATTCATATACATTGACTTGGCAGACCTGTATTTGAGCTTAGTGTGATATAATGTAAATATAGGACATGGTATAGTTTTACAGCACATTACATTTGAAGAAGTCATTTTTGCCGCCAAAGTATTGAATCCCTGGTGAACCGTCCTTTTGTTTGCCAGTTTAACAAGTTATAGTTGTAGCCTTTTTTATTTGAATGCCAGAAAAGTTTTAATTGAAAAAGTTTGAATTAATGTAGACATTTCCAAATTTCAATATTTAGACTGAGAAGTGGTTTGGGCGTCACTTACCCACAATGCACTGTGTCAATGGGAATAATCAGTCTGAAAATCAGCATGCAAATTGAATCGCTATCGGTGAATAAATACATCCACTATTTTTAACATGATTTAATGTTTTGGTAATTCAGTCCTTCTACCTGCCTGTTTAGTCAAAACTCCTGGGATCTGGCTGTTTTTATTCTGTTGCATCCTGAGATTTGTCTGTTGAATTAATAGGAGAAATTAATTACAGAATAAATAATGAGTTCTCAGTCGAATCATAATTCCTTCAATTATGGTTGCCCTCCCTTGAAACGTCTCAATTTCTGCTTCCATGGTACGAAACATAATTATTTTCACTAATGTTTTCTTTCTATTGTAGTTTCTTAGGGTTTCTGAAAGGTTTTGCTCCTTTGGTGTGATTCACCTGAGTAATTACGGAACCATAATGATAACAGTTTAGATGTTAAGCAGGAGATTGTAATTAAAATTTCAAGGGATGGCGTTGGCTATGTCATGTTGTGTCAGAATCTCTGTACAGCAGGCAGGCATGTCTTCAAGCAGGTGTGTTCAATGTTTCACACTGTTTACAACTGGAGCAAGCGAAGAGAGCATGCTTGACATGGGCTCACAAAACCGAGGCCTGACGATCGCGCTTGATCGAGAAAGCACACATGGACATAATGGTTGTACTTGCTTGGCAACTTCCGAGACATTGTCATACTTGTGAGTGGACACATTTAACCAAGACACCAACACAATGTACTTAAATGAGGGAAGTCAGTGATCCACAATGCACGTGGAATTAGAGGCAGCTTTTGCAAGGGCTGAAATCAATGTGTCTTGTCGTTTGAAACACCACAAAAATGGTGGTCATTGAAGGGGAGAATCATGGGAAGGCTGATTCAATATTGGAGGGAGCAGGCCTTATTGTTTCAAAAGCACCCTCAACGATTTACCTAGGCATCAGACTCATTCTTCCCAGAACAAACAACATGATTGGACCCATTCAAACAGTGCGTAGAGCTATTCCCTCCAAACTGAGGTTTGAGCCATTCACTTAGTATAGGAGTAGTGCAAAACTAGACTCTGAAAGACTTCACTGTCGGATGCACTGTTCCTGTATAATATATGCTTGCAGCTGTTGGTTCCCAACGCCAAGATAAGACAGGAATTTTTATCTATGAAAGGAGCATTTTAGGACTCTGATCCATTTTTTGATAACGGCATTTATATCCCAGTACTCTGTACGTGTCTTGTGAGGATCTTTACTGTCAAAAGCCTGTGATGGTGTAAGCTAATATAGAGCAGCAGCCTTCCCACTGCCACATCCTGCAGGAGCTAATGCCATCCACTCACCGATCAATACCCTGTAGTTAAT
>CM059285.1:13368264-13373264 GCA_030347295.1 Setipinna tenuifilis
TGTGTGTGTGTGTGTGTGTGTGTGTGTGTGTGTGTGTGTGTGTGTGTGTGGTGTGTGTGTGTGTGTGTGTGTGTGTGTGTGTGTGTGTGTGTGTGTGTGTGTGTGTGTGTGTGTGTGTGTGCGTGCGTGCGTGCGTGTGTGTCCTTATGCATGTGTGTGTTGTTTTTTTTTTACATATTGAATCTTAAGTCCATATTGAGACTTACTAATCTGGCAGCTGCTGTTGCATCTCTGAGATGTCTGTTTAAGGAGCCTAGTTCATGTATGAGTCAAAGAGCTCTTGATTTTTTATACAAAAAATTTCAGTAGGAGCTTTCCACATTTATTCATACAGAATCCAGAATCCCCACAGCGCACCCAACCAGCCCGCACAAACCCCCAACCCCCAACCCCACCACTCTCTCCTCACCTCTCTTTCGCTTGGGGGAGCAGTTGTGGCCTGTGCTATCACCCTGCCAGGATTTACACTTGAGTGTCAGCTGACATAGTGCCATTGCCCCCCAGCATCCCCTGCGCTAAGGAGGCTGTAATTCACGTCTGTAGATTACTCTGGCTTTAGGTGTCAGGAATTGCATTTCCTTCCTTCGCCCCGCTCTCCTCCACCAGGTCGGGGTGCGTGGATAGGGTTAGCTGAGATAAGCCCGCAGCTCAGATTGGGGGAGCCGGGGAAACCGAATCCCCCCCCTACCGACTGAACGACCGGCGGATGGCACAGAAATCCATATCACCGGCGTGACCCGGCGAACGGCTGGGATTAATGCATTAAACTGGGTCCTGTCGGGTCGCAGCCTGGCACATAGTGTGTCGTATGTCAACTCTACGGCACCTGTCTTATTCCAGGTTTTGCGATGAGACGAAAAAAACCCTCAAAAAAAAGCTGTCCGTGTTCATTGGACAAGGTTATGCAAGCAAGTCTAGGGCCCGGTTTATGCTTTTCAGGCTTGTGACTTGTGCGTATGAGACAAATTTGATAAATCTGGCCTCAAAAGTAATTAGTTTAGTTGCAGAAATACAAACCACAGTATTGATAAGACTCATTAATCTTAGGAAAGGAATCAGTATCTCTCTCTCCCTTTCTCCCTCTCGCCCCCCCCCCCCCCCCCCCCCCCCCCCCTCTCTCTCTCTCGCTCTCTCTCTCTTTCTGTGTGTGTGTGTGTGTGTGTGTGTGTGTGTGTGTGTGTGTGTGTGTGTGTGTGCGTGTGTGTGTATGTGTGGATTTCATGTCCCCCGGATACAGTTGCAGAGACTTTGGACAAATTACAAATGAGATTAGGTTAATCAGTTTTAAAGACAATACGAGGAAATGAACTGTGTGTGTGTGTGTGCGTGTGTCCGTGTGTGTGAATGTCTTTTTTTACACTTCGCTTCTCATCCTTAGCCACCATACTGTGCGCTCTGACAAAAAAAAACATGGTTGTTAGCTGTGTCTTTCGAAGCTATGTCTGTATCTACTTGATAGCTGTGTAAGAGTGGGCCATTGTTGTGTCTGTCCGTCTGCCTGTGTGTCTGCACTGAAGCCGTTAGTGGCCGTGGAGCTGAATGGGGGTAGACAATGTCTGGCACTGATCAATGGGAGAGAAGGCAGGCAGCTAAATGAGGTTAAATCTAATGTGATAAACTGCTCCATCTGTCAGAGCAATTGGAGTGGAGGTTTTAATTCATTCAGGACATTGAGACCCAGGTAAATAAATGAAGGGTGTAAAGTTAGAAGGCATGCAGCTCCCCGGAGCCGGAAATACTACGCTCATGAAGAAGCCAACAGCACATGGCCCTGTGACTGAGATGACGAAGGAGGACCCTTTTAACTTCTGAGATATTAAGTGCATCTACAAAACACTGGTCATCCGTGATGTATGGTGGAAAAACTTAAGCATGAGTAACTGCTTTTGAGGGTGTAACGTTAATCCATGATGCTTTAAGGTCACTGGTCATCGACTTGGGGGGGGGGGGGAGAAATACAAGCCAAGACAGTTTATGACTCAGAGATGTAACCTGGTGCCCTTTACTCGGTCAAAGGTTTGCTTTTACCTTCTTACAGGAAATGCCATCCGACCCATAGCCCTGCGGGCAGTGTCAGCAATCGCCAGAGCTCTTCCTGGCTTCCCCATCCTGGCTACAGGGGGCATTGACTCTGCCGAATCAGGTCTGCAGTTCCTCCATGCCGGAGCATCTGTCCTGCAGGTAAGAGGCGCTGTAAGCTTTAAGGAAGTGAGATTTTGAACATTATTTCCATAATAATAATGTGTTCTACAAAATTCTTAAGAACACACCATTGTGAAGATACAGCGATTAGGATATTCCTAAGTGATAAACAAATTAAGAACGGAGTTGCTTCATTCATATACATTGACTTGGCAGACCTGTATTTGAGCCTTAGTGTGATATAATGTAAATATAGGACATGGTATAGTTTTACAGCACATTACATTTGAAGAAGTCATTTTTGCCGCCAAAAGTATTGAATCCCTGGTGAACCGTCCTTTTGTTTGCCAGTTTAACAAGTTCATAGTTGTAGCCTTTTTTATTTGAATGCCAGAAAAGTTTTAATTGAAAAAGTTTGAATTAATGTAGACATTTCCAAATTTCAATATTTAGACTGAGAAGTGGTTTGGGCGTCACTTACCCACAATGCACTGTGTCAATGGGAATAATCAGTCTGAAAATCAGCATGCAAATTGAATCGCTATCGGTGAATAAATACATCCACTATTTTTAACATGATTTAATGTTTTGGTAATTCAGTCCTTCTACCTGCCTGTTTAGTCAAAACTCCTGGGATCTGGCTGTTTTTATTCTGTTGCATCCTGAGATTTGTCTGTTGAATTAATAGGAGAAATTAATTACAGAATAAATAATGAGTTCTCAGTCGAATCATAATTCCTTCAATTATGGTTGCCCTCCCTTGAAACGTCTCAATTTCTGCTTCCATGGTACGAAACATAATTATTTTCACTAATGTTTTCTTTCTATTGTAGTTTCTTAGGGTTTCTGAAAGGTTTTGCTCCTTTGGTGTGATTCACCTGAGTAATTACGGAACCATAATGATAACAGTTTAGATGTTAAGCAGGAGATTGTAATTAAAATTTCAAGGGATGGCGTTGGCTATGTCATGTTGTGTCAGAATCTCTGTACAGCAGGCAGGCATGTCTTCAAGCAGGTGTGTTCAATGTTTCACACTGTTTACAACTGGAGCAAGCG
The DNA here is from genome assembly GCA_030347295.1 of Setipinna tenuifilis. Classification (NCBI taxonomy): domain Eukaryota; kingdom Metazoa; phylum Chordata; class Actinopteri; order Clupeiformes; family Engraulidae; genus Setipinna; species Setipinna tenuifilis. The sequence goes on from CM059285.1 coordinate 13,371,463, forward strand.
AAGAGAGCATGCTTGACATGGGCTCACAAAACCGAGGCCTGACGATCGCGCTTGATCGAGAAAGCACACATGGACATAATGGTTGTACTTGCTTGGCAACTTCCGAGACATTGTCATACTTGTGAGTGGACACATTTAACCAAGACACCAACACAATGTACTTAAATGAGGGAAGTCAGTGATCCACAATGCACGTGGAATTAGAGGCAGCTTTTGCAAGGGCTGAAATCAATGTGTCTTGTCGTTTGAAACACCACAAAAATGGTGGTCATTGAAGGGGAGAATCATGGGAAGGCTGATTCAATATTGGAGGGAGCAGGCCTTATTGTTTCAAAAGCACCCTCAACGATTTACCTAGGCATCAGACTCATTCTTCCCAGAACAAACAACATGATTGGACCCATTCAAACAGTGCGTAGAGCTATTCCCTCCAAACTGAGGTTTGAGCCATTCACTTAGTATAGGAGTAGTGCAAAACTAGACTCTGAAAGACTTCACTGTCGGATGCACTGTTCCTGTATAATATATGCTTGCAGCTGTTGGTTCCCAACGCCAAGATAAGACAGGAATTTTTATCTATGAAAGGAGCATTTTAGGACTCTGATCCATTTTTTGATAACGGCATTTATATCCCAGTACTCTGTACGTGTCTTGTGAGGATCTTTACTGTCAAAAGCCTGTGATGGTGTAAGCTAATATAGAGCAGCAGCCTTCCCACTGCCACATCCTGCAGGAGCTAATGCCATCCACTCACCGATCAATACCCTGTAGTTAATTCATTACTGAAAACATTTGTTTGCAGTCACCCTGAGGGGTCTCTCACTCCCTTTATCTCTTCCTCTCTCTCTCTCTCTCTCTCTCTCTCTGCCTTCCTTTCCTCCTTCCACCCTGCCTGTACAAATTGCCTTCTCTTCTCCACCATACCTGGTCATGTGGCTAAACCTATCTGGCTTGGTGGCTCTCACTGTGGACAAGATACAATGCGGATGGAGAAAACAAAATCATAATGGCTAATGTTGTCTCTTAGTTATAATGAGTGTTGTTTTGGGGTGTGTGTGAGGGGAGGGGAGGGGGGGGGGGTAGTGTGGAGGGGATGAGGTTTTTTTTAAAAGCATCCCGTCATAGCCTGGCTGTAAAATTGCCTGCCTTTAAGCAAGCAGCTTGAGATTTGGAGCATTTTCATTGGCAGGCCTTTTGGGAAGCAGTGCAGGCATATTTCACTAATGGCTCAGCTAGTTCAATCTTAATGATCCTGGGTGCAATTTCTGTCTTTCCCAGAGCCTGTAAACAGGGGCTAGGCGTAATAAAGGAGTCATCATCAGCTAGATGCAGTGATTTATAGGCCCAGAAAACACCAAGATTTATTTTTAAATAGGCTGAAGCCTCTCCAGGCTATAGAATGACAGAAAGAAAGAAAAAAACAAAAAAAGAAAAGAAAGTAGATAAATAGAAGATGGTTTTTAACAAGGCTTTATTTCAAATGCCTTTGTGATATGCATTTGACTGGCTTTGGTACGTTTATATGTGTAAAGGCTGGGTAAATGGGTAAAGGTTCCTCTCATTTAACTATCTGACTGTAGTCTATCGTCATTGGCCATATATTCATTGGCTTGCTTCTGCTCCAACTCTTGCCGGTTCTCACTTAGCTCACCTGAGCTTAGGGGCAAAATATCAGTGGGTTGTATCCCTTGGCTTATTGGTCACGTCGCTCAAATGGAAAGGACGTGAGCTTCATACATAGTCAACGTAGCATTTGGATGCCAGCCTGGATTAATCTTTCTCTCTTTTTTTGAAAAGAGGAG
>CM059285.1:13378264-13385764 GCA_030347295.1 Setipinna tenuifilis
GGAGCATATATGACAAAGCTGTCCATTAGGTTGTACACCTACGTATGACTTGGTCAGGTCAAAACTGATGGAAAGGACACAGTTTGCCTACACAGCCCCATTTGCCGATAAAGAGATGAAGAGTCTGTCAGATTTGAGATGAGGCGTTCTTTCGATGGATAAAACTGTTTTAAAATTGAAGTAGCAGAGGATATGTACTCCTGAGGATGTGCTATGTCTGCACCTAGATTTAATTGCCTCTTGTTTGCATTATAGATACAAAATATGCACAAGGATTTTCTCAGACACATTTGTTTCAGAGAAATTTTTTTTGAAAAGTAACAGTCACATTTGACGCAGCATATGTCTGGAGTCGTCCAGATCCAAAACATTTAAGAAGAAAGTTTTGCAAGTACAATAAAAAAAAACAAAAAAAAACCAAACAAGGTACATAAAAAGTTTGTGTCTTCGGAGGCCCATTACCCTGCTAAACACAGATTGTAACATGCGGTGCAGGAACAAGCTCATGCTCCCTGCTGGCATCTGCAGAAGGCAGAGGAGGGAGATCTCTAAACCACAGGTGTGCTTTTGGCAGGGAAGACAGTGGCATGCTTCGACATCACGGAGACATACTAGAAGGGGGGGGGTGGATGAGGGGGTCGAGGGAGCTAACGACACAGCCCCTACGGTCTGCCCCCCCTACCCTACCTCCTACCCGCTACCCCCTACCCCCTACCCCCGACCCCCACAGGGCTGGAGCGAGGGAGCGAGGGACGACTCCCACTTAGTCTTCTCTGGATGGCCACTGCCAGACGAGGCAGGGGCACGCTCGCCTCCCCAGTGGTGGGTAGGTGGGGTGCGGTGGGGTGGGGGGTGTTGGGTTGGGTTGGGTGGGAGAGGGAGGCAGGGGCGGGGGTGTTCTTAAAGAGGGGTTTAGCTGGCTGTGAGGCGTGGTGTAGCCTGGCAGGCATGGGGAGCTAATGAAGCCCTCAGCCAGACAGATCTGGCCCTCTCTGTGGGGGGCTGAAAAGCTACGCTTGCTCTCCTTGTGTCCTGTGTGTTTGTGTGTGTGTGTGTGTGCGTGTGTGCGTGTGTGTGTGAGTACGCATGTGTGTGGGTGGTGTGTGAGTGTGTGTCTGTGTGTGTCTGTGTGTGTGTGTTTTGCATATGTGTTGTGTCACGTGGATTTTGGTGGGTTTGTTTGTGCATGTGTGTGTGTGTGTGACTATATGTACTGTATGTGTGGAAGTGTATGTACTGCATGTGTGTGTTGATGTGGTTACACCAAGGAATGGGACAGAAGGGTTATCTAAAAGACTAGACTGGCGCTGTCTGCTGGACTCATAGCGCAAGCCTTTATTTCAGGTATTATCGCAGAAGGCTCCTACTCTTTGATTATGATGCAAAGTCTCTATCCCACATTTTTGTGTCTGATACCACAACATAACAGGTGGCCCCGAATTTCAAAATGCTCAGCATCCTGTGCGCCATTTAAATATTCATCCCCAACAGGGGATATAAAATTAGTGTAATTGGAGCTGTTTACACAGAAGTGTGTTCCTGGCTAACCAGTACTAGAGTAATAAGCTTCTGACCAGACTGGGACAAACATATGGCATTCGAGGAAAGAAAAAGCAGAATATTAATCCATGCTTTAGAGAAACAAAACTTTGAATACAGGGATCCTTGTAATACACTTAGAAAAAAGAAGCTGGTGGAGAGACAAATGTATACATGTATATAGAAATAGATATACAGCATTCATTTATATGACAGAGCTTTTTAATAATAAGTGAAAATAGACTGATTTCTTGATTGATTGAGAATGTTAATAATGTGTACAAACTGAAAGAAATAACACACACCTACACAGCTACTTATCATTTATTCATGTTGAAATAATTGCACATTTTCTTTTTTTCCATACTGCAAAACCAATGAAATTCTGCTCGTCAAGAGTTTAACACCCACTCAAGTTTTTTTTTTTTTTTTTTTGGTCTCAATTTTTTTGTAATCGCAATCAGTACAGGAAACCTCCCCCTCTTTAATGTGACACTTCCAATTAAAATGGGCCTTATTTACGGCAGCATATGGAAGCGTTTGGGCCTGGTGTTTTGAGCGGGGCTGTGCGAGGTGGGTGGCGCGTTAGCTAGCATCAGTGGACTCATGGCTGGAGCGCGCCGTCCCCTAACCCATTAGCCTGACCGGCCAGAAGATGGACTGTTATTGCCGTCCCTGTCTGCCTTCTCTATGGGATCTTTCATTAGCCTCTTTCATATCTCGCCCCAGAGACTGAGGGCAATGGTCTCTTTCAGCGCTACTGTCTTTTGTTAGCTCATGGCCCCTCTTGCCATAGATGCACTGGAGTTGAGCACAATAGGGAAAAAAAACAGCAGTGGTGATTTATATATTTTTTTCCCTTGACAGGAAAGGAGAGGAGTATTTGTTTACAAAAAAGCCACACATTAGATTTTACATTTATTTGATCAGCCCAGATAGAGGAAGTAATTATCTGGGAGACAGCAGTCCATGTGACTTAACGATCAGCATCTGAGACTATGATGGGCTGAGGATGTTTACCACTTCGGCTGGTGCACTGGCACCGCGGGGCTGGGGGTACTTGTTTGGGAGAAGAAGCAAAAAAAAAAAATGTCTGGCCATGAGGGAAGGGTTGGCACACTCATTAGAAAGCACTTCTCCTCCTTTAATTGCAGGTTTGTAGTTTTTTGAAGGGTTGTTGAGAAGTACCACAAGCTGATCCAATTTTGGTATGTGACGTTGATGGTTTCGTATTTGTGCAAAAAAAAAATTATAAAAATAAAAAAGTCAGTGTGTTGACTTTTTCAGTCTGACAGTAGCTCGCGTCAGGCAAGCGTTCTTCCCCATAAAATGCATTATTTATGAAGTCACAGATGTTTTAATGGGCTATTTGTTGCCTCCAAAGAAACACACGGCTGATTACAACTTTGGGAGGAGAACAGAGCAAGTAAAACACATGGGCAAATCAAACCTGATGACAAGTTTGGTTTTGTTGTCATGTTGTTGTGTTTCCCCTCCCCTCCTTCCATGTTTCTTTTGGTGTGTGTGTGTGTGTGTGTGTGTGTGTGTGTGTGTGTGTGTGTGTGTGTGTGTGTGTTTGTGTCAGAGAAAGTGGGGAGAGGTGTGTGTGTGTGTGTGTGTGGGGGGGGGGTGTTTGAAGGAGGGTGGAAGAAGGGAAGGAAGGAAAAAAAAGATGCATCCAATTAGTAGAGTTTGGTGTGATTGCTGAAGACGTGAGTTTGGCAGACAGTTTTTTTTTTGTGTGTGTGTGTGTGCCGAGTGCCACCCAGCACCTTTCATTAAAGCAGACACAGCTCACCGGCTCTGGCAACTTCTCAATAGAGGCACCGGCTGAGTTATTACACAACAAATAGGCCGCCATCATGCAGAACACAGGAGCCCCCGCCGCCTTCCGAGGCAGCGCGGCCTTAATGAGGCTAAGTGAGTACCCCTCCTGCCTCTGTGAGGCGGCCAGGCCTGCCTTTCCCTGGGTAGTCCCGCTCTCGGTCTCCCTCTCTCTGTCTCTCTCCCCTACGCTTCGTGTTGATGGGCCGCCCAGCCGTAATATACATTTTAATGCTCTGTAATGGACAGAGAGGAGGAGGAGAATGAGGCTTGGGGATTGCAGCAGGGCGGATTAGAACCCAGCGCTGCTGTCCCAGGTTTAAATTAATGAGGGCTGAAGACTAGGAGATAAATTTAGCTTTTCATATTTAATTATGGCACGCTGCAGTAGTTTAGTGAGGATAAATTGCGCAATTATTATGCCTCTGGGTTGTTTATGGGTTTATTTTCTCTTTCTTCTTTCTCTTCTCTTTTTTTTTCCTCTTCTCACACGCTTTAGACTCATGACCTAAAGTCTTTCCTTAATGGCAATGGGCATTTCACTGAGCAATAAGCCTTAATGTTTTTATCATATAGAGGAAGGACGGCAGTTAAAGACCCCACAGAGAAAGTGGCTGGCAGAATGTTGCATAGCTGGAGTGTGTCGACGCGCTTTGAAGCTGCGCGCTTCTGCTTTCATGTGAATGGCCTTGTGAGAGCGGCTGGCCTTGAGATTTTCGCTTAAAAATAATAAAATAAAACACCCCCCCTCCACACACACACACACACACACACACACCACCACCACCTCCCCAGCTGTACCTGCCTCGGACGGTCTAGATCAAGCTCTTTGATCATCATTTAACGGTTCATCAGGTTTGGCAGCAAATTAATACTTTATTCTGTACATGGGGGCTGCAGCAATGTCGACAGCTGAAGCCAAGGTGAATCATGTGCCCTCATGGTGATGCATCTCAGGCTTAAAGTGGAAGAATTTCTATGCTTTTGCTGTTTTACCAGAAACCGATGTTCAGTGAATTTGGACAGACATGTCTGGGAGGTTTTTTTTTTTTTCAATGCAAGAGGGATTCATTATCATTATCATTGCATTTTTTAAAGTATTATTTCGACATATTAGCTAAAGCTATTAGCGCAATGTTTCTCTTTCAGTTTGAAGCAGGGAGTTATATAACGTAAATATACCCTACAGGGTGCATCTCCAAGTCAGCCTTATAGGGGCAACATTTATATCTCATTAAATATTGATCGTGTTTGCAACCGATACATTCTGCAGCACTTAGCTCATTTTCACTACGTCGAGAGTAAACACAATTTAAATAGCGTTTTAAACTGCAGTTTTGAAGACTATCCGGTTTCAGCAGCACCCTGATCCACAAACACAGCCGATGTAGTAACCCAATATGTCGCCACAGCGCAGGGGTTGGGGGTGGGGTTGCCTGCAGGGTCTCCGATCCACAAATGTCTAGCCAGGGTGTAGAAAGACAATTCAATTTCAGTGCCCTTAATTTGAACTGACAAAAAAAAAAACATTTGGAGCCATTAACAAATAAAAAGAAATACACAAGTGGAGACCCAGGATTCCACTGAAGTATGCCAGCGTTGTTGCTCTGGTTTTGAAGTGATATGATAATGCAAATTGACATATTGATCCACTACTACATCCACCACTATTCATATATTTGTTCAATTGTAGCAGAAATTAACTGCGACAACAAGCATTATTTTTCTGTTACTCTATTCCCAATAAACAACTTTCAGAAGGGCTGAAATGAATTAGCTGCACACACCTCTAAACATTTCTTACCCCCCCACCCCCCACCCTCACCACGAACTCTCACCCCTCTACTCCACCACCCCCCAAACATGAGCGCTTTCGTCTGATTGGCTCGTTTAGCAGAGATGCACTGACGTGACCTGTCGGCACCACGCTCAGCTGGCAAAGCTGCTATTTACACAAAGAGGAGGCAGGTAAGCAGACTGCTTCTCCCTCCCTCAGCCTTACCCCCCCCCCCCCCCCCCCCCCCCCCCCCCCCCCCCTACGCCGTCTCCCATCCCAGGCTCTCTCTTGCTTTGTTGATGTCTTAGGGTTCCTCCCCCCGACCACCACCACCCAAACCCAACCCATCCTCCCCGCCCCCATCTGCAACACCCCACCTCGGGCCAGAGACAAACGGCCTGCCAGGCAGAGGCTAATGCCTCTCCAACGTCCTGGAGCAGCCGCGTGTGTGGCGCTCCCCCCCTCTCTGTCTCTGCGCCATCATGAATATGGTAATCCAGGGGAAATCACCACGAGCAGGTACTTCTCCACTTAAGCACACGGCAGGAGATAGAGGATGGGGTGGGGAGTGGGGGGGGGATAGAGGGAGAGGGCAAAAGAGGAAAAAAACAGATACACCATCCGCCGTCAACCATGCTTCTAATGTCACCCCTCCTGCAGTCACACATACCACACACACACACACACACACACACACACACATATACACATGCATGTACACTCATCAACCACCCTAACACCAGCTGTGCATGATGATAATGGGGTGACTGGGTGCACCCCTACGTCAAATTAGCTCTCTGTGAATCATGGAAGATAGAGAATGACAGAGAGAGAGAGAGAAAGAGAGAGAGAGAACGAGAGAGAGAGAGGGTACAGAGAGAAAGATGGGGAGCGAAGGTGGAGATTGAAAGAGAAGGCATTAATTTCACATTTGCATGCATTCCATTAGAATGGATTTTTATCACCTGTGTTGGCGTCAAGGCAAATGGTGCTGTAATCAGACCCAGTGCCGCATAGCTGGAGGAGAGCTCCTCGAGTAACCCTCCCTTTAGTCTCACATGTATTGCTACCACCGCAGTTCCTCACCACTACCACCCCCACCCCCCCTCTATACAGTACCACAGAGGATCAGCTCACAAGAATATCTAGCCTTTTGTCCATCATCTCTCTGCTCTCTCTCTGTTTCTCTCTCTCTCTCTCTGTCTCTCTCCCTCTCTCTCTCTCTTTTTCTGTATGTCTCCCTCTCTCTTTCTTCCTCTTTCTGGCCAAATGAGACCATCTCAATATCAAAAGTCAGCCATTTTCACTTCAGTGTGTAACTGCAGATTAGAGGAGAACATTTGTTCCACAGCATTAAGAGGCTACCGGTGCTGCGAATCCTTTCAATTACAGCTGAACATGTGACCATTTTCTTACTTATTTCATCATGTCTTTTTTTTCCTCTGCTTGCTTCTGGCATGGCTGAGACTATTGTTTACTTCATGTTCTCCCTAATGGCCAAATCAAGAAAGCAAATCTTTTAACATTGAGAAATGATTACCGCACAGCCTCGTATGATGTGCGTACGAGGGTTAAATGGAATTCTGGTAAACATTGAATGTATTTTGATTTGCTTCGGACTATTTTGCTCTCGTGAGGGTGAGGCAGGGGAAAAAAAGGAAATGTCTTAAAGTGGTTAGCAGATTGTTTTCTTGTAATATCAACACCACCGAAAAATATAACAAGTGGAATCGCTTCTAGCAACCCATTTTTGTGTAAGCAAGCAATTCCTGTTCATTGACACGGCAATGTCTTAAGCCTGGGTGGTGAATGAATATTTTTGCAAATATATTGCATGATTTTACAGTACAGGGCTTTGCGGAAAAGGTGCAAATGTGGTAAGGCAGGGGCAGTAATCTCCTGGAAATCACATTCTGTGACCATCCAAGAGCTATTATTCCTCTCTTTGATACACAAACAATTTTGGTAGCACATTCAAGAAGCAGTTTAAGAAAAGAGATATAATTTGGACCCCAGGTAAGAAATAAGAAATAAGTTTTTTTATGTGTGTGTGTGTGTGTGTGTGTGTGTGTGTGTGTGTGTGTGTGTGTGTGTGTGTGTGTGTGTCTGAGTGTGTGTGTTTTAGTCTTGTGTTGTTTTGCCAACCATCCAAAATATACATATTCTTCAAGAAAAAAAAACTGAATCAGTTTTGTTTGCCTTTTGAACATAGCCGCAAAAGGTTGAAATGCTCCAAACTGTTAAATGTTGACTGAAAGGATCTCATTAATTTTTGAAGCGAGGGTGAAGGAAAGTAACAAAAAAACAAAAAAAACAAAAACAAAAAAAATAAACAACAGCTCTGGCCTCGGTGCCAAAGC
>CM059285.1:13390764-13435764 GCA_030347295.1 Setipinna tenuifilis
ATGCAAAACTCTGCCAAACACACACACAAATCGAACACTGTACTATGCACTCTGTATTATATAGCATTGTGATAACCCACATTGTTTTCACATTACGGCACATAACAACCTATGGTACCATAGCATTACCTCCACATGGTATTCTTTTCTACAGTACACTACATTACACTACATTCCTAGTCAAACAAAATAGCTTATAACAAGTAACAATCAGCTCCACAAACACCAACTAATTAAACAAGCAACAGGGTCAGGGGAAGCAAGGTTTGAATTCAGCCACGACGGGATGAGGAGAAGCCAGAAGCATTAGAAAGGAGCCGGGTTGCAGCGAGCAGCCTTCTCTCCCCTCTCCCTGGTGGCGGCTGGGCTTCGGGGCCACGGGTTAGTGTAAATGTTTACTTGCTCATTCACTGGATGGCGAGATAATTAGAATGACATTTAGCGCGGATTCAGGCGCAGGCTCCTGCAGCAAGGGCCCCTGCATTCCGCCTTCGTTCTGCCGCACATCATTAAAAATCAACATGGCATCAATCTTAGGAGTGCGGGCGTGAACCCGAGGCCAAGGCGAGTGATCATCATCACTGCTGCCGCCGCCGACGCCACCGCCGCATTTGGTGGCAAAGGCGTTTGCGGCGGAGGTGTGGCACCCAGGGAAATGTGTGCGCCTGTGTGCCGCCTGTGAGAACCGTCACCGCGGAACTGCGGGCAAGCGACCTGACAACAAGTTATTTTCCGCTATGAGCTTCACCCATTTTAACAGAGGGGTCGCCTCCCGAGCTCGTTAAAATGGATGCGGGACGTGTTCAGACGGAACCAACTCTGACTTGATCCTGATTAATACCACGGTGGCGTGTGTGTGTGTGTGTGTCTGTTTGTCTGTGTCTGTGTCTGTGTGTGTGTGTGTGTGTCTGTGTCTGTGTCTGTGTCTTTGTGTCTGTGTGGGTGCGCTATGCACAAGATTGTGGATTGAAGGACATGGGGTTGATGGAGAGTTCAGAAGTCAGCACTTCAGGGTGCACAGAGAAGGTGGGAAAAGCCTTTGAAATCCTAGGGCACCACTGCAGGCTGTCACAAGTAGAGCTTCAAGACAAACCACGAACAAGTGCTGCATTAGAAACAAGCCTGGATTGGATATGGACCAAGGGGGGAAAAAATCTTGTTATGGAAATGTGAATAATGCGCCAAAGGGAAAAATGTACTCCCCATTTTCACCACAGATAGCCTGTAGCTGAACCCTGAGGTTAAGCAGGCTTGAGTTATGATGTGAATGAATATAAGTTGCTTCTAAGCCTGCATATTATTTTATCTTGTTCAGTTGCATACACCAAAGTGCAGTTGTTAATAAGGAACCTGTAACTGATGATAAGTTGTTTTTTGGTCAGAAAATTACATCTCTTTATCTGGCAGAGTTATCCATTGTCAGTGCGTTTTGACGTTAATGATGACGGAGTCGAGAATTAGACACCCATTGAAAAATGAACTCCTAGTTTTAAAAAACGATCTTGAAGTTCTGCAGCAAGTTCTGTAGTCTTGCTATTGGCACCGTAAGTGGAAAATGGTAATTTGGAGCAGAGGGAGATTGCAGTGGCTGAAGACCTGCACTCTGCCTAGCCTCAAGCTCCAACCGATGGCTGCATTAACGAGGGGTAAAGTGGGATTTCTAAAAGGTGGCCAAACAATTTGTTGGGATTTGCGACAGGCAGGTTTTGTTGGGGAGCACATAGAGCAGATGAGGGCTGGAGTGGGATGAGGCGGGGTGGGTTTTCATCGCCTTATTTCTGCAATAGTGTGTGACTCTTGATTGCATGATAATTTCAACAGCTCTGCACAGAGCACTTGAAAGTACACCAAGAGAGTGCATCGGGCGTACTGACCTTGCTAAACCCTGCCATGTTGTTGTCGACCTTAAGGGGAAATGCGCGTGCGTTATTAGCCCGAAGTAATACAAAGTTCCACCAAAACTCATTCCAACTGATTCCTACCAAAGTGCGTCTTTTATAGCTTCCGCTGATGCTACCATATTGCCATGGCAACAAAGCTTTTATGGTTTTGGATTCCACTCTCCCTCCCCCCTCCCCCCTTCACACCACCACCACCAGGACCATTCTGTATCTGTATCTGTCTCTCTCTCTCTCTCTCTCTCTCTCTCTCTCTCTCTCTCCCTCTCTCTCCCTGACTTACCCAAACACACCCTCAGAACCCATTCTTTCTCTACTATCCCTTTTTCATTTTCACTATGGCAGCACTTTGAGCATGGTACTGCGAAACGTTTTCTTCCTGGAGGTGTAGACTCTGCTGAAGTTTAAAACGATTGATTCGCTAACATCTAGTCATGACATGCAATTAGCCTGGCTATAAGCCTACCTACACACTACAATTCAAATGTAGCACACAAAGCTGATGCAATCAGTCACAAACACTCCCTGATTGGTTAGGCAAGATTTTGCCTCAGACAACCATGTCGATGGAACCTCAGCCAGATCCTCTGTACAAAATGAAATGAAGTACGAGAGGCTGGTTTACCAGGCTAGCACTTTGGAGCAGAAGTGATCGCCAGCGATCCTAAGCTATGTCCCAGATGTGACACGGAAAACTTTTCGAGGGGCCTGCCATTCATCAGGTCACCGTAATGAACAGAGGCGTTAGCGCATAGCTTTGTGTCTGTTGTCCTTCCCCTCCACACACCAAACATCGCCGCTCGATATTATATCTCGGGCCTGTCTGCCCAGCGCAGGAGAGGAGAGGAGGCCGCTGAGAAATCGTTGCGTCTGACGTTTGGGGCTGCCAGGCCAGAATGATGGATAGATGGGCAGGGCAGGGGAGGTGGAGAGAAAGGTGAAGTCATGTACACACAGTGCCACGAGTCTTAATAGGCTGACCTGGGAAACTTAGTTTGTATCATTTCTCTCTCTCTGTCTCTTCATCTCTCTCTTTCTCTCTCTGTCTGCCTTTCTCTCTCTCTCTCTCTCTCTCTCTCTCTCTCTCTCTATGTATCTACTGCATTGCTTTCAGTTCTCCTACCTTTCCCTCTCTCTGTATCTACTGCATTTCTTTCAGTTCTCCTACCTTTGCCCTGTTGTTTGTTTATGTTACACCACTTGTTTACTCTTCTGCTGCTCTTTACATTCTCCCATTCTTCCCTCTCCCTTTATTGTCCTTACTATGATTTCTTAGCTTTCTTCTTTTCTTTCACTCTGCCTCTCACAATCTCCCACATTCGTTGTTTTTTTTTTTGCTTTGAGTTGGAGGCCACAGCTCTTCATTCTCAGCCACCAGATTGTGCCAGGGGGCTGTCATTGTCTTCAGCTTGACAAACGTGGAACGGAAAAAAGAAAATAAAAAAAAGGAAGAAAGAAATTACTGATAGAACGGTGTGAAGACTGAGAGGGAAGCCACACTATCTCTTGCCCAGCCTTTCTTTTTATTTATTTCTACATTCTACTGAATGTGAAGTTTTGTGAAGCACACACAGTATACGCAGTGTTATTGTTGTAGCCATTTGTTCTGCCCGTCTCTCTCTCTCACTCTTTCTCTCTCTCTCTCTCTCTCCCTGGCTGAGCCAGAAATAAGAGTTGACATGCATTGTGAGCATCTCTCTTTCTTTCACTCTCCCTCCTTCACTCCCCCACCCCACTCCAAACCCACCCCACCCCCCAACTCTCTTTTTTTCCCCCTTGCTATGGCACTGTACTCATCTTTGTGTTTTCAGAAGTGTCGACGGGGCCAGACGGAGCTGGGGGAAGCGAGGAAGAGGATGGGGTGGATGGGGTGGAGGAGGGCATTCGGCGCGACGCTTCAAAGGGACACGCTCCCTGGAACATGTATAGTAATAGAGGATCCACTCTACTGTGTAATAATCAATTTGATTTTCTAGTGTGCATGCCTGTGTGAAGAGAATCCATCTCCCCTCCCTGTCAAAAGAGAGAAAGCAAGAGAGGGAAAGAGAGATAGATAGAAGGAAAGGGGGAAGGGAGAGGAGGAGGGGAAAAGGAGAGGGACAGAGAGATGGGGTGGCCCGGGGTAAATCGTCAATTGGAAAAGTTTGGCTGCTTCCACTGTTCTGCCCTCTATGTCTGCTGTTCATTTGACGCTGAGAGGTGACACTTTCTAGAGAGGGAGAGAGAGGCGCCTTTGAAAATCTGTGAGCTGAACTGAAAAAAAACAAAAACTAGAGGATAGTGCTTTCCTACAAATGCCATTCTTACAATACACGTTTAATGGAACATGAGCTGGAGGTCAAAGGTGAGTATGAATATGTTTGTTAAAGTCTTCAGGGTTGATGTGCATCCATCCAATTGCAGTGTGCTTCCCATTGTTAAAAAAAAATCTTCTCAGTAAAAAAATGTGCAATATTCATGACACATTATTCTCCAATAATGTTGCTAAAGTTTTGCTAACAAGCATCATCTTCTTATTCCCAGGACACAACGCCGCTGAACTGACCTCTCTTTTTCACCCACCTTGTCCCTGTCTGTGCAACTGCAATTAGTGGGGGTTTAAATTTGGATTTTAGCCATGTAGAAAAAAGAAGAAAGCTTAAAATTCAGCAGGCATTGCCTCTACTTACAAAGTCCAATTCTCATGCATACATACACCTCTAAGCCATGCTGTCCATCATTCACACACACACACACACACACACACACACACACACACACACACACACACACACACACATATTAAGAGAATAATAACGCTGACCTTTTCATCACAACACGGTGTCAGGCATTTGTGTTTATTAAATCAAATAATGTCAAATGTCATCTTTTAAAAGGCAAAATAGCCAAACCAAATAAGTCGAACGCTTTCAGGAACTTCATTAGCAGGGAGCATGAATATTTCTTTGACCCTTGAGGGTTCACTTACAAAAATATGTCTCTTCAAGTTTTCAAGTTAGTGCAGGCTTAACATACTCAAGAAGATTTGGGATGTGCTTTGTGTATGTGTGTGTGTGCGTGCGTGTGTCTGTCTGTATGTGTGTGTTTGTGTGCGTGTATCTGTGTTTGTGTGTCTATCTGTTTGTCATATCAGGGAAATGTTTGGTTCCGGTGTTTTCAGTTTGTTGGCTATTTTTTTCCCCTAAGACGAATCAGACTAAAAGGTCACCCACGTTAGAGCCAAGTCTACCACCAGGAGCCTGAGAGGCCAGGACAGGATGGTATTTGCCCACAACCTGGGTCACCACAGACGGTGCCATACTGATCACAGATCAGCTTCAAACCACAGTCCTAATATTTGTCAGTGTAACAGTATGCAACTGTTAGATCTACAATCAGGAGTGAATTACAGAAAGCAGACAGCATACGGTACACACTCTTCAGAGGTTCTAGAATGCACAATGCAGAAGGAGCAGTTTTTACTTAGAGTAAATGCAAATTAAATTGCACATAACAGTCTTTATGAGGTAAAACTAATGGCAGTTAAAGCCTTGTTTATCTGCATCCTTCCTGGAATATGGAGTAAATTTGTATAAAATGCATGCCAGATCAGGGACAGATAAGATGGGTTTCTTAGTGGGAAACCGAGACACACACACACACACACACACATTTTTTTTGTGACGTCCAACAGAGGGCGCCGTTCTTTCCAAGTCTGAGGTAGAGCGAGAGAGACTTAGAGGCAGGCGGACTGGTAAGGAAATAGTGGAACATTAGAGAAAATCATAGATGGAGAGAGTGGAAAGAATAACGCTCTTCTATGCCCCCCCCCTCTCTTTCTCTCTCTCTCACTCCTTCTCTCTCTCTCACTCATCATACATATTCACAGATTGCCACCAGTCGATTAGCATCCACTGTAAACTGTTACCTTGATTTCCAGGCCTTCACCAAAAAAAAAAAAGAAAAAAAATGTCACAATGAAAAGCAGCAAATAAAAATGTATAATTTCATCGCAGAGAATAGAAGTGTTTTCACACTCTGGGGTAATGAGCGAGGCTGTGGCTATTTGGAGAGGGTGCTAAACACGTGGCACAGGAAATGTGAACAGGAGCCTTTTTTTTCTTCAACCCATTCTTTTCTTCTTTTCATTTATGTTCCTTTCTTCCTCTCAATCATAGCTCCTTTGTTTGGTCCTTCTGTGTTTGTTTGTTTCTTTTTTTCTAGTGTATGTTTTTTTTTTGTTTCAATTAAAAGCGCTTAAACATTTTTTTTTTTTAAATCCTCTCTACGTTCTTTAAATGTATTTATATGGTTATTTTGACATTTCAGAAAACAGATAAATAACACCCAACGAATATAGAAAGGCCTGGCATTAAAAAAGAAATAGTCTTGCAAATTGTGCCTTGCAAGCATAAAGCAGACAGTGTCTACAGGCAGAGTGTGACATTTTGATTGAGATACTCTCTGTCTGATAACATGCAAATTCCCGCCGAGTAGCACTGGCTGACCGGGCATGTTTTTGTCTCTCCTCTCCTCTTTTCACTTCTCTCTCTCTCCCTCTCTCTCTCTCCCACTCTCTCCATTCCTCCCTCTCTGCCTTGCTCTTTCTCTCTGCTCCACTCAATGATGCATGATGCTATCTATTACATTACTGCATGTATTTGCATTCCCCCGTCTGTGGCAGGCATCTTTAATAATATCACAACACATGCAGTCCTGCAGAGAGGGCCTAGTGATGGAATCAAAGGCTGTCAGCTCACAGGAAAATAACAGAGTGTCACCAAAGGAAAGAGGGAAAAAAATCAGAGGAGGCAGCCCATCTGTATACACAAACCAGACAGAGCAATGATATCTTCATTTCTGTATTGTTTGCCACAACAAAGGGCACCTTCAAGCTGAGTTATTTAATATAGTATTATGGGCCCGCCCAAGGGAAAAGCATTGTGGTGGTGTGTGAGCTGATTTTATTATGGTTGAGTCGTAGGCCTTTTTTTCTCCTTGTTCCTAATCTGAACAATAGGCTAATTAATCACATCTTAAACCTGAGAGAGCCAGTTAAAGTTCACTGAAAGTCATACAGCTCTGTTTGGGTCTCACTCATTTGACGTCAAAATTCCTACATGGTTGTGTGTAGCAGAGCGGACAGCAGAACAACACACCTCTCTCACAGGCGTGTGTTTGTGGAGGTGGGTGGTGTCCTGGTGCAGTGCTGAAGGAGAGGTGATGATGAAATGGCTGGTGTGGAACGTTGACCTCCACCCCCACCACACCCCACCCACCACCCTGTCATTACCGGTGGCAGGGTTGGTCAGCGTGGAGGGTTCATTTGCACAGGGCCCTGCTCCCTGGGGTGAGATTCATTGAGAAAACAAACTGCTATGGTGGCCGGAGAGGGAGGGGAATGTAGACAACAGGAAACAGGATGGGTAGGCTCGCAGGAAGCACTGGACAGCATCACCGTTAGTGGGACAGACATGAGAACGAAAGAGCTGGGACAATCAAGTAAAGAAATACATTTAACACATAGTCAGAAAGACGTCACTTACTATGACGTTTACTATATTATTATTACTATAACAACTCATCCTTTTTTATTGTTGATTATATTCATTTATCTGTTCATCTGATTTTGTTGTTTGATGAAGGATGGCCCTCAGGTGTAGTGCAGTGAACATTCAGGGACCAGTGTGTGATTGTAAGTGTGTATTTTAGTGTCTGTTTGTGTGTGTGTGTGTGTGTGTACATGAGTGTGTTCGTTTATTTCTCTTCCTGCCTCTATGCACTCATGAGGCACTAGGCGTTACAGAGGGTGGGCGTGAAGATGGGAGGTGGGGGGAGGGGGGGAGTTCTCCGTCCATCAGTATAATTGTCTCGAGCCATGGAAGTTATTTTCAGCCGAGAAAAGGTTGGTCCCTTTTGTTATCGCACAAAGGACCGCCACCCTTGCCCAGATCCGCTCTCCCTTTGAAGAACCAGTGGCCAGAGAGAATTACCTCAGTGCTGTCTTTGGTATTCTTGCGAGCAAAAGAGAGAGAGAGAGACAAAAAAGGAGAGAGAGAGAGTAGGACAGAGAAGAGAGGGAGTGAAACAGGGTTTTGATCTTGCCTCCTCACATCTTCGTGCAACCTCGCCGAGTCGAGAGCAGGTGTTCCAGAGACTTCCGCCTGACGCCTCACCACAGTCGTCTGGTTCAGGGAGTTGTAATTGCCCTCACCGCTTTTCCCGGAGAAACCTCTGCCTGTCTGTTTTGTTGTTTCTTTCACCGCCATGTTAATCCCCCTGACAAAGTCGATATTTCACAGGAGGTTTTGTTGCTGCTCTAAACGCCAGCTTTCCTGGCGCTTCCCGCGACAGCTGCTGTCATTCAATTGGGCCTGCTGCGACCTTTGACTCAAAGCATGACAGTGACACATGCTGGCACCAACAGCACCCAGTAAGACATTAAAAGCGACAAAAATGTCACTAATGTGACACTTTATGGTAGAACGTGTGCTGCAAAGCTGTTTTTACGGATTTCCACAAGCCGGCATACGGCATGATACCTACCATACGTTTTTTGCAGTAACAAAGATTCAGAAACAGGTCTTTTATAACAGTATGTGGACTTACTTAAACAACCTTTCTTCAGATATTGACAGAAGCAAATGAAAGTAAAATTGCAGCGCTTATTCCATTGACATTTAAATGCACATTTACCCAATGTACCAGTACTGCAAGGAGCATCCAACATCAATATATCAATAAAAATTGTATAAAAAAAACTGAGGTGGTTACAAAGACGTGGTTGTAAATTCACTTTCACCTCCAAATGGCTTGAATCCCACGCTGAGCACTGTGTCATGTTTAATATTCATTGCTTTGTCCTGCACTCGAGCAGTTCAGTTCATTTGTTCACATATGCCCATACTTTAACAGCATGAAAGTATATGCATGGGAAAATGTAATTGTTATGTCAGAGAATCAAAAAGCACTTTTAGAACCAATTGCTGGGTTGTGCTATAGGTGAAAAACCCACTCATCTCTTACTTTTATATGTGCCTGAGGGAGATGACAGCAAGCACGCTGGGTTGTGTTCACACATATATGTTTATTCAATAGGGTATTGATCCTGCCGGCCCTCTCCCTGTGGTTTCTGCGGGCCATCTACCATCCCACCCTACATTCCTACTCCCCACCCCACACCACACCAACACCTTTTCAATTTTCCCAATCCGAGGGAATCTGAAAAACAACAGCTAGCATATGACACATAGCAACCTCGAGCTCATCCTCCAATCTGGTACTATCTTACAATAATAAAAAACAAAAATAGATAAAGACTAAATCACAAAGCCAGACACAGGCAGGGATAGTTTCTTATGTCTTGCCTCTGGCTCTCCGTCGTGTATTTATTTTAATTAAATTATCCTCGGTCCCAGGCCCTCACCATGAGTTTGGCACTTGACGTCTTTCCCCCTACTGGTTATCAGTGTCACAGTTTCCAAACAGCGCCGGCTGTGCCCGTGACCAATCGCAGTCATGCGGCAGACAGCGAGCGGCTCATTTGCCTAAGGTAGCGCGGTCACCCTAATGGTCCAGCAGGCCTCGGCCTGTGGTGTCCTGCAGTCTCATTAAACGCCCCCAGGCTCCGCAGGGAAGCCCCACCCCTCTCCTAAACCCTCCACCTCCCAGCCCTGCCCCCTAACCCCTCTCTACCCCTCTCCACACCACACACACACACACACTACCCCCAGGCCCTCCCTCCCCACCCAGCCGTGCTCGGATGGCTGCCCAGCCCGGGCACACTGCCGCCAGGCCACAGCAGAGCTGGCGTCAGCCGCTGCTACAAGGATTTGGCAGCGGCCCGGGCATCATGCATCATTTAAAAAACCTGCTGGAATTCCCATGATTCTTTGGCCAGGGTTATTTATTAGAGGATAAAGGGGGGAGGGGGGAGACAGACAGACAGAGAGAGAGAGCAACAGAGAGAAAGAGGGAAACAGAGAGAGAGAGAGAAAGGGGGGAGAGAGGGGATAGAGAACAGGGAGGGAGGAAGATGAGAGGATGAGGAGAGAGTTGGATGGCGATGGCAAAGCGGGGGCAGAGAGGATGACACACATCCTGCTGGTTCATCAGGGACCCACCTGCATTAAGCTATGTGGCTCCTTCACTCGTTTTTTGTTTTTTCTTTTTTCTTTTCAATGGGGGGGAGAGGAAATAAAACAGTTAAAAAGGATCCATTGTTTTTAACGCAGATCGGCGGAAACCCTTTTAGCGGCTAATGCTCCCTCCTAGTTTGTCCCAAAAGCCATCAATTAAGGCTGCACTAAAGCCCTGACTCACTGCAACCTGCGACTCAGTGCTAACGGGGGGGCCGTAGGAGGGAGAGAGGCCTTTTAGAGAGCGCGGCATAAAGCAGATGTTCCTAAAGTGGTCCCTGGACGGACCTCCTGATGAATGCTAATGGAAGTGATTACCACAAAAAAAGGCAAATGGACCTCTCTCTATCTCTCAGACACACACATGAACTCTCTCTCTCTCTCTCTCTCTCTCTATCTCACACAGATGTACACAAACACACACATACATACATACAAACACAAACAAACACACATTTACACACCCACACGCACATCAATACACGCACACACACACACACACACACACACACCACACACACACACACACACACAGACACAGAAACACACACACAGGAACACACACACACAGAAACACACATGAACACACACACAAACACACATGGACACATACAGTCCCAGTACACCCACATGGAAGCACAAGCCCAGCAGACGTGTATGGTAACACCAGGTGGACTGGTACAATCAGACCCCATGCTGTGTACCACAGGAGGGCTTGGCTCACAGTCCGCAGAGCTCACGCTCAAAAGCAACTACTGGGAAGATGAGAACAGACGCGTTCAAAACAGGCAGGCATAATAAAAAATACAGCACACGCATAACACAGATTTCACAGTACACGGGATGGGTTTCCTCTCTGTCTGAACCCTGGCCAGCAGGTTTTGAATTTGTTATTTCTTATTTTGTGTGTGTGTGTGTGTGTGTGTGCGCGCGCGTGCAACGGTGTGCCAGTGAAAGTAAACAAGAATGAGTCGTCATGGAGAGCAACCTCGACTATCTACAATGCCTAATCAATGGCGAGAGAGAGCGGAAGGGTCTAATTACAAGCAGTAGGAGAAAAGAACTAGAACAAAGACCTCCATTTTTTTCCCCCGTCTTGGTTTTGTCAAGCATCAAGCGTTCAGCCAAAGAAAGAGGACAATATTTGGGGGTCGTTTAAATGCCAGTCAGAGATGGGTACGTAAGCGTGGCGTCGTTAAAAGGCCCTGGCAAGCCGAAGAAGAGGTGATGGAGGAAGGAGGAGGAAGAGGAGGAGGGATGGAGGGGTGTGGGCAGGCAGTCTGGGACTCTGCTGTGCGCCCAATGACCCTGAGCCTGGAGAAGCCCAGTGGAACGGCACACCGCCGTTGATCCCTCTTCATCACACTCTGTTCCTGGGGAGAGAGAGGAAGAGGAGCGATGGTGAGGGGGAGTAAGAGAGGGGGATAGACAGAGAGGAGAGGAGGGAGAGATGGCTGGAGATAGTGAGAGAGGGGGATAGAGAGGGGAGAGGAAAGAGAGAGAGCGCAAAAGGCAATAAGAGAGGGGTGAAAAACAGAGCTGAAAGGCATTGGGTGAATGGAACAGTAAGAGTGTGAATGAGAGGAAGAAATGAGTGTATGCAATATGCAATGAGAGACAGCAGCAAACAGTCATGATAGAAAATGTAACAAAATTAGGCGTGTGTGTGGGTGGGTGGCTATGAATGGACAGAAGAGTCAGAGGATGAGTTGCTGGACTGGGGTGCTGGCCAGCCCCATGCTGAGAGCTGCATCCCTTCTGCTGTGGGGATGAAAGGCAGCCTCAGGATTATCCACTTACCATCCCTACTATGACTTACTACTACTACTACTACTACTACATCTACTACTGCTACTACTACAACTACTGTTTCTACTCTGCACCACTCTCTACCCGATCTCCGCAGAGCTAAGGCCAGGGAGTCACTAAGTTTATAGCCCTCAGGGTCAGGGGTGCTGCTAAAAATTGTGGGCCCCCTGAAAAAAAAAAATGTTGGGCCCCCACCCCAACCATATCATAGTCCTCCCCATAGCCCCACCCCCCCCACCCTTAGTGACACCCCCGGTCAGGGTGCAAGGGTATGACATGCGTTCAAGCTGCGTCTGCCCATACACACTTTCACACTTCACTGCAGTGCTCCCTATACAGCAGTACATACTGTCAGCTCCAGGCCAGCATGGGACCTTCTAGGGCAATATAAGGATGTGTTCAATGAGACGGTTACTGGCCAGTGTTTTGAGATGGGATGCACAGGACACTCCGGTACTTTATTCATAGAGGTGAAGCTGTCACAGACAAAGTATCACACAATCAGTCGGCCTTACACTGCTGCAACCAAAAGATTGTGGATGCTTGTGTTTACTGTTTCTTCTTCCTTTCGTTGACTATTCAGGCCAACATTCAACAGTCCTTAGAGTCCCCAGCTGACTGACAACCCAATCATTTCCAAGCTGCAGTGAGATTCAGAGCATGAAAACATCTGCAGTATTTAAAATAGTGCCTTTGTGGAGCCTCTCACGGGAATAGTTCTCTTCTCCACCGACTATCCTTGCACAACCTTCAGCATAATTTTTGGCAATACGTAAAACGGGTATGAGGGCCATGCTCAGAATAATACCTCACTAAACCTGTCACTACCAGGACAACCACAAATTCGTCAAAACGGACAAACCTGCGCCGTATAAATGCACTGCGGTTTGAACAACAGTTCAGGGCAACATGACAAATGTTCATAAAAGCATGTTGAGATGCAAAGCTCACTGTGTGTTTTTTTAATGACACAGTAATGCTAGAATTTATAATTGTTGGAGGACCTATGCCCTTTGGATGTTAGGGCAAGACCGAGTGGGCTTGTATTAGGTGCACAGGCTTGCAACTCTCTGATGGTGGCCTCGTTGAAATAAGCCTTTCGGTGGAATTCTATTTTTTCCCAAGCCTTTTGTAGCTGATTTTTAATTAGGCACATAACATTTTCTGTCTTAATTGTGGGTCAAAGTTCTTTTTCTCCTGCCACAAGTATTAAAAAAATGGAGAGAGTTAATTGGGTTTTCTCACTTAAGATCTGGGGTAAAAGCGCTGTGCCGCCACAAAATATGTAATGCAAATTTAAGGAAAAAGCCAGAAGAGAAGTGCTTTTAAATGTCAGTTAATTGTGAACCTGACTCATTTGGCAGAATCCCCCCCATTCCACCCCATCCCACTACCACCACCACCATTAAGAGTTTCACAGCATCACCTTTTCTCCTATGCAGCACCCCACAGCAAATTATGCTTAATTATCGAGAGCTTCAAATGTGTGAAAGTAAAAAAGAGAGAACCAAACACTGCTTGCCACCTTTCTTATAACATTTAAGGCTTGTTAAAGGCAGCACAACTGTGGGACCAGTAGGCTGAACAATCCAATTGATCCCCTTTCGGCTCATTGTATGCTGGTCCGACAAGCAGCTTAAACCGCTAACTCTTTCATACTTACAAGAAAAGTTTCACTGCATAAATGTGTAGTTCTGTGCGTGTTTTGTGGTAAGCTCAGTCAAAGGCCTCCCATTGCTTTCTGGTGGGGGAATAAAGAAGGTAGTTTTCAAATTGGCTAACTCCACCAGAGATTTTTTTCCCCCTTCCTACCAACTCCATTACCATGCTAAGTTCCACTGTTCAAAATCCTGTCAATTAGATGGAGCAAATATACATTCCTCCACACAGTGCACACTCAGCAGGGGGTTGGGTTAAATTAATTACCATCACACCGAGAACCAACAGCTATATTTGGCAGAAACATCTCTCTTCTTTCCCATATGTGATCCAGGCAATTACAGGGATCCGGGGCTTACAAATGCAATTTCTTATCAACATCCAAGACACACGGCCAGTCTGTGTATCATTCTTGTATGAAAGGGGTTTAAAATGTTAATTGGCCACAAAACCGGTTGCCATAGCAGCTGACGTCACATGTTGGAGTTTTACAATAAAAGGGGGCATGTGTCCCTTTGAAGGTGGGCTGGTGAATTGTGTTCAGTGACAAAGGCTGGAAACGCAAGAAAGCCAAAGACACCCTTCATCATTTCAAAGAGTGTCAGAAAAAAAATGCTATGAAGAGATAGCCCCAGCCCCATCATCTGCTAACCAAAACACGTCTGTGGTGATCTCTGATAATTATGTGGGTGCAGCTTTGTATGGGCCTAATCGGTTTGATGCTACCATACTTATGATTTGGTTTCTTATGGGAAGGTCCCTGGCCTTGTCATCTACTTGAAGGAAAGACATAAAGACCGTCTCTGTGCTTACTGAAATGTCTTCAAGCTCTAGGTCAAAATAAAAATAATAGGCCTATATAAACTGTACGTTATTTTTTAATATTATATATAGAACTAGGGTCATAATTCATTTATGCAGCTTTGATTACATTTAGAAGTTAGTGACATTTGACTGAAAAAAATGAATTGTACCCTTAAAGGGAATGTCACACATATTTACTGCAATAAAACATTATTATACCTTTGTCATGTGAAATCGATGAAAAGACAATTACTGCACCTCCTTGCATTGATTGCAGATTTACTCTGTTAACAGCAGGAATGAAACTAAACTAACTGGAGCCCTTTTGCTATGTCTGCCATGTATAATTCAACATCACCAGTTTCCCCCAATCATCATTCATGCTGACATTTTCTAATGGCAATTTGGCAGGTTTAACTGAATTCCAACATATTTCAAGCAACTCCCTTTCACTCGTGTCTACCTATGCACTAAAAAAGGTGTCAAAAACAACCCATAGGGATTGATAAATCCAGAATCAGCCCCTCTTGTTGTCAAGACAATATCATGCTAATTTTGACATTGCCGGGTACCCCAGTGGGATGCGTTCTCTGACGCACACTCGCATGCTTTCTCTCTAGTTTACATAAATCAAACTACAAGGCAGACAAACAGGAAACAGATTTCCCCGTGACCCCGCTGAGGTTAATTTGAGTGTGCTGAACCATCATGGACAGGCCCAGTCAGGTTTTGATAATAAGATTGCTGATAAGTGTCCCATGGTGATTGACTACTCCTTGCAAGACACATCCCATTTGTTTGACACATTTCTCAGTCTGAGAGGCTTAACAAGATCTTTAGTGCGGGTGACAGATGCTAAATATTTCCTGCTCTGTTGCTATGCCATCGGTCGCCATGTGTGCCACTATGGGCACATTCTCAAGAGGTCTCAGTGGTTCCCTGCAGCCACTGGAGAATAAAGCCACACTAATGTTAATGGACACACATGCACAGCTCCCTGTAATAAACCCATTAGAGAGCGCCAATTAGGCCCCGCTTTTGTTTTGGATACCGTCGCCTGGGAGAACATGTTACACGGCAACAGTATGTCTGGACTCAGTGGAGGAAAAGGCAGAAATCCATCTCTGAAGCCTTTTGATCCGCTGGATAAACACCAGAGTCCTCTTTCAGGAAAGGTCCGCTGTGACATTTTTGTATTGTGCTTGGCTCAGATTGTTTTAGAAGCTCTGGAAGGCTCCTAGGCTCATCTCTCTCTGACCTGTGAATAGTTACAACAACAACATCAACAAAAAACTTGTTTTCTTGTATAGTTATGCATCATTAAAAAGACAACTAATTATGCTACACACACATATTCAAAAGAGTAATTACATACAAGGCCCTAAGACTGTATGAAAAAAAAACATATTTCAGCAGCTTATTGATATTGTGAAAGAATATACAGCATGATTAACTCATTAATATGATATTAATTAATGTGAGGACCAATATCACACAAGTATTAGTCCTAGTTTGATTTACCCTCCTCATGTTCTGTAATTATACAATATCAGTCATGTATTCAACATATCTCTTTGAGTATAAATCCATCTTCTTTTTGTCTATGAGATCCAATGTCAAACTAGTTTAACATTCTGTTTATTTGCTTTTTCCCTCTATTCATGTTCTGCAGTGCATCCTTCAGGGAGACTGGATCAGTAATACAACCCCCCACCCCGCCCAACCCCCACCCAAGTTGATGTCATGTCCATTGCCAACTCCTGTCCCTGAGAAGAAAAGAAAGCGCTCTGGCCGTATGTCATTGTCCCAGTAATCTTATCAGCAAATGAACCCCTCAGGGAAGCCAAAAAAAAAATCATGTTCATGATGACCAATTAGCTGTCGCTTTAGTGATGCATGCACGGTCAACCTTTCGGCTTGGTCGCATCCAAATTTGGCCATCAAGGTGCCGCCGATGTGCATTAAGGCCAAACATTATCTGCCTTGGTGACTTGAAAATGAAGGGAATCCATTTCACAGATGAGTGAGGATTCAAGTGTGGCGAGGTCAAAGATGTACGCTATGCAGGCGACGTCAAAAGACTCACAGCCCCTTATGGCAGTGAATAGTTTACTCATAAAGGGAAGGATTTATCACATCCAGTGGATTTTGCTTTTAAAAGAGGCTTGTCTCACAAGATATAATTAGGTTCTATTTTCTGAATGTAAATCTCTGCAGCAATGTCAGAAACTATGTTCTTGATTTCTTTTTTTTCCAAATATATGTTACAGTTTATTAGCCTCGTAGACAGAGCTAGCAAACCTCCCATAGACAAGACATTCTCAGAGGCAGTAGCAAGAGGCATCTCTCAAATCCCTCTATGTACTACTAGACAGAGCTACAACCAATCAAACCACTGACTCCGATGACGTATGCATAGTGTTCGTTTTTCATTGGTGCCCAATTTCTCGGGCAAAGGAACAGCCGACAATAGGCAGGTTGGCCACACTGACTTGAACGTGAAATTCAATGTAGTGTCACAGGCAGTATGGGTGGGCCCAGGCTAACAGTTTAGAACTCTCACCCAGTGAACATTAGGCAACTTGACATCATTTGAGCTATCATCATTTGAGTCGAATAACATTTATCCCCACAAGGCTTCCAATAGTAAAAAATG
This sequence comes from Setipinna tenuifilis, assembly GCA_030347295.1. Lineage (NCBI taxonomy): Eukaryota > Metazoa > Chordata > Actinopteri > Clupeiformes > Engraulidae > Setipinna > Setipinna tenuifilis. Next base: position 13,407,708 of record CM059285.1, read on the forward strand.
AAACCTCTCGCTTTTCATAAACTAGTAAAGGAGTCTCTATGGTAGTCCTTCCAATTTCCCATGTTGGCCTTCACCAGGCTTGGCACATAGCATTACTTCAGGACAACTGCGCTGCCGAAAAAATGAATATCTAAAACAGAGTCACCACAAGAAATTAATTTTGCTTATCCTCTAAAATCACCAGCGACTCTCAATTGATCTTTTTACTAATTACTTCTGCTATTTTCGAGTTTACTGACCCAGAAGGTGAGAACGCAGTTCTAATACTTTCTTTAAAAAAAACCCCTAACTATTTAATGACATCTAATTATTTTACAACTTTCAGCAGGTCATTCAAGGCCTCAGCTCAAACAGTGATAATGGCAACAACCAACAGTGGCTATGCAGGAATTTTGTGTAAACCATGGGTTCTTTTTTTTTCCATTTATTTCTACCTTAGCCCACCCTCATAACTCAACTCTCTCCCTGCCCCCCATCCAACATGTCCACATCAAAGCCTTCATTTTACAGACGACTGAGATGGTGGGTGGAGGGGTGGGTGGGTGAGTGGGTGGGTAGTGAACGCATAGTCCTATCTGGCAGCCGAGTCGGTGGGTGACAGCAAGCAGCCCAACACCAGATGAAATGATCCATGTCAGAGACGCATCATGACGTGTGACGGGAGGCTTGGGGGGAAGTTGAGGAATGAATGTCGGCCCCCCGATATTGACACTGTGTGTGTGTGTGTGTGTGTGTGTGTGTGTGTGTGTGTGTGTGTGTTTGTGTGTGTGTGTGTAGAGGGGGGAGGAGACTGCCACAGGCAGCATATTCACAGAAAACCAGCGCAATAACCCTCATGTTGGATCACATAGCTCACCTGAGGAAAAACAATTGGAGTGATCGAAATAAATAAACTCTTGGGGTGGGGGTCTGGGAAAGTTAATAGTTTTCTATATGGCATAACTGAGTTATCATCCACACGAGCAACACACCTCATATCCTTTGTATTTCCACCCACCACTCTATGCCTCTACACACACACACACACACACACACACACACACACTGCAAGTAAAAAAAAAAACCTTCACATAAATTATTTAAATACGTGTAGGAGGGGAATCATTTGCATATAGATAAAAGTCAGTTTAATTTTGTAAATTACCCTTTTATACGGCAATCTCGAGGATTTCTTTTTAATCTTTGATATTAACGTCTCAGTGGTATTTTTCTCCCCCTTCCCTTCCAAACTTGTGAAAGGAAAACAGAATAGAGATGTGCGTGTTTGTGTGTATGTATCTGTGTACATGTGTGTGTGTGTGAATGAGAGTGAGAGAGAGAGTGAGAGAAAGAGAGAGGGAGATAGAGAAAGAAAGAGAGCAAAACAGAGAGAGAGAGCAAGAGAGAGACAGCGAGAGCAAGAGAGAGACAGAGAGAGCAACAGACAGACACAAAGACAGACAGACAGACAGAGAGTGAGATGAATGTTTGGTGCAGGTTTAAGACAGGGGAAGAAAAAAAAATTGGAGAGGAGAGAATGAGGCTGGGTGGATGCAGAGGTGATGGCGATGGTGGTGGAGGTGGTGGTAGCAGAGGAGGTGATGGCGATGGTGGTGGAGGTGGTGGTGGTGGAGGTGGGGAGCCGGTTTCCTATTCATGCTGCACCTCCCTGTAATTAATAGATTATTTACACATGCACACTCCTGTCATTGCCTCCCCTGCAGCTCATTACCTCCCTGACCTCTCCGCACGGCTCCCCCGCCACCTCTCTGACCACTGTCAGCAGGAAGGGAGAGAGGGAGAGGGAGGGAGGACAGAAGAAAACAGAGCAGTAGGAGGGAGAGGAGGGATGTGGGGGGAGAGGATAGAGAGAGAGACAGAGAGAAAGAGAGAGAGAGAGAGAAGAGAAAGGAAGAGAGAGGAGAGGAAGAGAGAGGAAGACAGAGAGACGGAGACACAAAGAGAGAGACACATCGAGAGAGGAAGACCGTGAGAGAGAAAGAGAGAGACAGAGAGAGGAAGAGAGAGCAAGAAAGAGGGAGGAAGAGCGAGACAGAGAGTATGAGAAAAAAGAGAGAGCACAAAAGAGATAAGGAAGAGATAGACGATGGTAATGGAGCGTTCACACTACATCAGCCTTGCAAGGACCCAAAATTTTTCCTGGTGATCAGCATGCATATTCCACAACACGTCGACCCGCACACCCGGCGGCACAGAGGTGAAATCAGCCAGAGGCCCACGTTGTTGAGAATGAAAGGATTGCTGCAATTATTCCGCGGACACCACCAGTGCGGGGAGTCAAGGGGGAGAGATGAAGGGTGGGGTAGGAGAGGGAGGGTGCTGGCGATGGGGGGAGGGAGAAAGGGAGGAGAAGGGAGGAGTGGGGTGGGGTGGGCAAGAAAAAAGGACTCTGCCTGGTCCACGGATGAGGACAAAAGGGAAAAAGGTCTGGCTGATTAAATGGGGATCTAATTGTGGGATTTACAGGGATTTGATTGCGAGATTCACCGCCACCCCTTCTTCCTGTCCGTTTGCATAGAACACCCCCCCCCCCCCCCCCATTAAATCAGGCCGCGCCGGTCCATTTCATGGCCTTTTGTGTGGGCTCCAATTTTTTTTTTTCACCCAACGCTGCAAGGGGAAAAACTCAGATCAAAAGTCGATCTTTTAACATGATAATCTATCAAAGGAGGAGGGTTGGGCGGCTTGGTGTAAGATAAGAACGCAAGATGATTTTTTTTCTCACCTCCTCACCATCCATCCAACAGAAAAAGAAAGAAAAAAAATAATGAAACTTCACATGAACTCCATCAGCGGCCAATTTAAGGCTGTGTAATCCATGCCTAATGCTTTGACACCTTGGGGTTAAGCGTGCCCCCCCCACCCCGCCTGTGTCAGCTGACAGGGTGGCCCGGGGGGGCGACGGGCTTTACTCTCCAGCTTCATACACCACGCCTCGCATGTAAAAGCCCCATTAATCATGGAAGCCACCTGTGTCTCAACAAACTGCCACGTTTCTTTGTTCCATGTGCCGTTGATTCTGTCGAATCGAAAACTAGAAACATTACCATCCAGTGCGACCTTGTGCTGTTCTGAACATAAAAAAGGATGGAACCTATGCAAGGGCAAGGACACGTGATGAAACTATGTATATGCTTATGTATGCCTGCAACATGAAGTAGGCCTCTATTGAAGGTTTCGCATCGTATTTCATTTCATAGGGCAAGGATCCTTAGAACAGGTTTCATATTACATTGCATGCATTCCTCTTGTGTGTCTTTGTCCAGAGGAAACCGTGCTCAAGCACCCCTCTCAGCACAGGCAGCAGCGACCCATAAAGAATAGCTCCATTTACGGCACAGCTGTAGAGTTGGAGGCTACAGCACACAGCGGCAGCCTGAAGATGTACACAAAATATGCCAATCACTAAAAAAAAAACACACACACAGAGTGTACACAGGCAATACCTCTGCACACCATACTAAAAAACACAGCAACTCTAATTAGGCACATGTAGCATGACAAAGCCATGACAAAGGTACACAATTTAGAACAGTTCCTCTGTTCCACATGAAGCACCTAAACACACACGCTGCATAGTTGTCCTCCCAAACAGAGGGTTTGGAGAGAGAGAGAGAGAGAGTAAAAGAGAGCGAAAGAGAGAGAGAGGTACATCACCCAGATCAATAGTGTCATTATCAGCAGGGGCAAGCTGAATTAGATGTCACAGCGCCCGGGGGCAGGGAGAGTGCCAGGCCGAGAGTGAGCTGGTAAGATGGCACGCATCAAGATTATGAAAGCAGCACGGTGGGTTGGACACAGCGGCCCCTTTAAGAGAATCGACCACGTGCGGAGGGTATAGATTAGCTGTTACAGTTCCCCGCTACATGGTGACAACCAAGAAGTGACTTCGTAAATGGAACACCATGTTGAAGCCATGGGGGTAAGATCTCTGTAAAGAGGAATGAGTGGCACTGCTGGATGGTTGGGTGCTGAGGTTGGTTAGAATGGAACCATCAGGGTACAATATCTCATGCATCTTGTATGTATGAACTGTGCTATACAAGTAAAGGTTATTATTATTATTATTATTCCCTGCTAGTCAACCAGTCAATTTATTTTTTGAGAAAAAAAAAAAGTATTTTGCTATATATAATTACTTAATTAGTATACAAGCATTGTGTAGGCCTAAAAGGCCCCATGCCTTAAGACACAGAGGTAAGTGTACAGATGCTGTCCAGCTTTCTAATTTTTTTTTTAACTAGAGAATGGATAAAAATGTTTGTGGCCCCCATGATCCATTGGCTAGACTATATATTGATTTGCTCCGAGTGCACAACTTGATATATCGCATCATTTTTTTTCCCTCTTCAATTTTGTTTCTTTCACCTTTTCAGGGGGTGAGGGGAGGGAAGGGGGGTTGAAGAGTTGTTAATAAAAGGGTAAATTGAGAAACAGGAGTGTCTCGATTTAAGTGCACAAAATAAAAGCGGCAAAACCAGCGAATGGGGTCAGTCTGGCTAGTGATGGATCACGGCGTCCGGCGCAAAAGTTCTGGAAGCGGGCTGGAGAATTGTCTTCATCAGACGAAGCCCGACAGGACGTCCATCACAGCAACGCCGGGCAACGAGCACACTCAATAACATCAGTGACTGGGCGAGTACAGGATCGCGCCAGAGACGCCCACGCTCCGTAGGTGCTGCCATTTGGTCAGAGAGCGAAGTGCATTTAAGACCACAGATCTGAAAACAACAGTGCCAAAAAAAAAAAAGAGCAGTGTGACAAAGGGAGGGAGGCGCTCAGTGATTGAATGTCAAGCTGACACAAATAAAATTTATTTCCCAAAACACTCACACTTCAGTCAGTTTAAGAGCTTGGTTCCACATTTACCAGCTGGTTTGAAATGGGGAAGACAAACCACTCTGGCTCAGTTGCATCAAACCTCTCCTTTTGGCCAAGCTGTTCAAGCACAATTTTGCTAAATGTTTCTGGTCCAGACGAGAGAATGACAGTAAATCTGCTTTTTGATATGCTAGACAGCAGACAGACCAGACCTTGTGTTTGAAGCCTACTTGCCCCTCAGCATGATAACATAAAAGTGAATGTGTTTTTCGGCTTGCTATTGGCTCAGATAACTAAGGAAAGGTGGTAACCTGTAAAATCCCTAAAACAGGAGCTTCATTGCTGCACCCGCCCTGCAAAATAAAGCAGCATCATTCTTCTATTAGATTCACTAATCCATTTACTATATCAACTACATCAAGTTAAGTTTGCCAGGCTTGTTACTCATCTATGCTTTTTTTTGGAATACCCTTTTGAGCTCTTGGTCAGTATTTGTCTCAAAACTCAATCAAATCACAGACCTATAATTACCAATAAAGTATCAGCAGGGTAGGCTATATGAAGATTGTAATAAGGCACCTTACTATTTAAGAGTTTTACATTTTATACAATTTACGAAATGTATTCTTCTAATATCACATTACTAGATGTGGTAAGTTTCTGATTTAGTATTATTTGACGCAATTTAAGCTACCTTACCCTAATTCTTTTCTAAAAAAATGTAAATACATAGATTATATTGTAGATATGGAAATGGGTCATCTAAATAATTTCGGCCTAGCTCAACATCCAAAGAACAACACAGTGACGCACAGTACCACAGAAATGCCCTTGAGACAACAGGTCGATCCTTGAAACAGTCAAGGCAATGAGTGAGTTTGCAAAATAGTTTGGGACTGAATGAGGAAAGGTGAAATCAACAGCACTCTAAAAGTATGTTTTTCAGATACAAGGCCGGTTTTTGCCTTTCACTCACACTTTCACACATCATGAAGCTATCTGTTTGAGTGGTTTGAACTAGTGTGTCTTGCTTCCATCACAGCTACTAGTTTCACTGGAGAGGAGAAATCTGCCAGCGGTAACCTTGTAGATAGAAGTGGAATGTTTGTATGGGGAATGTTCAAATGGCTCTACTGCAGAAGGTTGAAGGATAAGTCTATCCGTTTCCTGCTTGTAGACAGAGGTACATCTCAAGGTGTTAAAAAGATGCGCCTCTGGCAGATAGTGACAGAAGATGGATCTACAGCAGAGAAAGAAGCCATGAAGATTAAGGAGATTAATTAGTAACAAACAGCTAGAGAAGACACAAAAGCTAAATCATAAATAGAGAAAGCAACTTGGAGAAGAGACGACTGTTCAGAAGCATGTGAAGCTACAGGGTGGGAAATACTTTTTTCTTTTGTTTTTTTTTTAAGGATTTTGCTTTAGGGTCCTCTCTGCCTTTTACCAGAAATCTACTGGACAGGCTGGGCTAATATAGCTCCCTTTTTTTTTTTATTCGTCTGAACGTTTTTCCCACCCTGAGAAAAAACATGACATCAGCAGCACAGTGAGGTGAGACTGAAGAGGAGAGAAAGAGGCAGAGAGACAGAGAGAGGTGAACACGGAGCCGCTAGAGTGTTTATTGAGCATGCCACAAGAGGTAAAAGGCAGAGTACACAAGAAAAAAAAAAGAGAGAAGAAAGACGGAGGGAGAGAGGGAGGGTGGGAGAGACGGTAGGAGAAGGTCCCTCCGATATGCATGACAACCACAAGTCAAACACAAACTTTTTTTTCCACTTTGTTAGAAAAATCTGCTTTTAATTGTGCCATTGTCAAACTATACCGAATCTTACATTACTTAAGAAATAAAAAGTTAATATAGAAAATATAAATGGCTTTTCTTAGTTTTTTCCTTTTCTTTTTCGCAGACAAAATCTATTGAATTAATAGTATTAGTTCCTTTGTAGGTACGGTGAGATCTTAGGGGAAAAAAAAAAACCAGGATATTCTGTCAACAAGTCTGCAGTTAACCGTACACATGGTAACATTTCGAATTTCCACTTACATATTCTTCCATAAATACAAAAAAAATATCTGGGTAAAAATTCTTCGTTGTTCACTGTGGAAATTAAGACTAAAGGCACATAGGTTTTGGTCCCTCCCATGAATCCCTCCAAACAAACTGCCACACACAGAAAAACAAATTAATTGCTGGCTCACTTAAGATTTGCTTCTAATCACATGCAAAAGCCTAGTGTTTACAAATTTTTACCTAGCTACACTAGTTCACACATGCAGGTTGGGAGAAAAAAATAACTGTGGGGAACACCCTTAAGCTATGAAAAAGCAATATGAGCGCCTTGTAAAGAACAGAATTATCTGCAAGAGCATCCTCGATCACAAAGACATTTACACTTCACTCTCAGCCATGAGGGGTACTGGATCAGCTCAAGGCGCTAAAATTAATTCTGCCGATTTGAGAGGACTAAAAAAAAAGCTTTGGTTGTTGAGATTGTTAAGCCCTCTGTGAAAAAGCATGGTCTGTGCTCAAATGTAATCTATGAGCTAATGGTAATTTCATTATGATCAGACATTACCAACCAAGAACAGTTGTGCCAGAAAGTCGGGAAAAGAAAAAAAAACAAAACAAAACCCTGACAGCTAGTCATGAGCAGCAGAGTATACAATCATACCCCCCCACCCCCCTTAACATTCACAACATTCATTTCTAACAACAGTAGAAACCAATGTGCCCCCCAGTTGTGGTCAGTGAAAATGTGTGGACGTGGATGTGTCGAAGAGCTGAAACTTGTCTCGTCAAGTAAGGCACATTGTTTTGTTTTTTCTCAATCAGAAAATTAAACTGGTGACAACAGTCCTTCATCCTTCCTTTACGTGAAGAAAATGAGAAAATTAAAAATTACCTATATGACACAAACATGTCATGGCTATCAATGGGGAAATAAGAAGTTCTCCATGATATTTTCACTCAGTCCATCTTTGTTAGAGTATGAGAAATGCATGTTTGAATCCACATTATAAAGGAATGATTGTAAATCTTAAATGAAAAAAAAAATCACAAACAAAAAACATAAGGTTAACTTTGTGGTCCCAAGGATCAAAGCGAAAGTCAACAAAAAAAAGACAGGAAAAAACTGAACAAAACTGGTGATGCGTCTTCGCATGGAGGAGAGGACATTACTCTCAGATAGTGGATTTTGAGAAGGAGACTCTAAGATGGTGGTTCTTGCCCATGTTGTAGTTGTGGAGGTCAATGAGGCACTGAATTGCCTCTTCCACTGAGGTCATCTGCAGAAGCGCCATTTTGTGATCCCTGAGGGAAAGAGGAAAAGAGAGAGAGAGAGAAACAGAGAGAGAGAGAGAGGGAGAGAAACAGAGAAACAGAGAGAGAGAGATCACTCAAGGACCTCAAGACCAAATGCTAAGGAGTTCTGCCCTTAGCACCTAGTTGCCATGTAGATTAGCATCAATAATGTTGAAATGCCACAGAGTGGATACCAGCGATCCATCATCTGCTCCAGACACTTACTGGAAAAACTTGAAGGCTTTCACCGTGCCGCCAGAGTTGGAGAACAGAACTCGAAGGTCATCCTCGGTAATGTCCTCACTGCAAATGATGAGGGGAATGGCTTAGTATTCTGACATTTGACATCAGTGACAGCCTTAAGATGGATACTTCCCTCCGCCCGTTTGCTGGTTTACTTACGGGATATTGGACAGATGCAAGGTGGCTGAGGGTGGGAAGATGTTCTGGAAGTTCTTGGAGCCGGGCTTCTTGAAGCGATGCAGGGGGGAGTTGGTGAAGTCCTTTGTGAGCCCCTGGTCGTCCAGACCCTCCCGAGGCAACTGGACCGTCTGATGCTTTGACAGGGTGACCCGGATGATCTTGTTGTACATCTTCTGACCATTTAGATGGCTCATGGCTGTAGCAAAAGCAATGCCCCATTGCAAATGGAGACGTAATCACATCATAACTTTGAAGAGGTTAGGCAATGATCAACGACAACAAAAAAACAGGAGAAAACATAGTTACATAATCATTGGAGTAGATTAAGTTAAAAGCAATACTGAGGGATTGCAGTGTCTGTGGCTCTTTTTTCTTCACTTAACCTCTATATATAGGCCCACATGGCTAATAGTGTTCACTGTAATAAAGGGTGAAGGGTGACAGCATACTGTTAACTCAAGGCTGAAAACTAAAAACAGCCCATACAACCGATTACCATGTAAATTAAATAAAACTAAAAATAAATACAAGTAGTGGAAAAACATCTAGTCTCCTTAACATTACAGAATTGAAGATTGATTACTGTTCCTTTTCCAAAGCTACAAACACATCTTTTAAAAAGACACAGCCATTTTTTGACATGGTGGGCTGGTCTAGACTATAAAATGTTCTCGTACAAATCAACAACACTACCGGCTTTCTATACAAGTAGTCTTAGGATCCATTTTGGACCATGCTCAGATATCGATTAGTACCACTTGGTAAATTTTCAGTTTTACAAAAAATCAGAGAAGGCTGTCAAAACAGATCTTGAGTGTCATCAAACATCAAGTGTCATGAAGGAGCTACATGCAGTAACAACTAGAAGCAAATGGCCCTAAAGACTGTTCAGGGCTTGATGTTCTACAAACTTCCGTGCTACTTGAAATCGTGTTTCATTTTCTGGCCCAACGGTCCCTGTGCCCGTTTGCCTCAGCTCTGCACAGAAGGCAGTAAACAGTCAGGAACCGGGTGCTGCTGGTGAAGGTGGTGGTGATCATGGTGTGTGTGTGTGTGTGTGTGTGTGTATGTATATATGTGTGTGTGTGTGTGTGTGTGGGGGGGGGGGGGGGGGAGGGGGGGTACCTTACCAAGCTGGGCCTGATTAGCGTCTGCCATCTGGATCAAGGCGCTGTCTTTCTTATTGTACAGGATTTTCACCCTCTGCACGTCACCATAAACGCCTGCATCACAGCAACGAGCGGCACAGGTAGAGGAGTAGGAGGAGGAGAAGGAGGAAGACCAAGAGCAAGAGCGAGAGCGAGGAGGAAGAGGAGGGAAAGAGTAGGGCACAGTTAACACTTCGGAGACCCAAACTATCGGGTCGACAAGAGTGAAAAAGAGAACGGATATTTGTCGCAAGAGATAATTCACGGTCTGAACATAGAACAGATCTAGACAAAACCCTCTGATGAATTTAAGAATAAGTAGGTAAGACTGGTCAGAAATAATGCTACATGCAAAATTATTTCTTCACCATGCACTACACACAGCTACAAGGCTAGATAGAACAGCAGAGAAATCCAAATGAAATAACAACAGGTGGCAAACTTCTCTAAACTAACTTAGAGAGAAAGAAAAAAAAACAAGAAAATCAAATCAAAACACAAATGCATGGACTAAAAAAATAAATACATGAGAACTTATAGAAAACTAAATTAATGAAAAAAAGGTAGAGAGAGTGCTAACGATAACATACCGAAGAGGGTAAAGAGACTTTGGGGCGTAACCATCTTTAGAAGGAGAGAAGAGCAAGCAGCGTAAGACAGGTAGAGAGAAGTCGAGGTAGAGAGCGGAGAGATGAACAGATCGTCCATAACGAAGGGTGGTTTCCCGTAGAATGGTGAGGTGGTCATGGAGCATGGTTCAAGGCAGTTAATTGGGGGGGGGGGGGGGGGGGGGGGTGTAGGGAAATAGTTGTTGTTCAGATATGAACAACATTGGGGGAGGGGGGAGGGGGCAAAGAAGGGGATGAAGGGAAAGGGATATGGGATGAACAATAGGGGGATACACAAATGAAATGGTAGAGGACACAGAGGAAGGGAGGAGAGACAGAGAAAGAGGGAGTAGGGGATGAGGGGAGGGAAAGGTGGCGAGGGTGGGGAAGGGAGGGTTGGGGAGGGTAGGGTAGGGTAGGCAAATGCAAAATAAAATAAACAAATACATGGGGAGAGGACAAAAAATAAAAATACAGGTCAGTACATAGGAAATGCAGGAGTTTGGTCAGAGAAATGGCTGGCTTATGCAATTCGCTATAGAAATATCAAAAAACAAGCAAATTATTGTGCCAAACGTATTCACCCAGGGCAGCAAGTGGGTGGGGTACATTCATATCAAATCATAAAAAATCACAGCAGTCTGAGAACAATAGACAGACGTGATAACAATGCAGACTCAAACCAAGCATGCGGTACAGTTGGCAGAAACGAGGGGTGTAAGGGGGTTAGCTTTTGAACAGAGCGGGAGGATGAAATGCAGACAACGCAACGCCAGACGAAAGAGAAACAGTGCGCGTCATGTCATGTCATGTCTGCAGCCGCCGCCGCTGCTGCTGCTGCTGCTGCCCAACACACAGACCTCATCACAAAGAGCCTGCAGACTGACTGACAGGCAGACAAGTGTGTTTTTTTTAAGGGGCAGACCAAAAACATTAGTGGCTGGTCTATGTTAGACTAGTCTTAGAAAGTGAGAACTGTGGTGGCAGAGTGACTCCCACTGATTTTTATAGCAGCTTTCATTGTGGGGGAGAGAGAGAGAGAGAGAGAAAATGTTGTGTGAGTGAAAAGAAATGTTGACTGAAAGAAAGAGAGAGAAAGGAGAGGGTTGGAGAGAGAAGGGAAAAGGAGTGCTTTGAAAAGAGAAGCTCCAGACTAAATGAATTTTCAATTCGCCGCAGCAGCGACGACAATTTAAGAGCTGCGGAGAGTCAGACAGAGAGCGGGTGAGAGAAATCAAGGGAGAGCATTTAGAGGGCAATGACCATGATTTGTGAAAATAGGATACAGTTGAGAGAGTGGTCAGGAGCCTTTAACTATTCTCTGGGAAAGAACCTTGAGGAGAAAATGGATTTCAGGCGAACAGAGGTTATACAAGGCAGAAAAGGCACGTCAACTGGGAGCGCGCACAGACCAAAATACAAAATGTCTGAAAGAACACGTTGCGAGGGTGATTATTGCGGTTACTGCCACCATTACCATGATGAGCTTGCGCTTAGCCCTTTGATGGGCTCATTTTATGGGCCACAATTGGACTTTAATGAGCAGATGTAAAGCAAAGCTGGCAGAGGCAACCTGCATTTACACTTCAAATCTAGCGCGGGATGATGAATGGTGGTGTGGGGTTTGAGGTGTGGCGCTAAGGTCTTCAGCAGGTGCTCGGTACAGCAAAGGGCCCCTGGGTCTGCCCTCTTCCCCAACAGACAGACAACCACCGCTGGGTGTTTGTGCTCCAGCTAGAGCTTACAGACGTAACATACAGTCAAAACGGAAAAACAAGTGAGCAGTAAGGGAGGGCAGGCACAAGCTATGGTGATATTAGAGAGGGAAGAAGAAAAAAAAAGAGAGAGAGAGAGAGAGCGCAAGAGAGAGACTCTGAAGGAGGGATGCGTCAGGAGGGAGGGTGGGTATACTGACCTCTTCGTTGAGGTTGCTTGCGAGGAGGACTCCGCCAGTGCCCGTGTGGCCGAGCGCCACCCTCCCGGCCGCCGCGGCCGCAGCCGCCGCAGCGCTCAGTGGACTCAGGGCACCTGCAAGTATCCAGAGTGATCAGATGGGGGCGCTGTCCTCACAACCAGATGAAGGCGCTCAACTGCATTACATGCTCGCATTAACATTCCTCTTGGCAGTTCAGCAGCCAAATAGACATGTCAACCACACTAAGAAGCTTGCCTTTCCATTTCCATTTCAGTAAACCAGTTTCGCATTACTTTGCCACCTCAGGCCTGGCTGTTATCTTAAGAGTTTTGTCCATTTTGTCGTAAGCTGCTCATTCACTGACAAGCACACTCACACAGATGATAAACAGGGCAGTTTAAACCCACTGAACGTTAAACCACCCCTCTCAAGACTCTTAGTCTTAAGTCTTAAAAAAAAAAAGCACTGTTTCCGTTCGTGGTTCCATTTCCATTTGACCCCCACTTGAACAAGACATAAGAGACAAGACACTGAGTTGTAAGGTGAATAAGAGAACGAGAAAAGAGAAAAACAAAAAGAGCCATCTACCTGGGATCTTACCGAGCAGCGAGGACGAGTCTTTGCTGAAGGCCGCTGCTATGGAGGGGTCGACCCCGGGCTGTCCGTCTCCAGCCGGGAGCTCTGGGCGCGTGTAGTCCCGGCTCTTGTCGTTGTTGTACTTGACATTGAGGTTGACCAGCTTGGAAAAGTCAATACGCAGTGTGCAGCAAGCATTGTAGATGTTTTGTCCGTCTAAGGCCTGTAAGAGGGAGAGCGGGAAGGGGGGAAGGGGAATGGAAAAAAAGAGGGAGAGAGACAGAGGGAGGGAGGGAAAGTGGGTAAGACACAACAAGACAGAATAAGCCTAGGTCTCACACAGTGCAGCAAAACACAAAGATACCTGATTGAGATAGACAAGTTGAGTGCAATGGTCACAAAGTAAGAAAGAATACCAATGCAGAAAAACAAGCAAGGTAGAAAAGTTTAAAAATAAATAAATTATACAAGACAATGAAGCAGGGAGAAAGAGATGAAGTCAAGGCACACATGCACAGAATGAGGTCTGAGAGACAGAGAGAGGAAGAAAAAGTAACAGAGGAAAAAGAAAGAGACACAAAGAATCAGAGAGAGACAGAGAGGAAGAGACAGAGAGAAAAAGGGAGAGGAAAAGAGAAGGAGAGAGAGAGAAGCAGCGTCAGAGAGAGAAAGAGAGAGGCCAGAGCGAGTCTGTTAAGCCCAGAGGAATTTCACGGCTGCTGAGCAGGCCGCGCGCGTCACGAACGCCTAACGCCACTCTGATTTCTCACCCACCAGTTTGGCCTGCTGTGCATTCACAGGGTCGCTGTACTGCAGCAGAGCCTGGAACTGATTGTTCTTGGTGAACGTGATTATCTTCATGACCGTGCCAAACTTAGAGAAGATCTGCAAATAGTGCAAAGGAGAAACAATTCTATACATGAGCGGGTACACTTTCAGTGAAAGATTTTAAATTTCACTCCTTCTAATAAGGGGGACAGGGCAGGGGTGTAAAATAGCACACTTCAAATATTGAATTTTCATAGTGTTATTCTCAAAGGTTAACAACCTTTTGATAATGTACTCTTCTAGTATTTTTTGTCTGTTTCTTAATAACTTGCTGTTTTAATGTAGCCTGTGAGATGTTTTAATGAGGGATACTGAATAAACAACACTTCATCTTTACACTGTCTTTTTTTTTTTTTAATCACCGAAACCCTGTTCGCTTGATGAATCGTGCTGGACAGGCATTCCTTGTCTCTTCATGTACACATGGCAGTGTTTCCCTTGAGGTAGCCCTGAGCATCATTATGGGCCAAGTTGCACAGCATGCACCCCCCCCCCCACTCCCCCTGCCTGGCGCTAAGTGGTCATGCGCGACCCACCTGCTGGAGCACGTCCAGGGTGACCGGGTAGAACATGTTGTCGATGATGATGCGCAGCACGGGGCTGGGGGCGGGCGTGAGCGCGCTCTCGCTGGCAGACGAGCCCGACGTGGGCATGCCGCCCCCCTGGGCAGCCGACACGGCCTGCAGGACCGCCTGTGCCCGCTGAATCAACACGCCGCGGCGGAGACGCGGAGAGGGGGGGGGGGGGGGGGGGACACGACAGGGGGAAAAAAAATATTTACACATGCATACGACTTTTTATATTTCCAGCACTTGCAACAGATGCACAACAGTAAGCACAGGTCGTAAATGATCACACACTGCACATAAAAAAAGTCTTGGCTTTTAATTTACAGTGGCCATTAGATATAAATTTACCCAACTGAAGTGCAGATCTTTATTAAGACAGAGAAAAAAAACGAAGGTCTTCCAACATAATGCATGTCATGACCAACAACCTGTTTAACGGACCGTTTTAGTCCAAAAGGCTAATAGAGATTGCGATGCTGCTAGCACTAGTAAACCCAGGACGTAGCATTGTTCACCATCAGTAGTGCTGGTAACAGTAACACCACAAGTGTCTCTCGGGCAGGGGGTAGCGGTAAGGGCAGAGGCCGCGGTGCTCGGCTCACCTGATTGCCGGCGCTGTCGGTCTTGAGCTCCTTGTGAGTGGAGTACTGGATGATGACGGGGGCGTTTCGCACGTGTGGCGTCACGGCCGTGTAGTAGTTCACCATGGTGATGGCCGCCTCCTCCGTGCCCATCTCCAAGAAGGCCTGACAAGGTGAGCGGGGGAGGAGGAGGAGGAGAAGGATGGAAAAAAAATGAGTGGAGACCATCAATTAAAAAACTGTGTGGGGGGGGGGGGGGGGGGGGGGGCAGTGCAATTACAATTTAGACTTTTTTTTTCTTCATTACCAGCCTCGACCCGTGAGGTGCCAGTTAAAATAATGACCCGTTGGGAAGAGACCTAGTCTTTATCTGGTAATCAGATGTAAGGTCATCTGCCCCAATCAATAGAACTAATGGCGTAATTAACCATCGCAGGTAAAAAGGAATCCAGGGAAGAGTCTGAATCAGAGTTGGGGAAGCAGATGAATAATGCTGGCTTAGACAGGGGTCAAAGAAATGCACGAGTCCATGATCACATGAACACGCTAAAAAGGGAGAAAATGTACTGCACACCAGTCAGGCACTACAAACTTCTTTTTAAATCAGCAAATCCATGCGATCTTGTCTGCAAAGTATAAAATATAGGTTTTCATTTTTAATGCAACACACTGCCATTATACCCTGGTTGTGTGGGCAGGTACGGATTTCTCTACAGGAGTGATAACCTTCTAGGGATATCCAAGAACCTGGTTAGCATAATAAGCAGACATAGGCCTAGATTGGCAACTAAACATGCACACTGGTTTCTTGCTCAACAGTTGCATCAATATTAAATATTAACATCCCAGTTTAAAAATCAACATTAGGATTTGAGGAACGCTTTGTTTGCCCTCTTTGCTCTGAGCTGGAAATAAAAACCTTGAGGCGATTATGAAGTATCCATGAGGTGGAATCAGAATGCGGAATGCCAGCTGCCCCACACATGCTCACCTGGTTCTTCCCCTTCAGCGTCAGGATGTTGGTGACCTTGCCAAAGGGCAGCCCCAGGGCAATGACCTCAGTCTCCGTAGCGTCGTTGGGAAGCTTCCTGATGTGGAGCACGCGGGACGGCGGCGCGTCCTCCACTTTGAACTTCTTGCTGTCGCTTCCGTTCGACGTGCCGTCTGCAAAAAACAGGAGTGGGGGGCCAAATGAGCTGATCGAACAAGCAACCTTTTCAAGCTCAAAACTCCAGTTGTCACTTAGAGCAAAACACATGCCGTGCCCAACTTCAAGGCCAAACTTGCCAATTACGACTCTAGGGAAGTGGATGCATAAATTTAATTGCTACACGAGAATAATTTTTAAATAAAACCTCTGCACTTTTTGTGTTTCCGTGTTTATCTTTGATGTGTTTTTTTTTTCATTTTTGTTTCTTTGATTGCACAGTGAGATAATTTGGTGAAAACGACCAGGGCCCAGTTTCCCAATCATAGGTTTGCATTTAAAGGGATTAAACATGCGACAGTTTTTTAACATGCACAATCCTCTGTTTGGCTGCTTATCTACGTGCAGCACTGTGCATCAAGTAGACATGAAATCAGTTCCCTATCAAATGTCAGTACCAGCAAAACTTCCAATTCAAAGCCAACTTCTAAAGTGCAAATGTCACATAATCTTGCTGTGCAAACTCAGTGAAACTCAATTGTTTTGTAGGGTGACTATAATCCTGCTGTATGAACCACAAAATGTTGAAAAGACATGTCATACGATTATAGCAAAGAAAATGGGATGATTTAAATTAAACATATAACAGTTTGAGCTGCTGTATTGTAGTAACCTCTACAAAGCGACTGAGTTGCAGTTTGTACCGCAGGATTACTAGATATTGGCACTTTACAGTCAATGTTCTACTGCAAGTTTTGCCATCACTGATGTAAATGCTTGAAAATATGGTAGGCCTACAGGTCTACAGCTGTACAGTGACAGCAACTAGTGAACGAGCTCTAGACCATTCTTAGAAACCTATGACGTACGACAGATGTACTTAACCTACAATTGTTTTAGGAATTGTACCGTCACCTTAAGACAGAGGTTAAGGTACAACTTAAGACCGACGCAGAGTTAAGAAGGCTTCGGGAAACCGGGCCAAGAGCACGAAGGCTTTTACAGTCTACTCCTTGACTTGCCTCATCTGAGCCGGCAACACAAAGAAAGTCAGGCAAAAAAAAACCCTCAGAGGCAACACATTGAGATACTCGGCACACACATAATCAAAAATTCTGGGCACACGCTTCGCATGTGTGGGTGCCCACCTACAAAGGGAGCACGCGGTTATTCACGGACCACATGCCTCCCCTGAAGAGAGGATCAGCTAATACAACATTTTCACTTTGAAACACTCATTATCTTTTGATTTCCTTTAATGCTATCTGTGAGTGAGCAAATGACTTATGTAAATTTCATTCTCAGGGCTTGGCCAAGAAAGGAAGCAAGGGAGGAAAAAAAACAGAGAAGAGAAACAAAGAGAAATCAACTCACCACTTATACTGCTCATTCCAGAGTTCGGACTGTTGTAGAGACTACTTGACAAAAGCTCGTCTGATCCTCTCTGGAATACACAACATAAAATGGCCCGCATAAACAATCACAGAGTCACAGAGAAAAGCTCTTACCTTTAATGTGAACACCCCCCACCCCCCGCCCCAGTTCTCTGTGGAGCTGCTCATGGCGTCGGCCTGACATTAAAAATACAGCAGCCACCACAAACTTCATGCTGCTTCTCTTTTTTTTTTTAAATCTCAGCTCTGGATGCGAGGCCTGTGTCCTTTTATCCCTTGGACCCCCGAGCTCCCTTAAGGCCCTGGTGAGCTGAAGCCTGTCGACTCGGCCCGCTCAGGCACTTTCAGGGGCAGCTAAAAGTGACGGATGGGACAGTGGGGAGAAACGTGAGGCCGTTACGACCCCGAGTGCCCTAATAGGACATCTCTGCTTTTTGTCTGTGAGTGAGATCCAGCGGATTGTTCTTTATCGCACCTCGTTTTATGGGGGCCGTAAATAAGGTGTTGAGCCAACCGTGCGGCCCAAGACCGGGGAAATAAATTGGACATAATAAAGTTGTCGCTGACAAAATCCCTAAAACCAACATCTCGGCGAGACGGTGTTCTTTAAAGGCTAACTGCTATTAAGGGGAGGGACAGCACGTCATACATAAGTTCCGAGCAACAAGAGCACTCTGCAGCTAGTGATGAGTCCAATGCTTTGGAAATTCTTATATTTTGCAGGGGGGGAGGAAGGCATATCCTACTCACAAACAATGTTTGTAATATATATAAATAATATATATATAAATAAATCAGCACCCATTTCTGAAAAGGAACAGGCTTTTTGCTAAACCGGCCAAGACATTAACCAGTCCCATTCAATTACTGCCACGCTAATATTATCAAAACTGCACATGAAACTTGTATCCATGAAAAAAATGAAATTAGTATCCCTAGGCCAAGTCTAACTTCCTGCAAAACACCATATTTCTTCCCTGATTTAATAAATCACAGCAGATTGGATATTGGGGATGACCACTGACCATTGTTACTGTACCATTGAATACAAATAAAAGGCCACTCTCCATCATAACCACAGCTGCCACCATGGAAAAAGAAATCAATTTTGTTGAAAGGCTAGCAAGTAAAAGCAACCAAACCCAAATATAGTGATGGCACTGCACAATATAAAAAAACAAAGCACTTACATAATTACATGACAGAAACAGGTACAATATACATATTAGGGATGCACAATATATTGAAAACATCATAATATCTAAACATACAATACTTGATATACAGGGTGAGCTGTAGTTAGAGAGTGTGCACAGCCCATGTGACAAATTTTAATCAGTTTTCCTATATTTCACCAATTTTGAACTTGCAATGTTTCTACTGAAAGTTTTTATGACCGCTGCATTAATTTTAATTCAGGCCTATAGTTTGAAGCGTTGTTGGCTGTATTTTTGTGAAAAACTGCTCTAACCTAAAGGGCATCTTTATTTAGTTGCCAAGTAGTGTCCACATAACTTAGCCTATGTTTAAAAAACTCCTGTATGCCAGTTATACAAATATATATGGTACGGTCATTTTTATAATCCAAATTATGTTTAAATTTAAAAGGTGTCTGGTATTTTAGCCCACCCTATACAACTAGCAAAACATGGCTTAGCTGCCATATATGGGGTATTTCTGTAAGCTGTACGTGTGCCTTCACTCTCCACATGTCAAAATATTTTGAAAATCGGAGGAAGCCCCACTGCCCTTGCCCTGAGCACAGCCTGCTTACTGCCTAGGGCCTAGTGGTGAAGACAAAGTTGAAAGATTTTTAAAATGTATAGGCCTATTTATGCATTTGTTTATTCATTGCAGGTCATGTCATTATTGCAACATTCAGCAATGTTTTGAAATGCTGCACATTTGCACAGTCCTGGGTCTAGAGGTGAAGTCAAAACTGAAGATGTTAGCAGTGCACAGTTAAGTATTTGTTAATTTACCAGAAGCCATGCCATCATCGCAATCCTCAGGAAAATTTACACGTTTTTCCAGTATCTTTCATGCCTATTTGGTAGCTATTTACCACGACTGGCCAACTCCTTAGCTTTAATATACAAAGACCAGTTGTGCACATCACTACTTTTGCTAAATACTCAGCCTCTCTCCACCAGGGTTCTCCTAACTTGGTGAATCTTTAGACCAGTAACTTCACAATTTAACTGTATGTGGAAAAGAACCCATCTGAACTGTGACAAAAATGACTCATGCCAGATATGAGCCTAGTAATCTAGCCAGCTATGCAGAGGTAGAGACTCTGGCTTAAGGAAGTAAAAACTAGGGGTGGGTTAAAAACATCGATTTATCCATATGTATCGATATGGATTTCAAAAATGAAAATTGATATCAAAAGTTATCTTGCGGTATGTACTAGTGTCATTATTTATAATAATATTAACATTGGCGGGCTAAACATTGGTGAGCAGAGGGTTATCCTCTACTCAGTCATTTCATAAACAAACAAAACTGGCATTAACACTAATAAAAAATAATAAAATAAAAATTTTAAAAATATATCAATATTGTATTGAATTACATCAACAATCACATAATATTGTGACTAGGGCTGACGGCAAACAATCGATTAGTCGTTGGTCGACCAAAAAAATATTAGCCGACTAAAATTGTATTGGTCGATTGGTCAAGGGAAAAAAACGCGTCTTTTCGAAGGGCTGAAGGGCTTTTAATTTGACGAGTATGATAGAGGAAGTCGTCGTGCCACTACTGTTGGCATTTTCTTCACGGCATACACCATGTCTGGAAGAAGTTCTAAAATTTGTCAACATTTCGAAAAGGACAAGGATGACCCAAGGAGGGTTACATGCAAAATTTGCAAAAAAACATTCGCCTTTCATTCTTCCACGACGAACATGTTTTACCACGTCAGACATGTAAGTAGCCTGCTAGCCTAGCTACCCCTTGCAAGAAGTTTGATTACAAATTGTTACAATCACCTTTCATGAACAATATCTGTGTAGCACGTGTTTTAAATAAATATTCATCAGAATGTTAAAAGTCTGCCAGTCTTTCTGATTAATTGGTTTTGACACATCCTGAATACCAGAATCTGAAATAATTTGCCGGTGTAACAGACGGCAGACTGTGCTATGCTAGTGTACTATGTCAGCCACGGTCACAACGTTAACTGATTTTTATGTAGGTTAGTTGGGTTATGTAAATCAACCAGGAAACATTTTGTAGGCCTACATCACATATTTCAGGCAATCAGACAACATAACCATTTTAAAATGCCTGCATGGTTGAAAACCGCATGAAGGTTACCCTCGCCGTTAGTGGTAAATGCGCAGAGAGACGACCGCCTCGCAGTTGTGTAGCCCATCACGTTATTTCGTTTTTTTTGTTTGTTTTTTTTTTTGGAGGGGACGGGGCGATTAATCGATTAGTCGGAGTGAATGCACGACCACTGGTCGACCAAGAAAATCCTTGGTCGAGGACAGCCCTAATTGTGACCTTGTGTATCGGAATTGTATCGATTCAGGAAATCCGTATCAATTCCCAGCCCAAGTAAAAAACGTGCCACATATTTGATCAAACCATTTTCTGAATGTAATGAGCACACAAATCATCAAACAGGTAGATCAGGTACTTAGTCAAATAATCTGTGACAAATGCACAGGCAGAAGAAATAGGCCTACATGGCAGAGTTTTTACTCTCTGAAGTTGGCATCTGCACCCCTGTAGCTATGCACGGATGTACAATTGTAGCCATTGTTAACTGTAGGCAACAGTGCTGCTATTGTCTATCCTTGCTAATGGCATAACCACCTTCTGATCAATCACCAATGGGCACATGGCAGTGTGATAAAGCATCAGTAGGATAAAACATCAGTGCAATGTCTATCATGTACAATACAAGACAGTAGCCAGAGAAAAATACATGACATCCTTACCTTCACACCCACGCCAACATCACTGACAATGCTGGGGGAAAAAGAAAATGTCAACAACTGAAGCCACGTCAATTCAGCAGCAAACAATGCAGCAATAGTAACAAGTACATATTCCATCAACAATGACTGTGAGGTCAAGATTTCCAAATAATACAAAATGCAGTCACAACAGTCAAAAGAGACAAAATACAACGTTGTAGTAGTAGGTTAAGCTAGACTTTTGGAAACTATTGAGGTCAACATTTTTTTGTTGACAGACAATTGTCACCAAAAAGTTTACATATCAGCAGTTAAAGCCAACTTCGAACAGGGCGTGGCTTGTTGGTCTCTTAAATCAACAGGTCACTACGTGTAAAAGTGGAACTGTTGAGTTGCCAAATTAGGCTAATTAAAATAAATAAAATATGCTGATTACAGTCATTTATACCAGGCCTCCTTCGTATCCTGGACCAATGCTATAACTTGTCTTAAGGTAGAGAAGAGTGGCTGAACAGAATGCAGTTCTCAACGCCAGAGCCTCCAGTAGCCACAACAATGATTTGGTTAAAACCGAGAACGTGAGGTTAGGTGGCTGAATGTGGGCAACATTAGTAAGACACCAGGAGTACTTTCGAGAATCGTGTACCACTAGTTGATGTTCATTGATTTGAAGAAAATGACGATGTGCATTAAAGGGAATGCACCTGATAACGTGGAGTGATTTCAAGACAACAAAAACAAGCTAGCGATAGCTTGCATATATTCAAGTCATCAAGCTTGGAATAAATACTAAGTAACAGAGTAATAAACTGATTACACAGCTAACTTTACGCATCATCGTTGTTGACAACAGCATATGATAAACCCTTAGGAGCTTGTCCTCAACTGCAAGAATAACATGTTAGGCTAGCTAGCAATGATGGCTGAACACGTTACTTCGTTAACGTCAGCCAAGTTTCTTAGTTAATCGTCAAAACTAATCTATTGACGGTGGTGGATATTTTGTGTGTTGCAAACCCCACTAAGTAAGACTGTCGTTTAATGCATGCTACAAACCGAGTGGTTGTAAACAAAAGTCAATTTGTCGCGTCACTTACAAGACGTTGCAATTAACCAACACTCAGCGACACGCCTTTACCCACACCAACATGTGACAACTTTGCAGGTGACGTTACGCTAGCGTGCCTCTGTGATCTTTGAGGGTTTGTCACCACGAGGCTATTATTCAGAAGCGATTAAATTAAGTAAATGCTACACATATTTAAGTGAACCCGAATGAGTCACCACTGTGCGACTTGACACATCCTTCGTTCGATAAATTTAAAGAGCAAGTTGGAAAACGCTACAATTCGACTGATCGCAAAATAGTGTAACAATTACTTAGAAAAACTTATATGTCAAAGTTGATTGACATTTAAGCCACATAAGTAGTCAGCTCCCTGCCACCATCAATATAACTTACTCTCCTTAGCGACTGTGGCAATTGTTGCTTCGTAGTAGAGATGCCTTTAGCTAACTAGCTTAAGCTAAAATGCTACGCTGAGGCAATATAAAGACATACTGGCTCCATATCACCCAGGCTAACTATGCTAACATAGTGAAGTTAGCCAACTATGGTAGCACATCGTAATAAGTTTATGCACCAAGTATGGTCTAAGCATAACTTAAATCGAACATACAGCAGATATAAGGATGTACAAATTATTTACCCGTCCATTGCCGAAGAATCTTGCTCTACGACGCAATAGTTGTAGAGGTTTGCCGTAGCCACTTGTACATACGACGACAAAATGGAGGCGGAAGCTAGGACGCTGGGAAGGAAGCTTTCGAATCCATTTGATGAAGCATGCGCACAAATACCAAGCACCCTACACAAAGAAACATTCTAGGTAGGCCTGTTTGTTTCAATTGAATTTAAATGTTAAATTGCTAAGACATTAAATTATACCCAATGTACACCTTAGTGGTTACCTGAACGCTATTGCCACAGTCAGGTTATTTATCATTTTTCTTTGTTCAATTTGTTTGTTTTATTTCCTTTATGTCATAAACTTGCTGACCTAAACTTAGTCACACTATACAATAGGCCTATACTTTACTATAGACCCTGTGCTGCCAACATTTTGAGGTGCTAAACATTATAATGTGTTGTGAAGTTACCTTGTCAGTGCAGGACCCTTGCTGCCTACAGCACACCTGATAGCTTCCTCTACAGCAGCCTAACACATTTCACTATCAATAAGAAGTCGGCAATCTATCTTAAATGTGGTTAATCATGTCACGCAAAAGGCACACAATGTGCCTTATAAGCATTACTTGCATGCTCTATACTTGCTGGATTTGTAGGTTATTTCAATTATACATTTAGGTAAGAAAGTAGATTTGAGATCACATCAATATGGAAAATATATGTTGCACTACAGGCTGATACAGACACATGCATTTTGTGGGTGGCAGGTTCATGTCCTTGCCGAAGCCTAATCTATTTAACAGTAACTGTATCACCACAACAAAAAGCTAGTGCAGATTTTTTCTTTACAGACTACACCTACAACTTGCTTCAATTTCAACCATGACAACCTCACTACTTTTGAGCCACAGTTAAAACAAGCTAGGGTGTGTATTAGTAGGGACCTAATTTTTCTTTAATGACATGGCAAGTATGATTACTCTCTTTTTTCACTGCTTATCATCATGATGTCAGAGTCACTCTTCATTGACTGACATTTTTGGCAAAACTTTAATGCTTTAGATTAATATTTATTTAAAAAGCATATTACACCAACAAGTATTATACACTCACAAGAGATATTTCTATAGACCCCTAAATTGAAACCACCTATATATTTTTAAATTAATCTCTCTTTTATCTGTTAGTTAAATTGGATGGTTTTGTATTTTTTAGTACATAGATGATTGGGTAAAGGACTTTTATCAAGCCTCTATATAAATAAATGTATCTTAGCTTTAATTGAAAGAAATTGCTATCCGTTATACTGACATCATATAATACTGGAAAGGAAGTGTAACAAAAACATAAAGGACTTTACATCTGCTTATTTCAGCATCCGATTATACACAAAAGACACTTAGCATTAAAAGTGCTGGAGCCTTCGAACTGTTCTCAGCACATAAACCTGATTAATTTTAGCCTAATTAAAACTCTGAAAATATTTTTCGCTTTATACTTACATAACAGGATCAGACTTGCTATGAGGTGCTTTTTGTTTTACCAGTGAGAACAGAAATGAGTGGTGGAGTTTATGCATATCATTAGTCTTGACAGACATACGTCATGCTACTCTGGCTCTTTGCGGTTTCACGCCCCAGGTGAAATTAATGCCTAACTGCTTATCTTAAAGGACCTGGGATTTAATTAAAAATGACATTTCCCCAAACACTCAGTTGTGCTTCCGAGACTGCCATGTTGAAATTAGCTGAGGAGAGCCCTCTGAGCAAAAGGGAAATGCGCAAACTGTCAGCTGCATGCCATATCAGCACCACTCATCAGTCAGTGAGGAGAAAATAACAACCCACTGACATACCAGCTTGTCTGTATTGGGACAAGTGATATTCTTATTAGCCTCGCTCGGCAACAAATTAAATCAGATATAACAGTAATCTATTCCTAAGGGATTTTTATTATAGTCTTTCACTGGTCGTACTGTGTACAACCAGCAGTATAAAAGAAGCATCTTGACCAATTTGTATGAACGTGATTTTATAGCATTTTTGTTTTAAACCATGGCCTTTTCCTGAATTCATTTTTTGTATTTGGTGTTTTTATTTGCAACCCAGTGAAAGTAAGAGGTCTATCTGAAATGTTATTACACTCTTTAGCCTTCAAAATGTAATATCAGGATTCACATGGTGTTCAAAACCTGTCACTAAAGATGTCTGCAGGAAGTGATGGTGTTCAGAGCTGTCCCACATAACATATCCCTCCAGTATGAGCAAGGAATTGCGCGAGAGCTCATAAAATTACATCTGCCCTGGAGTCTTAGAAGGTCCTGGCCTCACAAGAACCACAGGCGACACCAATATGGCAGAGAGGGCCCCAACACAAAAACACACAAAAAAATGCCCTGACAGGTCTCGTAGGGGGTGATGTCATTCTGCTGACATCACTGCAGCGCTGACTGACACAGTCATGAATGATGTCAGCATAATGTGACCCCAAATGGCCTGATGTGGCCACAGTGGCCCTGCTGAGATACCTCCTCCAGGGGCTGGGTGTTTGATGAAAGGTGTCGAGTGGAGTGTAGGCCAGCTGTCTCCTTGCATCCTGCCCTCTCCTCAGATCACCCTGCACTGGCATGAGTGTGAACTGAAACGCTGTCGGACCTGGGTGGTGTTGTTGTCTATCCGCGCAGTGTGATCTTGCAGACTTTCAACAAATTCCTTGGTAATCCCATTTAAGACTTTGAGCCTCACAAGATTTTTTGCGTTATTGAAAATAATTACTATATCCGCCAGGCTATTGTTACATTATTTTTAGAATCTGTTGATGTGCTTAAGCTGTTCAAATATGAACATGTGGCAGCAGCCCTGGCACAGTCTGGCTCATCAAGGTTTGACTTGTGCCCATACAAACACGAGATGAAATGAATTGTGAATTATGAGTTGAAATGGCACAGTGCGCTCTCCTTTTATAACGTGACGATGCAGAGAGGCTCCCTCCATTCGTCTGGCCGCCACATCTCTCACCGTCACCGTCGAGGGTGATGTGAGCGAGTGGTGCATGTGGCCGCTCTCGCAAAACAACCCCTCCTCTAATGACAACATGATGCTTGCCATTTCTTCCATCTCTAAAATAGCATCGCCTCGGCAGTGATTATAAAGGCCTATTGATTTCCAATTTTCTCGCATGCATGTTTCAGGCTCCCTGCACTCGCCGGGAACACTGCACTGCAGTTTCTGCCCAGTGTGGGCCGATCGATGTGTTGATGGCCATGCCTGAGTCCTGCACTCCCCCCCCCACACACAACCCCCACCCCCGACAGTCCAATCGGGAGGTGAATAGACCTCGCCTGTCCTGAAATCTCTTTGCTGCTGAGCTAGAGTGCCACAGTGATTACTGCGGTGAGAATACAATGTACTCATCAATGTGTGTATTATGTGGATTTTGCAGAAGTTATGGTCTTCATCAACATTAGCAAAAGCCCGGTGGAACTGTGGAAAAAGAAATATTTGTAAGCATGCCTCGAAATTGTTTATCATCGCTCATAAACTATGTAATACTGTATACTTTTAATTGTTTTGAGGTACAATGTGAGTCATGTATCCAAATTTTCTCAATGTTCTCAAAGCTTTGTGGTAATGATGTTCCAAGTTTAATGCTTACACCCAATAAAATTTTACTGCTGTCAATTATGGCTTTGTTCATAGTCTTATGACTAATTAACAATTTTTAATTTAGGATACACACCTAAATAAATAAAGAATTCCAGGAGGCTACAGAGATTAGAAAAAGGATTAAACATCCTCCCATGTGTCATAAATTTTTATTTTCTTTTATTACAGTTTGGTTTGGCTGTGACACCAGATTGTCAAGATGAATTCCACATCAATCGCACTTAATGAATAGTCACACATTGGGCAATAGCACAAGGTCACGTATGATCAAATATTCATGCACTGGTTATATGCCAGAGACCAGGGTAGCGTGTTGAAGGACAATCTGACGGACGCGTATCCACCTGGAGGGCCACGTTTGCTGTGTGCATGTGCATGTGATTCACAGCAGCTGCCAATGTGTTTCTTTGAATGAGCAGAAAGGTCAGAAACGAATATATTTTTTATCAGGGCATCATGGAAATCCCTTTTGAAAATGCATCAAAAAGATCTAACTTTTTTCTACAGATTAACACACATGCCTGCACATACACAATCACAGGTGCACATGAATACAGGCGGATGTGCACACATACAGTATACACACAAACTCTCTCTCTCTCTCTTATTCTCTCTTTCTCAAACACACACACAGACACAGACACAAACATATTTATGTTATCTTCACTCATGAAACACATTTCTGTTCAACCATTCCCCTCTCCCTTGTTATTATCACACGGTTTGTTATCTACGATGTAGCCACCATGCCATATAGTTGCGGCAGGGAGAGAGTGAGAGAGAGAGACTGAGAAAAGGAAATGGAATTGGGTCCATTTTTCAAAATTTGATCCAATTTTGGCGATTCTCAAGCCTCCCTTTTTAGGGGCCCAGTCCACGCCCGTCAGAGAGCCATGCCTGGACACTTACGGAGTATAATATAATCATGTTTTCCCCCAATGTGGCGCACACAATATTGGCACAGCTGCAGCGGCAGGATGCCTTATGATTATGAAAATGAGATGAAACAGAGAGCTGCAAGCTGTCTGCAGTCTCCCGTGGCCCATCACCCTCTGAAGCACAGGCATGGGGGCGCGGATGCGGGACGCTAAATCCAGACTGAGTGTCTCTTCCTTTAGCCCCCCAAAGCATGCTACCAACCCCCCCACCCCACCCCACCCCCACCATTCCCCTCTGCATCCTCTTCACTACATCATTCAGTTGGCTCTCTTCAGGATGCTGCTTATTAACTTTATAACTCATTCGCTGCAAAGCCAAATAAAAGAGAAGTAGTAAACAAAGACGAGCAAAAAAAATATATATATATATATATACAAACTAACAATAGCAAAAAATGGAGGGAAGAGGGAGAAGAGCACAGAGCATGAGATGCCAACAGTTAGGCAAAGTTCAGCAGTAACCCCCTGAGCTTCACAGATCCAGGAGGAGACTTGGTCTGCTCTTTGCGCACAGTGTA
>CM059285.1:13438264-13458264 GCA_030347295.1 Setipinna tenuifilis
GGGATAGCTTGCATGTAAGATCTTTTCCCACATAATAGTATGCATACTTATGCTAGTAATCTAATTTAATCAAGTATGTATACTTATGCTAGATATCTTTATGCTAGTAAAAGTTAAGAACTCATTCACAGATTTATTTTGTGTACCCCCTAGAGTTGATTAAGGTACCCCTAGGGGTACTCGAACCCCAGTGTGACAATCACTGTCTCAGCTGTTTTCCACAGGCCATTAACCTGCATTTAAAGAAAAGAGTCTGATATCTCTGCTGCAAGCACCTCATTTTACCCCTACGAGTTAGTTAGTTAGTTTGCGTTAGTTAGCGATGGCGCATAACAGTTATTAGCTGAGGGGTTTGATCCTCCTGAGCACAAACAAATGGCTGCCCACCAACACAGCAACAGCCTGGGCCCTGGTCCCTTCCTCATGGCGGCCATGTCAGTTTTTCTCAATGAGTAGCCCCTCATGCCACTATTATGGCTCCAGCATGATGCATTATGCCACGCAAAGGCTTCTGTCTGCAATTCCATAAATCATCACTCGGGGAGGGAGGGAATGCTGTTGTTGCATAAATTACTTACAACTTTGTCCGCATTGATCCAAGACCAGTCCACAGAGAGTCATCCATCCATTTTCCGGCTCTATTTTTGTGGTCCTTGCCCTTTTTGCATATTGACAATTAGAGCACTGGAACATTCCATTTGTATTAATTAGGATGAATCAGTGCATGAGGAAGACGTCTCCCTGCCTTGAATTAGAGGCATTAGTTGTGTTCAGTACCATTTGTTCAAATTATGCGACTAAATCTTACTCATGATCATTCTCCTGTAGAGATGTGGTGTGTGTTCTATCCTATTTCGAAACCTTAGCTTTCGTGAAAGCACTTGCATGTGTGCTTGTGAAAGCAATGCAAAAAAAAACGAAAAGCAAAACATGCAGTGTCATGTGCCACCAATGATGGATAAGCCATTCGCTGAGGTCACACTCAACCTCTCCACTGCTTCGGCAGTGGGGCCATGGCAAAGAAAAGAAGGAGAGTGAGTAAGAGAGCGAGAGAGGATAAAATTGATACACAGTACAACCGAAAGACTTTCCCTCCATCATGTGTGTGTAGAGGAGTCGTGCTATTGTTGTCTTTATTAGGGTTAACGGCGTTAAAACTCTCGGGAAAAGCAGTGTGAAATGAAATTCTCTGCAGACAATTTAAGTGATTCATAAAGCAGTATAATAAAAAGGAGAGGGGGAGTGGGAGGCGGTAGCGGTGGTGGTGAGTGTCCCTTTGATTAATGTGCTGAATTGACTAAATATAGTGAAGAAGTGTGTAACTCCCCGTGGGAAGCTTTACATTGCTAATGATTCACACCAGGAAACTCTGGAGTAAGATAAAGAAACCGTGAGAGGAAGCCTGACACTAACATATTTAAATGCTTAATTGAGCAGCTCCGTTTAAAAAATAATACAGGAGTAAAAAAGAAAGAACGCAAGATCCAGGGGAGCTCTTGCTACATCTTTGTTTTTAATGGCTTCTTTGGCTACACAGCATCGCACTGTAACTTTACATTACCATAAAAAGAAAAAAGGGGGGGGGGGTTGCGAATGCAAATGAGAGTCAATGAAGCTCTCAAATTGAATCTGTGTGAATCGGTGACCTTACAATGAGTTTGCGCAAAGAACAAACCAGATGTGTAGTGCCACACTTTCATGAAGTGAGCACGGCCTGCTGGAAGCAGGAGTCGAGTCGGCGACGAGCATTTTACTATTCTGTCCGGTTATACAGAGAGAGGCAATTAATCATATCTCCATCTCCTGGAAGACCCCAGACAGTTTAATCATTCCACATACTTGTGTGTTTAGCTGTAGTAATTTGGCTCTATCACGCTGAGACAGTTCCTTCAGTGATTTATGTGGCCCGCTCACACTACAGAGCAGGGATACACAGACAGAGCAATATGAAGGTGTTTTCATCCCCCATTCAGTCTTTCTCTTCCCCCCCCCCCCCCCTCTCTCTTTATTTCTTTTACCCTATCTTTCATGCTTTCTCTCTCTCTCTTCCTCTCTCTCCTTTCTCACAAAAATTATTTCTCAAATCATTTATTGCTCCTCCTCTTTGCACTCGTCCTGCCTGTAAAAGAAATGGATTCACTGACACGGGCATGTCACATTCGCCACTGTGAGTCCACTGTTACTTAGTCCATTTTTCTGGATGGGGCCCATTTGACAGACCTTGGTGACAAGTGTGGTGAAGCAGAGATAACAGGACACCTGGTCTTAACTGAGGCTTAGGTGTGGATGATACTGTGTGCCCATGTATTGGAAGCCGCACGGCTTCATTTCCAGGCGGACCTCTAGGCATGGACAGCCAAAAGTAGCCACATTGAGGCAGAGCCCTCCAAGGGAAAGCTTGTGTCTGATCTCTTCAGCTGTCAGGAGTAGAAGATACTATTTAATCAGAATCAGAATCAGCTTTTTTGGCCAAGTATGCTTACATATACAAAGAATTGGACTCCGGTAGATGTTAGCTCCCGATACACCCAACATATAAACATGTAGTAATATACATATAATACAGTATACAACACAATAAGTACAATAGACAAATCAAACTATGTGGACTCATATCGCACAATAGGGACAATCACATACATATAGGCACCTAATATAGGCAATAATATACATATAGGCACATAGTGTTTTAATGTTTGTGTTTATCTTTAAGACAACATTGTCCAACACCACTAGATTTATATCTGAGTTGAGAATGAAATTAAACATGCGGCAAAGGAAGTTCACCCATTCCCTCAGTGCTCTCTGAGAAGCTCTACACATGGAGATGCTGACCCCATGTTGCTTCTTTCTATTTTATGGAGTCTAGGGATCAAAAGGAGATATTAGTTAAATGCTATACATTGTTTCATGCCTACAAAACACTTCACATCATTGATAGCACCATGAACAACTATCCTTAAACTAGCTGTCTATCACATATTATTATCAGCAACAGTATAGAAGCATCAGACTAAGCCCTTCAGTCTGTACATTTGCCACATGATGTAAATTTAACAGTTATTATGCATTCATGTCGTTGTCTTCTTCTTCTTCTTCTTCTTCTTCTTCTTCTTCTTCTTCTTTTTCTTTCTTTCTTTTTTTCTTTTTTTCTTTCTTTCTGAATAGCAGCAGTGTCTTAATTAAAAGCTACCACACCAATACATTGTACGCGAGTCATTGGCGTGTTTCCCTCCTCGACCAAACACGTTCCTCTCCAAATAATGGGATGATCTTGTTTCAATCTGATTAAAATGGATTAATTAATTATTCTGCACAGAGAATGTGTTGTTTGTGATTAATGAAGCTTAAAGCCCACTTGGCCTGTACATCAGAAATCCCAGTCAGCTCGCCATTTCACCTGAACATGCTGTGAGGAGAAATGATGTTACTCTTGCTCTTTCACACAGTGTGAAGGCGGTGCTGCCAACACAAAAAAAAGAAAGAAAGAAAAAACGGTTGTACAGAAGGATAGGTACAGTACTCACCCAGTTCAGCACTTTATACAGGAAAAAAGAGACAATAACTTGAATTCAAGCTGAATTCAAATTGAACTACTTTATGTGTTGTGAAAGATGTTGGCTGAAAATTCTCCACTTGACATTGGGCTGTCAAATTAAGAGCCTCTATCATAACATTACCAATTTCTCTTTGTGCAAACCAGAAATAATATGACTGTGTAAACAATTTTGACTGACACATAAAAAAATCCTGTATTATTTTTTTTTTAAAATGGAGCTGCTCAATTAAGCATTTAAATATGTTAGTGTCAAGGTTCCTGTCACAATTTCAAAAAAAAAAAAAAAGCGATTCGAAGAGTTTTAAAAGATTTGCACAAACAGAGCATAACTAAAGTGTCTCAAGGCAATCATCAACGGAGCTATGTGACCAATAAATCTTGATTCAGACAAATTGTTCTTTCAATTTCACACTGGCTCGAGTGTACCAAGGTGAAAGCGGTGACACAAAAGCTAACTCTCTGTGGTGGAGCTTGTGTTAGAGGATGATAGGATGTGGTAACACCACCCCACCCCAATGCCCCCCCCCCCCACCCCAAACACACACACACACACACACACACACACACACACCCACTCGCACACACACTCCACCCCCATCCCAGCGTACCAGGAATTATGCAGACGAATGAACAAACGCTTAGTTTAACCGATTGGCCTTTTACGGCAACATCTCCCCATTTTTACAGCGCCCCCGCTTTAAATGTCATGGTGGCGAGCGCAGCTCCGCGCACCTGTTTATCTAGGGATCTGGAGCCTGTCAGAGCCCCAGCAGGCTGGCAGCCAGCACCGCTGCATTTTTACGGGCCCGTTATGAGGGGTGGGTGGCCTTTCAGGTTTTGAGCAGCGTCCTCGCACCAGCCGTGTCATTTCTCACATGCTGACTTTTAAAAGCACATGACGGATGGGCGGCCCGGCGTCGGGCTCCAAATTAAAAGGGGGGGGGGAATGGTATCGCTCAGAGTTTCGGCCATTACACAAATAACCGGGAGCCATTTGGAAACGGATTGCAGCAGCACGGCCTGCCGTAGACCTCAGCCTGAACCCGGCCCTGCTGTTTCATATTTAGATTATGCCTCCACCCCACCCCACCCCTACTCCGCCCCCCCCTACCCCGTAAATGTATATGGGCTGATATTCTCTCACAGCTGTTTGCCTCTGACATTATGAAGAGGCCTGAGGAGGCGGTCGTAAGTCAGCCTCGGAAGAATGAAGTTAGAAGCAAAGCAGGAACCCGGTCCCCCCGCTACATCCTGAGTTTCACCGATAACCCTCACTCTTACCTGACGA
Organism: Setipinna tenuifilis; assembly: GCA_030347295.1. NCBI lineage: Eukaryota > Metazoa > Chordata > Actinopteri > Clupeiformes > Engraulidae > Setipinna > Setipinna tenuifilis. Next base: position 13,443,112 of record CM059285.1, read on the forward strand.
CAAGGATGTGTGCCTTTTTTGCCACATATAGACTGATTTTTTTATTATCATCACCACTGTTCCCACGTTTTAACATTGCCAGCGATGTGAAACGTAGCATAAGTACTTTAGGAATGAAATTGTTTTTGTTTGTCATTGTTTTTGTATTTATCAATCAAAAGGTCTATACCACATATCACACACATGGGCCTATTGGCTCCCACTGCGTTTGGGTTGTTTTTGCTGTGAAAATACTGATATTTCTTAGATATAACAATAATCACTTTCTCTTCTGCCCCTAGGATAAGTCTTTCTAAGAAACATTACAGATGAGGATATGTAGAAACACTGAGACACTACAAGTGAGACTTGCATGTACAATGATGAAGGGAAATAAAAAAATATATCCAAACGCAATTATGATTTTTTTTTTTGTGAAACACAATAACTAGAAGATAAAGAGAGAAACGAAATGTGTATGAGTTGAAACACATCATCCACAGTCGTGACTACATGATTAATTTGGTTTAACGTGAAACAAAAGGAAATTGCCATTGTCCATCTCATTTGCTGTCCATTGATTAGTGTCGGAGCGATCGTTTCCTGGACTGAATATGGCCCATAGCCGTGGCCCTTTCATTAAGGAGAAGGGGCACATATATGAAACAGACAGAGCCTGATGTCAACAACAGCCCTAGTCATCTGCACTTACACACCACATTTAAAAGCCCCCGACTGCCCCCTTAGAAACACACACACATACTCGCACACGCACACGCACACACACACACATTTACAACTACACAAACACACACACACACACACACACACACACACACACACATACACACTCAACTTTGTGGCAGAATACACTGGAACAGGGCTCTACACAGCATACATACATAATTTAGAGGGCGCATTGTTTTTAGTGCTCAGGCTCGCAAAAGACAAATGATTCGATCACAGCCTTAATGGGAGCGGCATTATAATACCCCACAGTTGGTGAGCCGTCCGTACAATCCATTGCAATCAGGGCCATGTGTAGCTGGCAGCATTAGCGGTTCCCCTAGCGGTGCTTGGCTTTTCTTTCCTTTTTTCCTCCATGTCTTAATTTGTCCTGCCTTCATCTGGGAGTGCCACATAACCAGGGCCCCTTAGTGGAACATCTCTGATAGGCGTTTTCTCTTTCCTCCTCTCTTTTTCTCTCCATCACCCCACTCCCAAGTCGCCTCCGTATATCTCTCTGTATTTCCCACTCCTCTTTCTCTCTCCCCCACCCTCTCTCTCTCTTTTTCTCTCTCTCTTGGTGTCTTGCTCACTCTCTGCTTTTCTCTCGTTCTCTCTCTCAGTCTCTTTCTCTCTTTACCTCCCTCCCTCTCACCCACGCAATCTCTGTAAAGCTCCCCTGTAGAACATCCAAAGCAATATTTTGTGACAGAATTTCTCAGGCTGTGAGTCGCAACGCCTCCAGAAGGCATGGGGGCAGATGCCACTCTCTCTCTCCTTCTCTCTCTCTCCCTCTTCTTCTCTCTCGCTCTCTCCCTCTCTCTCATTCTCTCTCCCTCTCTCTCTCTCTCCTTTTCTTTCTCCCTCTCCCTGTCTCTCTCTCTCAGTGGCCCAGCTGTTATCTCTGAGCCAGGGGAGGCACTCACACAACACATGAACACACACACACACACATGAACACACACACACACACATGAATACACACACACACACACACACAGGATGAGGCTCCATATATATACGTGCACTGCGCCGCTAGCAACAGTAAACTCGGCTTCTCTTCATGAAATGCTGCATCTGGTTGGAGGAGCGGAGGGGATTGCTCTGGGGAGCCGGAGAGAGGAGCAGGGAGTCTGCCATCCCAGCTTTAGAGCGCAATTTTTCACTCTAAGAGAAATAAATGAAGTATCAGAACACAGAACATGGTATAAAAATGGGGCGGCAGTGGGGGGGTGGTGTAGGGGGGTTGAGCCGGTGCAGGTGGGGGTGGGGGTGGGGGTGGGGGCGGTGGTGTTGGTGGTGGGGCTTGGGGTCATCCTCTGAGGGGAAAGAGGAGAGGTGTTTTACAGGTGGACAGGCAGGAGCTTTATCTGTCCTTCAGGCAAATGCAGTGAAGCACAGACAGACAGAGAGAGAGAGAGACAGAGAGAGAGAGAAAAAAAAATTCACCCTCGAAAATGTGAACGCCAGTCATGAACTGCAAAGACTCCACAAATTCTCCTACTGAAAGCCAGGGGACTCACATGGCCATGAATAATGTGTGTAAAGATGCCAGATGATTGCCCTGAAGGCCTTCTGGCTTCAGTTGCTAGAATCACTCTACAGTGGCTGTGCCTTCCCCAAATGGAAATGTGATTATTACTGTATGTTTTAAGGCCATGTTTTGTGATTTGTTTAATGCAAGGCTGTCCATTTTTTAACAATCCTTTTTGATTAAAATGTATGTTAAAAAAAAACTAATGTAAATGCTTAACCAGTGCAACCACTTAATCATCAAGACATGGAAGTCATATTCCTCTGCCATGTTTTGTGATTTGTTTGATGCAATGCAGTCATTTTTTTAACAATCCTTTCTGATCCAAATGTATGTTCAAAAAAAAAAATCTATGTAAATGCTTAACCAGTGCAACCACTTAATCATCAGGACATGGAAGTCATATTCCTCTGCCCTGTTTGTGGGCTGCCAGTCATTTTTCTGGGTTCTTGAGTTGAGTTGTTTGCCAATGTACCCACCACCAGGCCCGGGCTCCATTCGCACCCCCCCACCCTATTTGCCAATCAGGCCTACAAGTAAGCCCTGCCGGCAGTCACCTCCAGGGGATTGGTTTCAGTGGGCAGGCAGCCTGGAGCCCAGTTTGGTTTGTTTGGCTGCCTGACTGGCTGAATGGCTGGCTGGTTGGCTGGCCGTCCGGCCGGCATGCTGGCTGTCAGGTGGGTGAAGCCTGTCCCCCTTGGCTGACGAGTGGGATGGATCAGCTGTTCAGGCTGCCGACGAATTCCTCTGCCTCCTCTTTGTCCTTCTCCTCGTCTCGTGTGATCATCCCCTCACATGTCGGCCCTTCAGCAGGCTTCCCGATCCAATCTCGCCTATACTGGACCCGTGACTGACTGACTCACTGACTGACAGCAGCCAGCATCATTCCATTACTCCAGCAATACTTACTGAAGCCTGCTATGGAGCTGTAAGTGTTGGTTAGGACTCAGTTTCTCAATTTTAAAAAAAGGCTAAAAAACTGTAAACGAACTGTTCTGAAATCCGAGTGTTTATCCCCCCCCCCCCCCCCCCCCCCCTCCCTCCATTGCCCCCCCAAATCTATCCCCTCCTGTCTCACAGTTTTGCTCTCCTTGAAATGTAAATGAGACGCGTTAGAGAGAGTCACTCAGGATTATAGAGGGAGATTCTCCCTATACCTTCATTAAGATGTAACCTGATGTGTTTCTGATCATGCACAACACTGGGCCTGGGTTTCATCAGCGGCGTCACTGAGATCAAATGTGTCGTTTTGCTTTGGTATAGGACGGGATGGCGTCTGTTTGTGTGTGTGTGTGTGTGTGTGTGTGTGTGTGTGTGTGTGTGTGTGTGATGTTTGTGTCTGCATTTAAGTGGAAGTGCAGTAAGGAGATCAAGACTTTATTTCCATAGGCTCTAATCATTTAGCTGGAAAGATGCAGACATTTACCCACAGACACAGACACACAGACACACAGACTCCCCTGCAGACACACATTCACTTACAAACAACAACAACAAAAAAAAGAAAAAAAAACACCAGTGCCACTGACCTCAAATCATTTCCCCGTGTCCCCGGGGATAAGCCTTTATAAACTATGGTAATGGCTGAATTGTTTCTTTTTTCACTGCAGCACTATTAGATTGCCTGGAGCTCAGCATGGCTAATTTTGCTAGCTCTCCACAATGCCTCAGTACAAGAGGGAAGGGTGATTTATTCAACTAAAAAGGAATAGTGCATGAGACAGTCATCAGAGCAACTAAGGGAACATTGTCATGATTTCAGATGTTAAAGTTAAACATGGATATACATATTATTGGCTATAAGGCACTTTTCTATCAAACTTTTTACTAAACCATAGCAAGTTAGTAGACATGGTTATAAATCCTGTTACCTTCTGTTATAAACATGATATAATTGTGTAATAAACACAATGACTTACCATATATCAATACAAGCACTGCTTGCTGATCTCAGTTGAAATTTTGATCTTTTATCATTAAATCTTTATGAGTTCTTAATGAATGTATGATCTGGTCAAAAAGCATTGATGGCCCGTGTTGCCTGGTCAGCCTCACTTTATGTAAAAAACCTAGCTAGCCTTCCCTGCGGATACACTCTGGCAGACTGTACTGGCGCAGTGGGCTACATTTCAAGAAGCCCTGTTTCCCTGGCCTTGCTAGGGGCCCATTACAGCAATAATAGAATTTCATATTTAATGTCATTCTGCCAGCGTCTCTTTGTGTTTCCTTCCCCGCACTGTAACAGCAGCCGAGCCCCGGCGTCTAAATAAGAAATGAAACCCACTGTCGGGACTCTCAAGGCTGCTCCTCGCTGGCGCTACCACAATAGAGTCTGCATGTCGCGAGTCACCTCACACTTTTGTCTGACAAACAAAAGACACACAAGCCTTCACACATCTGTGCGAACACACACAGACACATACACATACACATACACACACACACACACACACACACATACACAAACATAGACACAGGCCCATGCCTGCAGGTATATGCACAAGGCACACATGACGACATACAGATGCACACACATAAACACACACACACACACACACACACACACACACACACACACACACACACACACACACACACACACACACACACACACACACACACCAAATGTCCACAAACAAATAACAGACTATTCCCAACTGCTGCATCAGTGCTGACCTCAACAGATGATTTCATATTCCTGACAAATAACAGCATCTGCTTTGAGGAAGTGCTATTTGAACAGGTAGTCTTGGGAACCTACCATGGGGATTGCAGGGACCAATGTGCTCGGAGGTTGTTCAGTGTATACAAGGCAAAAAAAAATAGTAAATAACAACAGGAGCCACTCTCCAAATAGTTAATGAACTATAAATAGTGATATAAACGGAATGCCATGCCGGTGCCCCTGGTGAATTATGGGAGGAGAAAGCAGGAAAGAGGAGGCGCTCCAGATTTCTTCGCCCTTCCACTTTAGCAGGCTCTGGAGGCCAACAATTCTCTCTGCCTGTGCCGCAGTCATATTAAACAACAGCTTGTCTTGGAAAATAAGCTCCAGGGCTGTTTCTTTCTTTCTCTCTATTTTTCCACAGCCCCCTCTTTCTCTTTCTCTTTCTCTTTTTCTGTCTCCCTCTGTCTTTCTTTCTCTCTTTCTCTTTCTCTGTCTCCCTCTCTCTTTCTTTCTCCCTCTCCCTCTCTCTCTCTTGCTCTCTCTTTGTCTCTCTGTTTTTGCCTATATTTTTTTGCACTTCCTACTTGTTCATTTCCCTGTCTTAACTATGCATTATTCATGAATATTTTTCAGTTGTATTTCAAAATTGATATTCTCATACTATTTTTCGTATATTTGATCAGCCTATCCATAGTGATTGATAGATAAAGGCGAGGGTTAGTGAGAGAGAGAGAGAGAGAGAGAGAGAGAGAGAGAGAGAGAGAAAGAGAAAGAGAGAGAGAGAAAGGTGAGCCTGACAACTCTCCCAACACAATACATCCTACAATTTCTCAACACTCCAGTTGATCACTAGCCTAGTAAACCAGCCTCTCGTACTTCACTTCATTTCGTACAGAGGGCCTGGCTCTGGTTTTATTGACATGGTTGTCTCAGGCAGGGTCTTACCTGACCAATCAGTTAACAGAGGGAGTCATGACCAGATGTTAGCAATTGGGTAAAGGCAGATTCAATCGTTTTAAACTTCAGCAGGGTCTACACCGCCAGGAAGAAATTGTTTGCTGATTGGTCAGGCAAGATGCTGCCTGAGACAACCATGTCAGTGATACCACTGCCAGACCCTCTGTACAAAATAAAGTATAAGGGGCTGGTTTACTAGGCTAGTTGATTAACTGTGCTCCCTGACTACCAGTGCATCTTACTGCTGAGTAGGGACTTTGTCCAATCTTCTCATTGTTGCAGTGAGCTATAGTAGGCAACACAGCTTTTGGAAAGGTAGAGGCTTATCTGTTAATCCATGTGAAGGTAGAGTCAGATTTGTTGATTATTGGTATTTCCCTGACCGTTACTGTCACCGACCATTAATGATAATATATTTGTGAGTCATTACTAATACTTTCAGAGGGGACATAAACATGTCAACTCATTCTTAAAAGCTCACAGTCAGTGTAGTGGTCTGATAACATCCACACAGTTTCCCCGTCCCTCTTTAAACATATCCCTGTGTGCTGTAAATGTCAAACATGGGCCTACGCTGATGGCAAGCACATGGGTACTGCGGCTGATCTTTGCTATGGATCAGATGTCCTGTGTGGTTCTCCTACATCTTTCATGGACAGCAGCAGTGGAACTTCAGTGATTTAACTGAAGTGTCGACTGCTGAGAGCTTCTCACATCAAGATGAGGAATCCACACACACACATGCACATACACACATACATACACACACACACACACACACACACACACACACACAAACAACAAAGTCACGTCATGAGGGATGCATAGCTGACAAACGTCTTCTTGAGTTTGTGGAGATCTTTAAAAGGATGAAAAGAGTACATTAGAGAATTACTGAGATGAAGAGATGGTCATATGGACATGCAGAGAGAAAAGAGGGAGAAAAAGAAAGCAATTAAGAAAGAGCGTCAGCCAGTGACGAGTTCAGAGACAAGCAAACATGACAGACAGGCGAAGAAAGAGAGAAACAAACACAGACAGATAGACAGACAGCAAGAGAGAGAAAGAGAGATGGTGAAAAAAGAGAGATAGAGTGTGTTTGTGTCAGAGAGAGAGAGACAGAGAAAAAGAGCGATAGACAAGAGAGAGCGAGAGAGAAAGCAAAAGGAAGAAAGAAAGTGAGAGAGGGAAATATGTGTGTGGGTGTGTGTGAGGGAGAGAAAGAGATAGAGAGAGAGAGAGAGAGAGAGAGAGAGAGGGAGGATGTGTGAGTGTGTGTGTGACGGAGAAAGAGAGAGAGGAAGACAAAGAGAGAAATAGAGAGAAAAAAGACAGAGAAGGAGAAGAGAGAGAAAGAGAGAGAGAAAGACAAAGAGGGAAATAGAGAGAGAGACAGAGAAAGAGAAGAGAGAGAAAAACATAGAGGGAAATAGAGAGAGAGAAAGAGAAGAGAGAGAAAGACATAGAGGGAAATAGAGAGAAAGAGAGAGAGAGAGAGAGGGAGAGAGAGAGAGGATGTTGTGGTGTTGTGTCTGTTCGCTGCATCCAGACAGCCTCATGAGGGCCCCGCACTGCCGTCCTCTCCTCCAGAACATACAGTAAGTCCCCATGTGCCACGCTATTGATTTGAAAATTACTGGCCTGCATATTCACACCATCTGCTCCGCTAACAACAAATGCCAAGTTACATTTCCAAGATGGGAGGAGAGCTTTTCTCTCTCATCTACGCCGATTGCAGGCATTTAAAGAGACGTCCACTATTCACGGCTCTGTGATTTTCCTTTGTTAATTGCTGTTTGCCTTTTAGCGGGGTTTGGTGTGTGTGCCTCGTGAAACGAACCAGAGTGAGATGCAAAAATGAAATTGCTGGTGGTACAGCTCGGTATCATCACAGAACATTGCAAAAGGTTGGCAAAATCTCAAACTACTTTAACAAGGAAGCTATGTCATAATAAACATCAGTGAATTATCAGTGACTAATAGAATAGAATTAGCACATCTCTCCATCTCTCTAGAGTTTACTGAAGAAAAAGACAAAGAAGGGAAAAAACTGAAGAAGAAGAAGAAGAAGAAGAAGAAGAAGAAGAAGAAGAAGAAGAAGGAAAAAAACAACCCGGTGGTGGGGGAGGAGAAACACACAAAAAAATATCCTCACATGCTGTTTGTTTTTCGGAGGTGATAACCATGCGGGTGAGACCCTCGTGCTTGAAATGACACCCAGTAAACAGCTCGGGGACTCGACAGGTATTTCTGCTTCCCTCCAAATGTCACCAAGCAGCACCAGACTCGGCCCAATCTGCGCACATCTGACACGCGCATGCATTCTGCTCTCCAAACACAATCAACCCAGTTACAGGGAACAGAAGTGTTGACAAGCGTGCGCATGGAGTGTGGACGTGTGGGTGTGTGGGTGTGTGTGTGAGGGAGAGAGTGGGCATCTGGGTTTTTTTTTTTTTTCTCAAAAAAGAAAAAAAAACCCACACAGGTAAGTTAGTAGCTGAACACCCTCCCCCTTCCTTACACACAAATACACACACAAACACACACACACACACATACACCATGCACACCGTCATCACTTCCTCTACTTCCACACATACACATACACACACACACACACACACAAAAACACACACACACACACACATACACACACACACACACACAAAAACACACACACACACACACATACACACACACACGTACACACACACACACACAAAAACACACACACACACATACACACACACAACACACACTCACTCCCCCCACCCTTTCTCTTTCTGCCTCTCCTTCCACCAAGCCCTTTCCCTCCTTTCGGCAGCTTGGCGGTTGCTTGTTATCCGTTGGCGTGAGGCGGAGTGTGACAGCGCGATAATCCATGCGGATGTGTGCTGCTGACCCCGTGATGTTCCTGCCCGCCGCGACGCACTGCCGACTGGGCTCCCCGCGTCCCTTCACCACCACCCCCCTACCCCTCTTCCCTCCACCACTTTCCATCTCCCTCACTGTCTCTCTTGCTCTCTCGCTCGCTCGCTCTCTCTCTCACTCCTTTTTCTTTCTTTCTATCTTTCTTTTTTTCTGTCCACCTCCACCATCCGCACTCTTTTTTTTCTTTACCTCCCTGACTGCACACAATAACACCGAGCATATGCTGCAAGACTCTCCTGATACAGTTTCTAAGACAGAGAGAGAGGGAGAGAGAGAGAAAGAGAGAGACAGAGTGGTAGAGAAAGAGAAAAACAGAGATGGGTGGGAAAGAAAAAGAGAGAGAGCGGAGAAAGAGAAGGGTAGAGATAGAGCGAGAGAATGAGAAGAATAGAAAGAGACAAAAAAGAGAGAGAGACAAAGAGAAACAGTAGGGTAGCAAGAGAAAGACAGAAAAAGCAAATGATAGAGATAGAGAGAGAGATGGGTTTGTTAGCTTGAGAGGGGAAGTGTACTTGAGACTACTAATGTGGTTATAAGGTGCATTATCACGCAATATGCTTCAAAACAGAGGGGCTTATGGGTATGTGCATTGACCATCACATATGTATGCATCTATCTGTATGTTTATATGTGCACGTGTGGGTGTGGGTATGTATTTTACAGTGTGTGTGTGAATACTTGTACACGTGAGTGTATATGTGCATATGTGTGTAATTGTATTTATGTGTGTGTTTGTGTTGTGTGCGCACAAGTGGGTGTGTTGTGTGTACATCTGTATGTGCGTGTGTAGAGAAAGTCTAGCTAATTGCATTACAGCTAGGCTTTGGTCTGATGGTCCACAAAGACTTGGCATGCCCACGCAACAGCACTCTACTGAAAACTTAAGCAATACTGTTGCACCCTGCTAATAACACAAGCCAATTCACGATTCAAATAGGAATCATCTCTCTCTCTCTCTCTTTTGCTCTGTCTTTTTTGCTCTCTCTCTCTTTAACCTTTACTCACTTCCTCAGTCGTCATCCTTCTTTCCCTCTCCCTTTCTCTCTATTTTTCCTCTATCTCTTTTTGAGTCACTCACTCACTCTTTACTCACAATTTCAATTTTGCGAGTGCTTCCATGTGTGTCCATGGGGCCTCCTCATCCTGCTCCTCCTCCTCCTCCTCCTCCTCCTCCTCCTTCTCCTCCTCCTGCTTGCTCTGGAATGGCTTTGGAATGGCTGTACCTGGAGCCGGCTGCCAGTGTTTGCTTATCGCTGCCGTCATTAACCTCCGACGATCCCACGCCACACTGGGTTTGATCCCGCACTTTCATTTTAGTGGCTCCAGGAAAATCCCTCACCACGTGTGTGTGTTTATGCATGTGCGTGTATGTGTGTGTGTGTTGGTGTATTTACGTATGTCTGTGTGTATGAACAGTGAAGGACACACACACACACACATGCACACACACACAAACACACACACACACACACACACACACACACACACCCACACACACACACACACAAACACACACACAAACACACACACGCACACACACACACACACACACACAAACACACAGGCATAAACACACAAGTACACAAAATCAGAAGGGGTAATAGGGGCCTGTGGCGTTGCGGTGTGCCAGAAGCTGCTGAGGGAAAGTGGCCGTAAATGCTGGCAGCCCAGGGATGCCAGGAAGCAGACTGTGCCTTCAGTGGAACACTTAGAGCAAACGTACAGGAATAGAAATCTGGTTATGCCCATTATCGTCATGGAAACCGGGCAGATGGCGGCACATAGCCTCTCTCCCTCTCTCCATTTCTCTATCTCTCCCTCTTTCTCCCTCTTTCTCCCTCCCTTTCTCTCTCTCTGTCTCTCTCCTCTCCCTCCCTCCCTCCCTCCCTCTCTCTCTCTCTTCTTCCTTCCTTCTATCTTTTTCCTTGTGACAAACAGAATGGCACACACTGAAAGTGAAGGCATTATTGGGTTGGACTCATTCCAAGTGAGAATAACCAACCCCCACCAGCCCAAATCTCCACCTCCTGCACACACACACACACACACACACACACACTTATGGACACATGCACAAACACATACGTACACACTCTCTTACATATACACACTCAACACACTCACACAAATACACATCATCTATACTGCCTTTTGTACTGGCCACATGGTCATATAGTCAGAGCTCCCTCTGCTGGGTAGAAAGTAAATGACAATAATTTAGCCAGGCAACTGGTCAGGCACACATTCTACCATCAGCTGTGTGGGGGGGAAAAAAAAGAATAGAAAAAGATAACTGCAGAAACCTTCTATTCATCTCCAGCCTTCAAATGTCACACATCAAAAGAAAGACAGGCTGTATGTGTGAGAGAGAGAGTAAGTGAAAAAGAGGAAAAGAGATAGATAGAGAGCGAGAGAGAGAGAGAGAGAGAGAGAGAGAGAGAGAGAAAGAGAGAGGGAGAAAGAGAGAGGGGGGGATGCAGACAGAGAAAGACAAGTAACACCTGAGACACTCTGTTCTTTCTTCCTCCCAATCTTCAGGGCACATTGTTGGCATCTGGGCACTAATCGTACACAGATGACAGGCATGTTAATTACAGTTAATGTAATCAAACTTAATCCATATGGCCTACCACTGATTACTGCGAAACAGTGTGTGTATCCCGATGAGATCACTGGCGGGTTTCGCTCAAGATTTCTTATTTCTTTTCTTTCTTTTTTTTTTGAACATTTATGCCACCCAGCAGACAGATGCTCAAAGCTCATCTCCAGACCACAGGACACAGTGGCACTGTCACCCACCAGCAGGCCAGTACCAATATCAGTGGCCATCTATCACATTCACAGCCGCTCTGCCTTATTATATTTCACCACAGTCTCCCTCTCCCCCTAGCCATTCAATAAATGCTTATGCAACAAGACTACTCATGCAGATCTGTGCCTTCCTGCTCTGGCTCTTGAGTCTTGCCTTGACATTTGTGTTTTTGCTTCTGTGGTTTTTTCTTGTGTGTTCTCTTTTTCCAAGGCAGTTGGGGCGGGGAGGGGTGAGGATGGGATGAAGTAGGGGGTGCGGGGGGAGGGGGGGGTTGCAGGATGCTGCTGTTTATTTAATTCATGCCATATTGCACGGCTGAGCTGGGCTGTTTTAGGAGCCCCCCGAGGTTTGGGTTTTTTTTGTGTTTTTTTTACAAGTACTTTCCTGATGACATCAGGGGCATATTTCACTTTTCTGTCCGTAGCGGCACATCCGTGTCAAAGTTCCGGAGGAGCGTAAACAAAAGTGATCGGCAGCATTCTGGAGAGTGAGCGGTCCGATTGAATCATATCTCTCTCCAGCACCAACGTGCCAGTGCAGCTTCACCGCTCTGACATGGCAGCAAATAGTTTTGATTACAAATGGCCTCCGGGTTACAAACCACTGACTCCCTCTTCTCTGGCAGATTCATTTTCACACCCAGTTATTTATGTATTTGTCTATTGCTGTGCCGGGATTACGGATTTTGTTTATTTTATTTATTTTGTTTTGTACTGGCACATGCAAAGTCACCAAAAACAACCCAGCAGACCTAAAACAAAAAAAAAACAAGATTTCTCTCATGCTCATATCCAAACGAATGACAGCTGCCGTCTTTTTTTTTTTTTTCTTTCCCGAAATGGAATAAAATTGTCAAGGCAAATAAATGCCATAAAGTGGACACACCCCGAGTTTGTCTTGGCCCCTTCTCAAAGAGCGTGACAAAAGGCCAGTGGATGGGGATAGATTTATGGCCAGTGCAGGAATAGATCAGCGTCTGACCATTGGGCTGTAGAATTGACCCTCCTTTTACAGCCAGTGAAGGGGGGTGGGTGTCAGGGGTGGGTGGGGTGGGGGTGGTGGTGTAGGGTGCTGGGGTGTGTTATGTGGTTAGCTGAGTGGAGGTGGGGAGTGATTGGGTGTGTGAGTGGGGTGGGGGCTGGCAGGGAGGAAGGGAAAGGGGTGATGGGGGGTGTGAAATGAGGCCTGGCTCCCTGGTGATCCGTCAGACGATTTAGGGTCTCATCGGGCTTGTAAATGACTGTGTTGCTTGTCATGGGGTCATTACGCCATTATGGCACCATTCTGGCTCCTGTTTCGTGGGTGATTTGGGAGGCAACGGGGGCCGGGGTGGGTGAAGGCGGTGGGGGTGGGGGTTCGGTGAGGTGCACCTGAAGAATTAAAGGCGGCTTTTTTTGTCTACCTTCCTCCTGACAGCTGCTATAAAGAACGCGAAGTTAACGAGGAGACTAGGAAATTGCTCATCAAATTGCTCAACTTTGTCTCCCCAGACCAAAAAAAAGCTTCACTTCAGAGCTCAGGGTCTTCCCTAGTCGGATTTAAATTGAGACAGCGGAGACAACCAGACTCCCAGTCTGGCATTTGCACCTCTGCTTCTTTTTTTCCCCCTCCTTTTTGCTCAAATTTTCTCTGCTTTTTTTTTTGGCACGGACAGGCCCGCTGCTCATTACCATGCTGGTTACATTTGAAGCACCCTTTTTTTTAATCAGCTTGATTTTCCCTCATTTAAGATGAAGGACGATAAAGAGAGGCAAAAAAAAGGAGAGGTGCAAAAAGCAGTTCCTCTCTTTTTTTTTCCCCCCTCTCGAAGGCACGCTCGTGCGTATGCCCTAGTAGTCAGTCTGGTCTTGCCACGTACAGTACATCCATCCGTGCTGCCAACATGGACCTCATGTGTGGACATCTTTACTGAGGTCACCCACCACTGTTCTGAGTGAGCATTTTACTGCATGGTGCGAGTTGGCACAGCAGGCAAAGAACAAGTAGATCAGCGTGTGAGAAATCATGAGCCAAAAACTTCCATAAATCCGCTTAGGGCGATAGCTGAGGAAACAGAAGCAAGCACGCAGGCAAGAAGAAAAAGACAAAAGCCTGGAGGACAAAAAGAGTGAGTGTATCAGAGAGAGAGAGAGAGAAAGACAGAGAGAGAGAGAGAGAGAGAGAGAGAGAGAGAGAGAGAGAGAGAGAGAGAGAGAGAGAGAGAGGCGCAAGCAGCAGGGATAAGTGGATGGATGAGCAGGTGGGAGCGCCGACTGACAGGATGACTGACACTTTGACTGACTGCGCGGATTGACGCATCGCTCTGTTATTGCAACGCTGCCGTGGCGCCTTGGAGAGCTAATAATGACATTTGTGTGATCAATAGTCAGGGAGTTATTACAAAACAGACGTGCACGATGACTAAAAGGACTTTCAGAGTCCCACAATGCCATCATGCCATACAAATACCCCCATCACCACCACCACCCCCACCCACCCCACCCCCACCTCATTTCCCCTTTTTCTATCCATCCAAGAAACATCCATTTTTTTTCTTTGACGTCCTTTGTGGTACAGAACGGCAGTAGTGGCAAGGTCCACAATAATTACAATCAATGGAGGACGGAAGCTCTGCACACACACACAGAGGCTCTGTGCAATTGCAAAGGGCTGATCCAGCTGAGATTTCAGCACCCACTGCTCTGTGGACAGCTCCCGTTCTCTCGCACTCTCCCGCTCTCTCCCGCTCTCTCCCGCTCTCTACTCTTTGACGACTGCTGCTCACGTCGGACCCATACTCTCTGAGGGGGCCAGGCTGTTGTTTTTTTTTCTGCAGGCTTAATATTGAGTTGAGGCTGCAATGGAAGGAGGCCAAAGCTGGGGCACTGTGGAAGAAATGGGTGTTAATACCGGCGCACGCTTCTGTTCTGATTCTTCTTTAGACCTTGTCAGGCTTTTTCCGAATGAGATTGGTAACACTTTTGCTAACCCAAAATATAGACACCCTGCACACTCCCTGCATTCGCTCAAAGCTTAAACTTCACTTTCTTTTACAGAGGTCTGTGCTCATCCACGGGAAGAAAGAAATAAAGTCAGGTCTTTTTTTTTATTATTTTTTTTTAAACGTGACCCTTTGCTGAGACCTGTCTTTGGAAGGAGATGGGAATGATACAAACTCCTGAGACAAACTCCCAGGAAGTTAAATTCCCTTCCTTCCTTCCACCGTCTTCAAAGCTGGCGTGCTGTGAGCACTGATGAAACAATAAAGAGAAATGAAAGTTGTTTTTAGAGGGGGGGGTGGGTGGGTTGGAGAAGGCGGTGGGTGGTGTGTGTGTGGGGGGGGGGGGGGGGGTTGGGGGGGTGTCTTCTGAAGATGTGTGTGTGTGAGGCTGCAGATGTGAAGGGACGTGACGGCATGTGTGTGTGTGTGTGTGTGTGTGTGTGTGTGTGTAAACGAGTGAGTGTGCCAACACTGTGCCCCAGCTCATTCTGGGGGTTCGCTACCAAATTCCCCAACCGCACGCACCGTTCACACACACACAACGTACTCCCACATGAACACACACA
>CM059285.1:13463264-13465764 GCA_030347295.1 Setipinna tenuifilis
GATAGAGAGACAGACAGGCAGATAGGAAAGGAGAGGATGAAAAGGGGGAAAGGATAAAAAAAGGGAATGGCAGGAGAGAGGAGATAGGCAGAGAGAGAGAGAGTGAGAGAGAAAGAGAGAGAGAGATGGAAAGACAGAGGGAGGGGGTGAGAGAGAAACAGAGCGAGTAAGAGAGAGAGAGAAACACAGAGTGGGGGATGAGAGAGAGAGAGAGCAGAGAGCTCCACTGTCAAAGAGGAGCACATGCATGGATGAGGGTGCCTCTTGAGTGATGAGCACCCAGCACCCAGTCAGATCTCTATGATAATTGACCTTGTGAAGCACGAAGCCTTCATCGGCAAGAGATAGTCTGCACAGATACAGGTGCAGCCGAGCAGACAACAGACTCACACACTCACACTTGACACTCTCTCTTTCTATCTCTGTCTCTGTCTCTCTGTTACATACAAATACTCACACTCACACTCACTCACACTCTCTCTCTCTCTATCTCTCTCTCTCTCTCTCTCTCTCTATCTCACACACACACACACACACATAGACATGCACACATATTATTCATCTGTAATAAATGCTTATGCAACGCACACAAAATATAAATGTTCACACACAAACTCCCCATGGTCCACACTTTCACACACAGAAGTATATACATAATTACACACATAATTCACACCACACAATGGCACAAAAACCCTCCCTCCCCTCCACAGACACACGTACACATACATACACACACACATACACACACACACACACACGTGCACTCATGAACAAAAACGCACGCACACGAACACGATACTAACACACGACATAAACGTTTTCCAGTTCTCCATCACCGAGACGTGCTAGCAAACGGCGTCGAAGGCCAAACATGATTTGAAGCCAAACACGCAGGCAGTGATTAGAGATGAGAGAGAGAGCGGCATGAGGGGAAGCGGGTTCAAAAGGGAGAGGAGAGCAGAGTCTTGAAGGGCACGCGCAAACACCAGCTTATTACTTCATTATTCCGCAGTGTTCGAGGAGCATTAATTAGCCGTCGGGCGAACACTTCAATCCACCCAAACAGGGGGACGCGAGGATAGAGAGAGAGAGAGAGAGAGAGAGAGAGAGAGAGAGAGAGAGAGAGAGAGAGAGGGAGCTCTGAGCTATGTCGCCTGCTGCTGTCTGGAAAAGAGTCCGCGCTACATCACAGCAGAGCAGGCATTTAGTATCTTAATTTGTTTTTTTTATCGTTTTTTTTTTTTTTGGCAAAAAAGTGAAATAACATGGATTGTCACACCTGTTAAGTGTTGACAAGTTGAGAGATGTTTCCTCACAATAATAAAAAAAGATGGCCTTTCTGTGGGCTACCCTTCAGGCCAATGTTCGACAGGCTGGTATAGCGGCAGTGGTGGTGGCGGTGGCGGCGGCTCCGAAGATGGCGCGATGCCCGAGCACACGGATCATTTTCACACATACTGTTACAGACAGCTGAGTGATAATAAGCTCATGTCGTTGACCTTCCCTCAGTGTGCTCTGTGGCGCATGGATGTCCCGTTGTTCCACCCCCCTCTGAAGGCAGTAAGTTCTTAATGAGGATATGTGTGGGTGTGTGTGTGTGTGTGTGTGTGCGCTTGTCTGCGCGTGTGCGTCTATGTGTGTGTGTGTGTGTGTGTGTGTGTGTGGGTGCGTGCGTGCGTTCCTAGTATTCCATAATTACACAGCCCTGCACAACCATTGTGACAAGGTGGTGTGAATGCAAACGAGACACTTTCTTTCTGACCCTCAGTGACCTATTCAAGCATTGCCCACACAAAAACACACACACACACACACACACACACACACACACACACACACACACACACACGGACACAAACTAATGGATACACAGGAGTAATCCTCACGACAACATTCTCAAACACAAGTGGACCCCATCTTTCCCCTTTTCAGTCCGCAGCAAAGCTGGCTGCTGCTATCGGCCACTTCCATATGCAAACTTATTATGCACGTCAAAGAAAAGGAGAGGTGCTGTCAATGTCACTTGCTCCAGGAGTGGGGGGAGAGTGGGAAGACGGAGGGTGGAGGGTGGAGGAGGACAGGGGGTGGGGGTGTGAGTAGGGGTGGGGGTGGCTGTGGGAGAGAGAGAGAATGACTACATTGTGTTGCACAAAGAGCCAGAGCAGCGACGACTTCACCCCAGCCAAACAAAACCCCCATTGTGAGCGCTCAGAAGAAATTTCATAAACAATGACTTTCAGTTGCGACGAGTGACAACTGGATATAATAGCTTTTTTTTTTTGCTTTTTTTTCCCCCCTAGCTTTCCTGTTTTGCGGCCGAGCTCGTTCAACATGCTTACAGAATCCGGTCTTGGCTTGTACAAGCACTCTACATACAGTTGCAGAGCCATGGAGTGCTGCTGGTTAAACCAATGTTTTCGGTAATGGGAATAGCTGAGGTGTGTGTGTGTGTGTGTGTGTGTTATGTGTGTGTGTGTGTGTGTATTTGAGAATATAT
>CM059285.1:13470764-13498264 GCA_030347295.1 Setipinna tenuifilis
TGATAACTTCTCTGTATGTTTTTGTGTGATAAGAGAAGAGAGACAAACAGTACAAAAGCGAAAACTAACTGAAACAACTAAATGTCAGGTGGTGTTAGCTACCGAGGGAACATAAGTTCTAAACATAGCACTGAGCAATAACTTCAACTCACGACACACATGATAGAAAAGAAACAAGAGGAGAATAGAAAAACAAAACATTCTAACTAATTCAGTAATATAATTACAGAAGTGTTTGCGCTTCAAACTTGTTACAGTGAATGAGCTTTGTTTATCATTAGCCCACCCCAGAGATAACTTCGTATTTGTCATTAATGAGAAAGAAAAAAAAAACTGTGTAATTTGTCAACTCCAATCTGAGGGTCTTCAGTAATGGAGTTGCTCAGGTATAAATGTCATCTCTCGGCAAACGGAAACATATTATTTGAGTGAAGCTGGCAGAACACCCCCTAAAAGACAACAACTCAAACAAGAAAGTCCAAAGTAAAAGTTAAAAGCAAAAAAATAAAAAAAACAATCCAAAGTATTGGTTACTGTAAGTAGTGCAGCTACACTGTCCAAACCATGAAGTGTCCCCTTGGTCAGCATGAGTGAAATGAAGGATTAGCCAAACTGGTGTCTGGGGGCTGGCACTGTCTATGGGTAGGATAAACCTCTAATACTCACACACCAGGCTAATCTCCAGTGTGTGTGTGTGTGTGTGTGTGTGTGTGTGTGTGTGTGTGTGTGTGTGTGTGTGTGTGTGTGTGTGTGTGTGTGTCAGTGTGTGCTCCAAAAAGCCTCTGCTCTAATAAACATGTTTTAATAAGTCTGCCATATCTTTTCATATTGTTTTTCCCCCTTTTACACAAATTGACATTTACCATGTGGGACTAAATGAGGTCAGTGGTATTTCATGAGTGTGGAGGCGTTCTTTGTGAAGACTGGATAGGGGACAGAGAGAGGGGGGGGTCAGTGGTGGTGGTGGGGGGTGAGGTTGGGGTTGGGGGGTGGGTTGAGAAGCTGTCAGCCTCCTGCACCACCTTTAGTCTCTCTCATCTCTCTTGCTCACTCTCTCTCTCTCTCTCACCAACACACACACACACACACACATACACAAACATACACACACACACACATAAGCACACACACTCAAACACACACATGGGAGCATCCAGTCAGGGGTGCTAAGAAGACAAAGCCCCTTGTCCTGGCTGTTTGAAATGAAAGATGGTAGGCCATTTTTCAAAGGCGTCCTCTCGTCTTAACCTGGAGGCCTCAGTAGACTTCGGCTCTGAAGCAAAGTCAATAGAGTGGGGTGAGTTGCGAGCTGCAACTTTGCCGTCTGAGCCGGCCAAGTCGTGTTGCAGACCTCTAACTCCTCGCCTTGGCTTTTGATGAATATTTAAAGCTGCGAAATAGCGGCGGTAAAGGCAATTGGCCGTATCGATTTTTAGACGGAAGGGGACATCCATTGTGGAGCTTGGTGTCACTAACAGGATGTGGCAGTTTACTTTTTTTTTCAGATGTTTTCTAACCCACTCATCTTATTTATTTGAGTCTAGAGAGTATCAGGTTAGTGATGGATAAACACACAGGCACATTTAGGCAAACTTCAAAACTGGCCAGGCTTTCTTCATGGACAGCTAAGTCTTCTTCCCTGACACCTCTCTTTCCACTGCTGTTATTAAGAGTGGAAAAGTGGCATTTTGTCATATCACGGAAACTGTATCTGCATTACATAAATCAGTAAAGTGTCTCTGGGCAATAGCCAGAATGCTGTTGTAATGGTATCACGGTGACAAAAGGCACTATTAAAGATGATTCATTATTATGCAAAATTTGTAGCATGGTTTTCAGAAGCACTCATTTTCACTGTTTGCTTTAGTTTTGAACTCCTTAAGAAATAGTCATATTTCAGAATCTCATTAAGAATTTATTCACTGCCCAGCACAACACAGACCACCCAAGATGGGTCTGGGATTACCACAATTGTCTACACACAGTGCTGTATCATCCTCATTCTTATTGAGATGCAGCATGTACTGTTCTTGAATAAAAAAGAAATAATCTTGTGAAGGTCAGGGAAGTTCAGGATTTTCACTAGGGCACTGATGGCTCAGTTCAGATGAGTGCCAGAGACATCAGCCTGAAACAAGACGTCTCCATTATCACGAAAGGTACTGGGAGAATGGAACACAACATATGTGAAACAGAAATTCCAAGGCTTTCTTTTCAAAACCAACAATAGAAGAGAGGGAAGAATAGCACATGTCCACACACCACAAACACATGCGCGCACACACACACACACACACAGTACACAGTACACATACATTCATTCTCACCCACAAAGCTAGCATGGTTGAAAAGAAGAGAGAGATTACACATGGCCAATGAAATCCACTTTGATTTGCAGGACAGCAGCAGCAGCAGCAGCAGCAGCATCCATTATGGCTATTACCATACAGGCGTTTTTAAAACTGCAGCCTTACCACATGCAAAAAAAAAAGAGGAAGAAAAATACAGAAATATCATCTCAAGCCCTCCGTGACGTGTTACCTTTCACCCTGAGTGAATCTACATCGACAGCAACAGCTAGCTGAATACAGAACAAGCCAAAAAGAAGAAAAAAACCTCAACACTCTCTGACCAGCTCAATAGCTACACACAGAGGAACGCAAGCTTTTCAAAGACCTCCTTTTTCTTTTCTTTTTTTAAATATATCTCTTCTTTTTTGCTTTCCTTTCGTTTCTTTTCCTTTTTTTTGTATCGCCACCCCCACCCACCAACCCACCCACCCCTCTGTCCTCCAATTTTGTCAATGTATTAATTTATCTATAGAATTCAATTTGGGCTTCAACCATTTCAAGGGCTGCCTCTCACAGAGTGCCTGACGCGAGGCTTGCAGACGGGGCTATTGATGCTGGCCTTCCCCTTCTCTGGCCCTTTCAAACAGACCAATTTTCTAGCTATTTACCCCACACAGCTATGGGCACATTGATTTCAAACAGGTCATGGTGTCTCATTTTCAATGCATGCGATGGCAGGTGCTGATCAGTGATACCAAATGTATCTCTCTCTCTCTTTCTCTCTCTCTCTCTCTCTATCTATCTATCACTCTCTCTCTCTTTTTTGTGTTCAATGGGTTTGTTGATATCGTGATAGTAGTTGTTGCTGTTTGTATGACACATGCTGTGAGTGCGGCGCTGGAGAGGGGGGCCATGATGCTGCTGCTTAATAAGCTTTGTTTTCATTATCACTTTTGTCATTATGGCTGCCACGCCAAATCTGCTGAAAGACAACACCCAGCACACTGCCTGTCGCTGTACCAAACTGACAGAGGTGAGCAAACTGACTCATTGTGTGTGTGTGTGTGTGTGTGTGTGTGAGAGAGTGTATGTATGTTGGTGTGACTCGTGTGTGTGTGCATGTTTTTTGTTCCTCTACATTTAAGTACTGTCATGGTGAGGGGTCACTGTGTTGTAGTAGATGTAGGTTATGTATGTGAAGATACAAAAATAAGCCAAACAAAATATGTTATTTCCACCATTTCGGTTTTGAGTTGCAAGAAAAAAAAAAGCTCAGCACATAAATGGCATGAAACTGTTTTTGAAAAAAAAAAAACAGCCTTCCATGAGGAACGTGGAAGTGGCATTGTGAAAGGTGGCAAGGTGGGTGGGTTTGTGATCTCTATGAGAGACTTAGTGCTCGGGGACCTCTCTCACCTCACGCTGCCCTGTTCCTCTCCAGCTCCCTCTTCCTCTTTGAAACTTAATTGCTGTAATTAATTTGCATGACCCACAGTCAATCCAGGGTCTTGTTATACCCTGGTCAGGTTATTAGTGAAGTGTGAAATCAATTTGTAGCTCTCGACGGAGCCCAGAATCGAGCAAAAGAGTCTGAGAACTGCACAGACCCACACTGCTCTCTACATGAACCTCCACATGTTTTTGTGGCAATGCATTATTACATTTATAACATTGTGTACTAATGAGTTATTACATATATAAACGTGCAATTTGCGTTCATCTACACTAAATACATGTATAGAAGACAAAGGTGAGATAAACACTTCAGCTGTCCATTTGCTTTTTGATAAAAAATAGCACCTGTTCCTTAAATAAGAAGTCTTGATGCATTACTGCAAGGCTTCTGGGCATGTAAGGCAAGACAAAACTCTTTCAGGAAAAAAAATAGGAATACGTGCCTAATAATACCCCAGTCAGTGCCTTTAAAACCAAGATGTCATCAAGGTTTTTAAAGTTATCTTTATGTGTGAAAGTAGCAGGGAGCCACAGATTGAGGGATAATCACCACAAAACACTTGAAGCCATGTCCGAGCGAAATCTGAAAATTAAACACGTCGCCTCTGCTGAATGGAAATTGAACGATAAAGAGGCCCGGTCTCACTTAAGAGGGGTTTCTAAATTAATGCAGAGGATGGCTCTCTCTGAGGCTCAGTGGGGATGTGGGTGGGAGTGTGAGGGAAGTGGGAGGTGGGGGCGGCGGGGGGTGGTGGCAGGAAGAGAGTGTAGGGACCTCCAAATAACTGGGAAGACTTTCAGATTCACTGAAATTGCAATGTTAATTATTTATGGTAATAGAAATACAGCTTCTTTGTTTTCCTGTTTGAGGCCTTTTTACACCAGAGTAACAGAACAAAATACCCAATTTGGCCAGAGCAACATAGTGTCTGAAAATGGTTGAATAGTCAAAAAGAACACGAGACAACATTGATTTGGCTTTTGTCCCGATTCCTATCTGAAGGAGCTGAAGGACACCTTGGACTTAGAGCGTTAAATTGCACAATATCTACGATCTGTGCTCTTGGAATCATGTCTGTTTTTATGTTGGTGTTCTATCACATTTAGGACAAAGCAAACACCATTTTGTTTGTTTTCACTCATCTTCTCTAAAATGGATGGCAACCTCATGGGGGAGCATGGGATAGCATCTCCCAGTTTGTTTGCTCTGCGACCGTCAGGGACACTAGGACGAGGGACAGGATGTGGGTGACAAGGGTTTTCCTGAGCAGAAGCACTGACCTTTTCAGTTACTAGGTGAAGGATGCCAGTGGACAGGACTCACCAACAACCCCCTTTCCAGCCCACCCATAAACACAAACACAACTACACAGCCACAGACACAAACACATACAAACCAGCATCCTCTTTCGCACCACAAGACATAGTTCTTCTAGTGCAGCTGTGTCCTTGGTTTCTTTTAGACAGCCCTGTTATTGCAAAGCAGAGGATGGAAAGGCAGACAATGTGGTCATTTGCTGTTCTTATGGCCCCTCCTGAATGCAGTCTAGTGGTCATAATACGTAATAATGCTCATATCCCCTTTTTCTATCTTCATTTTAACTGAAATTTGGTTCAGTTTATATACTTAGACCTCACAAATCCACATATAACTTGGGATTGTTGTAGCCCCACATGGCTTATACAAAATGGGAGAGCTGGTTTCTCCAGTTGTGAATTTCCCTTGGTGCTAGCACTATGAAGCAGGGTCAAAGCACAATATTTCTATTTCTAAGCTGCCCTCTGAGAAGAACATTAGCTTGGCTAATTGAGATGTATTAAAGGAAAATACTGTTAAAAGCTCCAATTTAACATTTCACTAGCCAACATCTTTTGATGTAAACTGCATGAAATCTAACACTTTGCACTGCTACCATATTCTTTGGAGGCACCGCAAACATTATGAAACTTCATCTGTAGGGACTGTAGCAACTGACACATAATTCAATATTTCAGGAACTACTCCAACTTGAGCAAATATTGATATTTGGTTTGTATTCGTCTACATTCATTTAAGTTTATATATCAAAATGATTGCCACTGGCAAACCAAACTTCAGCAGGCAACACAGTCCTCTGAGAGTTACCAAGCTTCTTGTAAATCTTGTAGGCTCTTCCAAAGTAGCATTGAGACTATTACAGTAAACCACATCAGCCAAAAGATACTGTCATGAAAAATTACTGCCTTCTGCTTCTTGTTGCCTTAAGTTTCTTGTTGTTTCCTATAATTCTTGCTTAATGTTTCACTCTATATGGGAGTTTTGGGAGTATCATGCATTTTATCCAGCAACGATTACATTCCCTACACTGATCCAACAGATGCAGTTAATACATGGCTAAGCCTTTAGTCCAACAGCATTAGCATCAACATACAGTCTGATTACATGCTGCAGCTGAAGCCTACAACCTGAGCAACAAGTCAAAACTGTAACCTTAGCTACATTTCCATTCACTTGTAATTCAAGACAACATTTGTGCGTTCTGAGGATGTTGTTTCTGTTCTTGTTGTTTGCTGTTGTTTTGCTCCAGTTCAACACTGTCTTGTTAGTACAAGGCATTAAAAAAAACAAGGTGAAGCCACGCGCTGGGTATTTGCCGACGCCGACAACTCAGTTGGAGGCTGGAGTCATTCTGCAGGCACAAAAGGAAACACTGGCCCCTGCTGACAGACCAGACATGTTCTCCGCTGTGTGTTGCAATGCATGTTAATTCTAGTCTGTGGGACCAATTACTTCAGCTATCTCTTCATTTGCCTCAACAACAGCTTTAAAAAAAAAAGAAGAAGACTGAAAGAAAGAAAAGAGGGAGGAAAAATGTTCTCTCCCTCTGTTCTGGTTGGTGCCAATCCTATTTCCTTCCGTGCGGCCATTACAACAGTGAGATAACAGCTATGGGAGCAGGGCTATTCAGATGCACTGCATGCTACTTCTCTGCTCTCTCTTCTGGCCTTTTTTTTCCATCCTTTTCACAAGTACGTTTTTTTCTCCGTCTTTCTTTCGTGCCTGGCAGGGACGTGCATGTGTGTGTGTGTGTGTATGTATGCGAATGTGCGTGTGTGCTTCTTTATGTGCGTGTGCATGTATGTCTGTGTGTGTGTGTGTGTGTGTGTGCGTGCCCGTGTGTGTGTGATATTTAAAGGCAAGGGGCCCTCCGCAGTGCAGTGCTTCAGGGTGTATCAGTGACCAGCGCCGAGTCCAGTTCTCCAGGCAGCGAAAGCAGGTCAAGTCCCCTCACTGCCACAGCTGGAGCTGGTTGAGGGAGGGGGGGGGGGGGGGGGGGGGGTGCAGGTCCTTCCCTTTTTCTTGTGGAGCACAAGGCATCGCTGCTGGCTCAGGATTGCACAGCAAACAACATTGATTTTCAACAGAATCAAGGACAAAAAGAGGCAACACATTACATGCACATTCTTACCTGTCATACACAAGGCCAAGCAAATGTTTAGGAGGTCATGGAGTGGTGTTTGTGTAGGTGTGTTTTAGCATGCAATCATTACAAACATGTAGCCTTGACCCTTTGACTTTTGTAGTAGAGATGTTGTCTACAGGGGATGATACCACAGCAAATAGGTTACAAATGCAGGTTAGGCCTCTGCCTCTTGTCTGTAACTTTAATCTGAGGTGAACTATGTAGAGATATAAAGAAATGTGGTGATAACTATATACAATATGTTGGTCTGAGACACTTAGAGGTTCTTCTCATTTATTCTCTAACAACACCTTACTAGACCTGCAAGGATCAGCTCTCATGTAGTATTTAATAGTTCAGATGTTCAGCAGCTGTAGGGGCTGAGGGCAGAGTGGTGTAGTCAGGCATTTACATTTACATTACAAGGACATTTTTGTTCAGTAGAATGAACTTAGTTACAATTCATTATCTTTTTGCACTCCAACTCAAGTGCATATGAATAAATATTACCTGTTTCTCTACTTTTATATCAAATCAACCACTATCTCAGTGAGAACTATTTACTATTGACACACACACCACACACCAACACTCATGCACACACATGTAGGGAAATGTATATGGGTGTACGTGCAACTGCGCAATCAACCAATCAATCCATTTTCTTTCTCTGTACATGCATCTAATGCATTAATTAAAAATAACAAAGCCCCAATTTACTGTCCAGTGTGTGATGATTAAAATTCTTCGCTGATGTTAGTCAATAAAAAGACTCACATCAACAGTAGCAATGTCATAGTATGACCTGCGGACTATGGGCCACAGTCCACTCCATCTTGTCCCCCATGAGGATTGGACACTTTCCTCTTGGATGACAGATTCATTCATGCACATTACACCACAGGTCAACTACTCACTAAAAGGTAAATGTCCCCCCACCCACCCCACCTTTTATTGTGGGGGGCAACTCATGCATGGCACACTAAGGCAGTCTAGATGGCCATTACAAAGACACTTATTTTTTCACCCCCACAGCCCCCACCCCCTACAAAAGCTTTTGTTATGGATATTAGGCCCATTATGTAGTGGTGAGAAATGCAGGATGAAGGGAGGCGGAGAGTGTGTGCAGACCTCCGTGGTATTAATATTCCTCCGGCATCAGATATATTTCCCTGGAGGAACCCCTTTAGGCCACACTGTTATTGCCCTGTCTCTCCATTATCTCCTCCTGTACTTGATATTAAGACAATAATGGCGGGAGCGGGATTAGGCGCGGGCGACAGGGAAAATTGGGAGAGCATTTCATGTAGGGAGACGGAGAAGGAGCCGATCGTGGGGTGAATGGGATCTGTGTGAGGCTTCTGACAGATCAAGAGGAGACGGAAAGAGAGAGAATGGGGGTGGGTGGGTGGGTGGTGGGGGGTTGGGGTGTAGAGAGAGAAAAAGGACGACTGATGCAGAATAAAATATTTTTCACTTATGATAGGCTTCATGATCTTGATTCTCTCTCTTTCTTTCTCTCTCTCTCTCTCTCACGAACACACACACACACACACACAAACACACACACACACACCGGACATGAAAACACACACGTATACACATACACACACATTCTTTCACCTCTTCTATCTATCTAGAAAATAGACGTTTCCTCGTAATCCAGGCAGCTTAACCTCAGTGGCCACTGAATTTGTTAAAGCACTGAGACTGAGGCAGGAAGGGTGACGAGGCGACACCCGTTTAGAGGAACCTTTTGCATCGAGAGCAGTCTGGGGCTGATGGAAGATTGCACCGCGCATCCCATCTCGGGCTTATTCCATCAAAAACAGATCAAATCGAAATAGGTCGTACTCGCCCATTAAAACATTTCACTCGGCTTGCATACATTTGTTGGTCCTCCACAGTACTCCAGGACTTTTTTGATTCCAATGATAACAGAAAAAGACATTAACGAGAGCATTCATGGAGATCAGTGTACTAAAAATGTCTGTGTGTGGTGGAACGATCGCTTGTGGATGTTCTTATTCAATGCAAATTATTCAAAAGAGAGAATACAAAGAAGCTACATAAAAAAAACAATATTTCTACCCATGCATTGTAAAGTGCTTTTGGTCACTCTACTGAGTATGAGAAAATACTACAGAAATTCGGTTCATTTACCATGAGACAACCTCCTGAAGCCGAGATTAAGACCATCCACCATCTTCATGGCATCAAACAACAACCATTTTATACTTACACCATAGCTTGCTTGACTAGCAACAGAGAAAGCATTAATGGAGCGAAAAGAACAACCAGCAGGCAGAGAGAAATTCATTAGTGTAGGTAGAAGCTCTTGATTACTACAGACCATACACCTGAATACACAGATCCCCCCTCTGTTTCAAGGCAAATTGATTTCCCCATAACCTTTTCTAACAAATATGGCCGATGTAAATTTGCAGCGCACGTACACACCGGCTGGCTTCATCAGGCCAGTTCAGGCAAGTGTTTGTAGCTCCCTGTGTGTGTGTGTGTGTGTGTGTGTGGATGTGTGGGTGTGTGTTTGTGTGTGTGTGTATGCACGTATGTGTGTGTATGTGTGTCTGTATGTGTGTTTTAAAATGTTCCCCCAACCCCCTGGTACTTTCTCTTTGTGGCTATCTTCAGACCTTGGCCTTTCGCTTATCACCGTTAAGTAAGCGCCCAGGCAGACGGGCGGCGAGGCCCTTAATGGAGGAGCCTGGGAGGCCTGGGGTGGAGGTGTGCTCAGCAGGCTGGCCCGGTAATGTAGCGCGAGGGAGAGCAGCGGCAGGGAGATGGGGGTGAGCGTGGGGTTGAGACACTGGTGCTGTGAGCAAATGGTTGCCTAATGAACCCAAATGCCTGTGCTCAAGGTTGTTTTTCAAGGTAAAAAAAAAATGGGACATGGTTGTTGTTCTTTTCTCTTTCTCTCTGTCTGACTCTCTCTCTCTCTCTCTGTCTCTTGCTCTCTCTGACTCTGTTTGTGGTTATCTGTCTCTATTTTTCTCTCTCTTTGTCTCTCTCTCTGTGTCTCTCTCTTTTTCCTTTCCCCTCCTGTTTTTGAAGCTGTTTGTCTCGGCACTATCTGACCCTTGCTCTATCTCAGGCACGTACACATACACATATCCACATAATCACGCAAAAACACACTTATGCTTCAGACAGGCATGCTCGCATCGCCCCCATACTTGGAGGGAGCGTGCTGGAAGCGAGCTAACAGTTGTTGATTTCACCCGAGTGACTCTTACAAACATGATGAACAGGGAGCACATGCTCATGCTCCATGTGAGCGTCTGTGTGTTTTGTTTACATGCTGTGTGCATGTCTGTGTGTGTGTGTGGGTCTGTGTGTGTGTGTGGGTGTGTATGTATGTGTGTGTGTTTTTCCATGTTTTCGCTCTGCCCTGTTCTATGACTTTGACAGGTGAGAAGTTGTTTGGATGCTGGAAACATGTAACCCTCTTCTGTAAGCTGGGAAGGTAGGTGAGACTTTCTGGATGGGTTCATACAGTGTACAGAAAGGGTCATATTTTAGCATGCCGCTTTGACAGTTTTTTTTTTCTCAAACAAACATTCCTTGTCATTCTGCCATGCCTCTTCTCATGTACACCCATACTTGAGTATTACGTATCCATGTGCAGCAGAACAAAACAACAACAGAAAATTAACAACAGTTGCTCAAAAAATATTTGTATGGATTTCATTGTGTGTATGTGTGTGTATTTGTATGGGAGGGGTTAGGCTATTATTATTGTTTTGATTATGGTCAGTCAGCGTGTGTGAAATTGGCACTCAAAGGCCTTAGATGGTGTTCCAGACAAAAAGCAATCACACTGAGAGAAATGTGTATATGACTAATTGCATATAAAAATTTACATATCCGCAAACATCAAAACAAGGCATATCCTGTCTGGCGAGGCTCTCGAAAGCAAATGTTAATGTGTTGCCATGGTGATCTTAAAGGGCTAGAGAACCACACTGTAGTACAGGAGGAAGAAGGGAGAGGCCTCAGGAATTAACACACAAACAGACAACAAGCACCACTGCCTCATAGCAGCTGTTTTTTGGGTGTTTTTGTTGTTTCTTTTTTGTTGGTACATTTGTTCCTTTTGATTTATCTCAACAGTATGTAAGTCACTATTTGAATCTAATGCATAATAAAAAGGAAGAATATTTTTCATATGACAGGTTTTGAAAGTACACTGTCTGAGTTAAGGCATGAGGACGTAAACAGCAGTTGCACAAGCAACTTCTATTCTTCACCATCTGACCATCCGGATTGCATATGAACAAACCTGACCAGCAGGGCTTGTTGAGCTCTCTTGGCCTTCTAAGTGGCAGTTCTTTTCTTCATCCCTTAAAAAAATGCTCACATCAAAGTCATGAAGGTAAAGAGGTAAAAAAAGGTAGAGAGTGCAAGAGGGTGAAAGGAAAGACAGAGAGAGAGGGAGAGAGACAAGAGCAAAGAGAACACCTTTAAGCCTACAAGGAAAGAGCTGAGGAAAAGTGCAGGGTGTGGGGTGGGGGGGGGGGGGTTGGGGCTGGGGTTAGGGAGGTGGTAGCCATTTCTGGATTCCATTAGGTGTATTAGGCACCTGTCACCAACAAAACATACCTTAAAGCACCTTCAGTTCTCGGGCAGCCACTATGAAATTGCCGTGGAAATGCAATCCCTTTCTGCGGCACTTTGACTCAGCGCAACAGGGTCTGCGCTGGGGGATTAGGGATAGTCCATCACTCCATCTCCTCATGACCACAGGCAGGTTACAGACAGGAAGCCAGAAGAGGTGAGGGAGTGGGAGAGAAAGAGAAAGGAAGAGAGACAGAGAGGCGAAAAGAAAGATATGCAGATGTTGCACTTCTGATGAGTGGAGAAATTATAGGTAAACTGCTGCTTCCATTCAGGTTGTAGCTGGAATTATGTAATGCAAATAGATATACGTAGAATTGACAATATACTCTTTTCTCTTTTAACAGTTCAGTACTGTAAGGTGTATTCTTCCACTGCAAGCAAAAGTAGTATAACACATAACAAAGAGTAAAGGTAATAGCAATAATAAAAGATTACATTATGATATTTAAAAGTCCATTCAGAGTCCTTTTGCGGCACACTTGTAAACTATCCCTTATTAGAGCGCTTAACACTAACTAGCAAAGAACTGCGCTTTCCTGAATGCTAGCTTCCACTTATTATTTGTGACTAGCCAACATTTCTCCATTCAAACTAAACACATTGGTGACTGCAAACATAATAAACAACATCTCTTTATTTACTATCATTACTAACATTTGCTAATTTAGTGAAGTTTTGAAAATGTTGCATACCTGATTACTGGAGAAGTTATGAAAGAAAGAGTCAGGACAAGTGCTTCCACATCACTAACTGTATGCTGCTTTGCTTTCCACTCTGCTTACTGCAGCCAATCGGGGTTGGGTCGCGTGTTTGGCAGTCAATATTGAACCAAGTTCAGCATTGTCGTGGCGAGCGGCAGAGGCGTCTCCAGAGAGGTAGCGCCCTTTAGGGGTTATTGGGTGAAACCTAATGACCGTTTTTGTCAAAAAGTCACAACTTGACATTTTATCTGAGTATACCATTGTATTGCCTAACTTTTCTTCAATTTAAAAAAAAAAAAAAAAGTCACAACTTTACTACTGATGAGGGCACAAAGGAAGCTTAAAGATATCGCTATTTTTCAACCGTTTCAAAAACGTAACAGTAGGTTCACACTTTCTTTCCCTGGCCTTCCTTGCCCTGGCATTCAAAACAAGGCATTGAGAACTTTGTAAGTGTACAAATTGTTTAATAAAAAGACTATTTTTACAGGTAGTTCCTCTGGTCGCTGCCATGTTGAAAGTCTATACAAGTTGATTGAGTTGTGCTAGTGGCTGTGGCAGCTTCCTCCACACGCCGCCTCTCTATTCGTACGTTGAATCAGTATGGATGCCCATAAAATAGAAATTGCTCTTCCTCGTCCTGAAATTCATTGTCATGCTCATCGTGTTCCAACATGTCTGCAGCATTCCAGAGACAGTCACTACAACTACAGTCAACAATTCCAGTTCATGTGTTGCTGGCACTTCTGGTAAGCCAATAGACTTGTATGGATGTTCAACAAAGCGGCGACCAGAAACTACCGCAAGGTACTGCCTGTAAAAAAAAGTCTTTTTAATAAACGATTTGTACACTAACTAAGTTTTCAATGCTTGGTTTTAAATGCCAGGGCCCTTGTTATACTTCCAAGGAAGTGTGAAGCTACTTCGAAATTTTTTATTATTTTAAAATAGCAATATCTTTAAGCTTCCAGTTTGAAATGCAACAGGCTAGTGTAGTTTTGCTCCTAAGCAAACATACCAACTCGTTATCATGTTTTAGCATACCCGAGGTTCATTTTACACAGACTTTTCTCTTTAACTTAGTCCTACACAGAGTAAAGTCTCTTTAACTTAGTCCTACAAAGAGTAAATGAGAGCGGAGGAGACAGAGAAAGAAAGAAAAAAAGAAAGAAAGAAAGAAAGAAAGAGGGATGGGATAGGCTGGTCGGTGGGTGGGTTGGTTGGTTGGTGAAGAGACAAATGTCGTGTAAGGGGAGGAATGAAGAGACGGGCAAGGCTGAAGGAGGGGAGTAGGGTTTACTTCTCTTTGACATGAAGAGAAATTCATCATGTCCTCTCTCTCGCACACACACACACACACACACACACACACACACACACACACAGAAGAAGGATAGGTGAGACCCCAAAATGACATGGTTTTGGTACATTTAAAACTATATAAGACTAGATATTTGTATATTTGTATAATTGTAAACCCTACATTAAATATTTCCAACATGAATATATGTGTAAAATATGAGGTTGTCCCATAAAACAATACCAAAATCTGATCCCCACCTGAATGTCCTTTGAGGAAGTTTGGTGGTGATGGTGTCTACTTGTAAGGAGCCGCATCAGTGGATCTAGAGCCTATTTTCAGCTCCTGTGGGACAAACCACCCCTTGTATTTCACTGCATCACTGAAGTAAAGTGAGCTTAACCACATTTCATTGGTATTTTATAATGCTACCATTCATTTACCAACATTGTTTTTAAAGCTTTACCAGAGCATTATTGAAGCTCAAATGATAAGCTAATACATCCAAGCACAAGAGTGGAACATGGATTAATCTCCTTGAGGAGAATACAGGGCTTCGATCATTTATGTCACAGTTATGATCATTTAAGCCTAAACAGAGTTTATTGCAAAATATTTCAAACAGTGATTGTCAAGCTAACAGTAATATAGTCTGTCAACCTGACTGTGAAAATGTTATCAGTGCGTATATTCCTCCATAGCTGTCTTAGTTTTTCGCCTGTTGTTTGCAGGTGCACAACTCAGTGGTTTGGGTTTCCTAGTGACACAGGCCTTAGAATGGAGCCTTCAACCAGCATTCCACTCTTATCTGGCTGCTTCAGACAGGCTTGCTGCCTCCTCGCCAATTCACCCTGAAAGAGCTGAAAAAAAAATATCGGGGAAAAAAAAGCTCCTGTCGGAAGGCCCTTGTGTGGCGATTGCCCAGAAAATAGGAAATGACAGGACGAGCCGGTCCGGTATGCGGAAAATAGATAATTTCCTCCTCCCCTGCCTTCTCGCTCCGCCTTCGTTGGTTAATGTCATTATTACATCTCGGACACGTTGCATCCACCAAACACGCAGCTCGGCATGCAAGGGAAAAAAAATGTCAAAGGATTTTTTACGGTCCAGTCATGGCTGGGGCTCACACGAAGGGTAGTGACAAGCTCACCAAAGCACTCAGCACTTTGCAGACTGATGGAGCGCAGAACAACTGAGTTTCCTTTTTTGTTGTTTTGTTTTTTTTTTGCTGTTGTTTTTATTTGTCTGGAGTTCTCAATCCTTTTAGGAAAGAAATGGATCCATTACTTCTACTTCACTTCACCAAACATTCACGCCTCTGATGCCTAATAAGACATGAAGAAGAAAACGCGAAGGATTGTGTGTTGGGTGCAGGAAGTGTGAAGGAGGGCGAATAAACAAAAACAACCTTGGACAGCTATACATGTTGTCGCTGTGTCCTCAGAGGTAACTGGAAGATTTTTAGACAGGATTGACTGATGTCTGACAGTGCAGGAATTGTTAAATCAGTTATGTTTGGGCAATTTCCTCATTTCATTTGCACACATTCCTGCAAAAAGCCCAAACATATAATTAGGCTTTCATTTCTGTACAGACCCTAAAGAAACATGACCGGTTTTTGCACATTTATTTGCAGTAACTAAAAAGTAGGGATAATCTTTAAGCATATTACTCCACATCATTTTTATCATGTGAATAGTCTTACAGCATGTAACCCCACTTATGTCATTACTTACATAAAAGTAATAAGTCTTGGTCAGGAATTATGACCTTGGCTGGGACTCCCTGGAAGAAGAGCCATTGTGCCTCAGTGGGACCTTCCTGGTAAAACAAAATGATTAATAAATGAAAAATTGGGTCTAATTTTTCAAAACCAAAGCCTTTTTTGCAGCACCTTGGATCACCCAGCCAGTTCACAGCAGTCCTTTCAAGCCTATCATATGCCATCTCATCCACATGGGTATATTTATCCATGAAAACAGTGGGGGTGTGCAGTATGACTGGGACTTATCTGTGACCCCCCCATCTCTCCCTTCCATGAAACCCTCAACACCACCTCAAGACACACACACACGCACGCACACACACACACGCACACACACGCACACACACACACACCATGACCTGCCCTGGCGTCCCACTGTGTGACATTAGTCAGTTTGTCAGGGGGGTAGCCGTGGAGGGCCCCTGGTGGGGGCATAGTCCGCACTGGCCCCTCGCCCTCCAGAGTGATTAATTGTGAGCGATTTTTATGCGACGCTGTGGGGCCACCACTGAGGCTGCCCACCATTTTAGGAGCGACAGAGCTGTCACGCCAAAGCACACACACCGTCTCGGCAAATATCACCAGGTCCCGAATCAACAGGAGCCGGCCAGGAAGAGAAACAGTTTGCATTTAACCCCGCCCCTCCCTCCTCCCCAACACACACACACACACACACACACACATTTTCTCACCTGACACACATACACACATTCTCTCTCTCTCTTGCACACTAACACACCTCTCCTCACACATACACCCACACACACACACATACACACACACCCACACACCTCTCCCTCCCATTTCAATTTCCTCCAGGGACGGCGGTGTGAAGTGTGCTGGCGTTTACAGTTGTGTTCGGAGAGAATGGGTGTCTGACCCCTGCTGATGGATTGGCCAGTGCAAACAGCTTCGGCGGGAAATTGGAATTAATAATGTAGACTCTAATGTGTTTATTCAGGTCAGATTATCGCATCAATAAAATATGGCCGACTACAGTGCCCGCCATCAGTAGAGTCCACAGAAGCAGAGCGCCGCCACACAAAAGCCAAACATCATAGAAAGAGCCCGAGGGTCACACTGCCCATCACCGCAGTTTAATTCTGCAGTCCCTTCATGTTTTCCACACCCATGGGGACCGCTCACCACCAGGTAAAACGGACACACACAAAAAAACGATGATTATGCTGCATGATTGCATTTCCACATACAGTAAGACATCCTGTGTGATCGCAGGCACATTTTTTATTACTGTTTTTCTCCAGCTACGTTTCAGCCTTAAGCCTCAATCCACCGGCTGACCCAAAGAAAAGGGGAATATTATCCTAGTTTTTTTCCCCCTCTCAAACATTGCTGCAATAATTACAAATTTCATATTTCAAAAATAGCTGAGTTGCAGCGTGGAGAGGTTGCATGGAGTGCTGCTGGCACTCTGCCAGCGTGGCTTCTGATGCTACTTTGTGAGAGATGCGTACAATTTGATTATGTGAGAATTGAAAACAGCGCCCGGTGAACTTCCTGAAAACTGCAGACATTACTCAAGCAGTTGCCACTGGCAGACACCGTGGCCCTCCAGAGCACAGGAGAGGAGTCACATTTGCTGTCCACTAAAATGGCCATTTCCTGTTTGGGGGAGAAATTGTGCAATCAATCCTGTCAGCCGCTCAAACATATGGCCATCCTATATTTAGATTCCCCGTGATGTATATGAGAAATGCTGTCTGTTGCTTTCCAATCCAGAAGCCTGTGGAAATTAAGGATGTGCTGCATCAAGGCAGGGAGACAGTTTCCCGATAAATGGCAGACTTTGAAATGTTGCCACGGAGCTACTTCCCAATCCTGGGAAATAAAGGAGGTGGTGGAAGGCAGCAAGGGAAAAAAATAACACCTTCTTACAGATGGGTTGCTCTCTCTCTTTCTCTCTCTCTCTCTCTCTCTCTCTCTCTTTCTCGCTCGCTCTCTCTCGGGCCAGTGTGAAAATGGAGAATTTGTTAAAAGGTCGCACTGGATCAAAGTCATGTTGCGTCAGGCTACCTGCCAGGCCAGAGGAGTGCTTACACTTGGCAGACCTGGGAGACAAAGAATGTGCCATCTGCACCCAGATCAATGAGCATTAGGGAGAGCGGCCTAAAATGGAGTCGGCCCGCGGACAGAACAGTGCCACCAATCACTGTCACATTACGCCCCCCTGTGGACACCAACCATCCCCACCAACCCCCCCACACACACTCCCACGCACAGACACACATACACACACGCACACAGACATATACACACACAGACACACACACACACGCACATATACACACACACACACAAGCCCCTCGGTTCCCCTTCCCCATCCCCCATTCCTCTCTCCTCCCTCTGCCTGCACCAGCCTCTGATAATCTGCTCAGTTACTGTGGAAATGAAGATGCATAGAGTGGCAGGGAGGACTGGGGTTAGGGAGAGGGAAAAACAGGTGTGAGTACAAATGGGAGAGGTGCTACACTTTTACAGGGAAAAGCACACAGGAAGGAAGAGAGGGAAAGTGGGGACAAGGGGGGGGGGGGGGGTGATTTTATTTTTGCGCTGTTTTTTTTTTTTTTTTTTTTAAGCTTCCTTCTCCCCATCCATTCTTTCCATCCGCCTGTCTCAGGACTCTTTTTCTCTGCTGTGTTCTTCCATTTCATTCCCTTCCACTGCCCCCCCCCCTTCCCCACACACACACACACACACACACACCACCACCACCACTCCCAGCCCCTTTTTCCTGCCAAATGGTGACAAACGGGAGAGGGGGAGTGACGGAAGACAAACGACCGTTTTCAGAGAAAATGTATCTCTTTGATTTTATGGGTAATTTTTCAGCGGCGCAGAGTTAGGCTGTCACAGTGAAGAAGACGATGTCGTAGTCCCCTCCACCACCATCCCTTCACACACACGCCACCATCCCCCACACAAATGCCCCCCCCCCCCCCTCCCCCCTCCTGTCCCCCACCCCCCATCCCTCCAACCATTCCTCCTGGTCGACTCTCAGGGAAGGAGGCTGTGCTGTGTGGTGTGCTGTACTGTGCTGTGTGGAGACTGAACGGCAGCTTTGAGTGCATTCGTGCTGAAAAAATGGAAGGATCACTTTTAGCGCATGTCTTACCATTAACCCAAGTTCCTTTTAGGAGATCACAGAGGCATCACTGCTCTCCGAGACCATTATGATCTGTTATTAAATGTGCCCGAGCTCTTTGCTCAGACATGGCTTACATCTCCTTTTTCCATATAAAGGATGCGTCGCTAAATTACCGTTTTTAGAGCTATTTTTTCCTGGGTTTTTTTCCCTCCCCTTAAAAAACCATCTGGCCCAGCTGCCTAACACTCAAAGGGGCTTTAGTCTTGAGAGCTTACTGCCCCCAATCTACAGCTGAGGGCCCAGACTCTGTCCAGCATCCCACACACACAGGCACAAAGTGTTTTGGACACACAGAGTGAAGTGAAGTGAGGGGATGTTAACTCGAGGCAGCAAGGATGCCAACAGGGCTTAAAAGCACCTGCTGTTTGCCTTTGCAAGACAATGAAATGAAAGACATTCCTCATCTGCCTCACTAAAAATCAGCACCGGGGCTTGCACATTATGAAGTATATTTTTCAAAACTGAAAAGGGCACACACTGTGTGTTTGTTGACACAGTGAAGTGTCAAAATAAAAACGGCGCTTTCTGTCTATTCAAGTGTTCCCAGGACATGTTGTGTCTCTAATAACATTGGGTCTAGCAGTGGAGGAGCTGGGCCAGAGACGCTGGCTAAGATAGGAGTGTTATTCAAACACTGCATCATTTCAAGCATTGATGATTTTCACAGTTGCATGATCATGGTATTTCACCCAATTCATTCATTATTTCACCTGTAATATATAAATCTGACATGTAAAATCTGTCTTTTTAGCTAGCATGAAGACAAAATTAAATGATTGCTATCAAGCTAGGTTGGACCACCAAACAGTTGGTGAGGTAAATGAATGAAGTATTTGCTCTTTACAGTTAAACCACAAGCTAATAGCATCTACTGGCCATAAATGTATGTTTTAGAGGAGTTCGCTATTGGTCTGTCAGGATTATTTGGTTTGCATTTCTTGTTTTAATGCTTGGTCATAATATGTTATTGTGGAACATTTTTCTGTATGTTTTACTGTTTACGGTTTAATGTTACTGCCTATTGTAAATGCGACTATCAACATTAAGGTTTTTCCAACAAGGAATACTCCTTGTGTCTGCCATAACAGCTGCCACGTTGCCTATAAAACTCAGCTTGTCATTTTGGTTTTAGGAAGAGGACTGAGAAATGGCAATAATACTTCAGCAAATCAGGGAATTTCTCATTAAACTGCAGCGAGCATTGTGAAAACCCAATATCCTAGAGGAACCAAATAGGGCAGACACACTTCATTTTGATGGTCCTACATATGGTCACACTGTCTACAGATGCTGAGACTATTAGTCAACCATCTACCCAACTACTACTACTACCAGGTACTTCTACACTACTGGAAACTACTGCTAACTACTTGTACACTAGTGATTGCTATGTGCCTCTGTTAACACCACAGGGGTTTTCTGGTTACCAAGTAATATGATGTGTGATGGGAGAAAGGTTGTTCTTGGTAGTTTCACTCAGTCTGCCGTTTTTAACAATAGAGTGGAATTCTGTTGATGACCTTTGCCCTATCCAATAATTGTACCAAACATAAAGGCTGACAATGGAACAATCGCAATAAACCATTATTATAATAAGCTCTCTCTGTGCACTCCAGAATTATCTTTTTTTACAGTGTGGAAATGAAATTCAGATTACACAAGTACAATTAGGATTTCCTTGATCCTCTTTACATTCTGTTATCACTTATACACAACACACATATAATTGCATTGCTGCTGTCGCTGGTATTAATTAAGCATAATAATTATTGGTGCCCTGATGCAACTTTACTGCAACATGGTGAGAGTTAAAAGTTAAACACTTACCATTTACTTTAAAAATAGTAATGGAAAGCATACAGTGCCTGATATGTCTATAGGAGTGGGTAAGAGAACCATATCATTGTCACCCATTTCTAGTGGGCACTGGGCTGGTATAACACAGCCTTCACCAGAGCTGGCTTCACACTCTGCGGTGTTGCCTTGTGCACTTTACAGATTATTTCTGACAGTGCCAATTCTTCTTACCAGTTAGCAAGCTAAAGGGCAGTTTGACCTATTCACTTGCTTAGCTAGTTTTGTTCCTTCTACACTCCTCTGCACTGTTCTTTCCATCTCTGTCTCTCACTCTATTCATCTCTTTTTCGTTCTCTCTTCCTCTTTCTTTCTCATTTTTTCTCCCTCCATCTTTCTCTCTCTTTCCTTCAATCTCCCTCTCTCTAGCCCACTGTCTAGCTCTTTCTCTCTTTTTTTCCTTGTGCTCTCCATGGTGCTTTGGATGTCAGCTAATCCTTGACTTTGACATTCTGTCCAAACTTGATATATTTCTTTACGATTAATAGACTTGACACTCCAGTCTTCTGAATCCCAGGCTAAGGTTCGTGGCACCACCACCTCTGCTGGTGTGGTGTGGTGGTCTGATGGAGGCTCAAGTCTGGAGGCAATAAAGGACTTTACATCGGCGAGCTGCCGTGAGCCTCACCATGCTAGCGCTTAAACCCACGGCATATGGAAGAGCTTGAACAGGATGAGACGATGCATTTGGCCTGTATAGATTAGGGGTTAGCGAAATAGCGCTGAGGGCTGCTAAGGCGAGATACCGAGGGAACGTTTGAGGTTTTTTCTCCTTTGCCTTTTTTCTTCCTTGCTCTCTTTTTTCCCTTCCACCTTCTGAGGGCAAAGAAACCAGTGCTACTCTGTAGTGAAGTCAGCCAAGCCCTACAGGTTTTTTCACCTCCATCCCTGGTAGGAGTTTGAAAGGTACTCTTTTAAGGTATGATGTGAATTTCTTAGTTGGGAAATATGATTGCAGAGGAAGCTCCTTCAAATGTTAATCAATCAGTTTCATAAAAAAATAAAATAATAATAATCCCTGGTCGCTAAACAAAGCTTTAACTCAAGGACCCATCAACAGTTGTGTGCAGTTTTAATACATGCTTTCAAAGACACATCTCAATAATGAAGCTCAACATCTTGTCCATGTGCCCTTGAGGTGTCTCAGTACCCTCTCCCTAAGCTTGTGTGACCAGGGGTAAAACGTCTGCGCTGTGCTATTAAAAAGATGATGAACCAAACGTTCAGGTACGGCAACTTTCTTCATCCATCTTAACAGCAACACATCCAGACATTAGGCTCTTTCATAGAACAGAATCTAAACAGAAAAGAGGAAGAGGGGATGTGGACATACAGGGGGGGGGGGGGGGGGGGGGGGGGGGGGGGGGGTAGCTATCACTATCAGTGTGCCAAATGGAAAATAGTATATAAAACAAATCTTGTGCAATTATAAAAACAACAAGTGATTGCTATAAACTGTTACACCTGTCCTCACACCCCCTCGAGTGTCTACAACTGTTTATTTACAACTCAAAATAAAATGCAGTGACGATTTTCTAGATGAATGCGTATGGATCTGACCCGTTCTTCTCACTTTTGGTACCACATAAAGCAATCCGATTTACAACTGGTACAGTCTAGCACTTGCCACAGTAGTGCCACTTGGAGTAAGAGAAAGTGGATATGTGACACTTGTAATAAAGTCGGGAGAAAAAAGGGGCCTAAATTGAACCTGCAAGAATCTGACGGCTTGCTGCCAGTCTGTGTCAGTCCGTATCTTACCTCTGGACAGCAATTAGATCTCATTATAAGGCACCTTCATGCTAAAGCTAGCATAGCTAAAAGTATAACTGCTTGGCAAAAAAAGGACTCTTTTTTGAGATGTCATTGAGAAAACTCAGGGAGATAAGAACTTATGTTTGTCTTGATAATAATAACACAAAAAGTGATCTGAAGTAAATCCTAAATAAACTCTGCAGGACGATTAAACTCGGTTGATTGAGATAGCTATGGGCTGAGTGAAGGAATCGTATAGTAGGCTAATCCAAAATGACCATGAGTGAAATCCCTCATCATGAAAAAAAAAATTGCTGTGAAACATGCGGCTAAACTTTGAAAAGAAGAACATGGTACAATACGACCAATATCAACACATCACATCCGTAAACCCCACCATAAATGTGGGTGTGATATTGACACATCCTAGCTTTTCCCCCCTCACCTCTCAACACCGAATTGGCATCTCTATTAAGATCCCGTCATTCAAGGTAACAATGAGCAAGAGGTCGCTGTCAATCCAGGGCTCTTCAGCAGGCGCTATCTTTGGATCTAATCCCCTCGGCCGAGACCCCAACGATCGATGGCCCCTTACCCGGTCTGAGCTGGAAGATTGTGGGGCCGTAAACACCTAAGCAGCACTGTTAGTTTATCCTCCTCATCAGTGACAGACCGGTCACATCACTCACCATCTCAGACCAGCACACCTACACACACACTCACACACATACACACTCACACACACCTGAGCTGGCCTGCATTGAGTGACAGACCAACAAATGGTTGTTGGTCGAAACTACAGGGGTAGTATGTGCATTGCACAACAGAAGCATGTAGAGAGACACCTATATACTGTATATACTCGCCAAAAAGGAATTCTTTTATTTATCTCAATGAATATCAAATGGCTTGTATTTCACAGGACACTATGACATACTATTATGTTGTTTATATACTGAATGTGAAAGCACACGTGCACATGTTCACAGCAACCTGTGTGATGTGTGTCTGTGTAATGTGTGTTTGACTGTCATTATGATTAAGATAACAAAAAGAACATTTTTAGATCACACTGGTTTAAAAAAACACAGCCAGGTGATTAATCTGAGAATAAAATGTGTGTGACATACCCCTGACTGAGTAGTGGTTTCACTTTACCAAAATAACAGTGCTGAATGGTGCAAGCTGAGGAATGGGGATAGGGTTTACACTTTCTTTAGTCGATCCCCGCAACACCGTAAGATATCGATAGATGACTGGCCTGTTCATTCTTGTCTTGATGACCTGTAGAACCACACGCACACATATTCATTTTGGCCAGCTGGGCACCAGGTTGTGTGTGTGTGTGTGTGTGTGTGTGTGTGTGCGCATGTGTTTGTGTGTGAACAGCAGGCTTAACACACACTCGTTTCCCCTGATTGATCAGAGAGGCAAAAGGGAACGCGAGCAGTGATACAGGCCTCCCACTCAGCCCCCACAATGGCCGATTTATTGCTCCAATAAAACACCATAAGGTCAGAATATTCAATATTGGCTTCCTCCAGTGTCTGGCGTTGATTAAGATTCTATTTGTCACAGGTGTAAACAAGAGTGAACCACTTTCTGGGGGTTGAAAGTTTTGTTTTTTTTCCCCCCTGTACTGTGAAAGTGGTACCATCTGTTGCTGTAGCCAAACCACTAAAACCTGTATGAGCATTGTTTTTAAAAAACATAATGAGCAATAGAACCCGACATACTGACAAAAGTACTGGTTTAATTGCTTCTTTGCCCACATAAAGAAGTTATGGACCAAAAATAAGTATGTGTACACGGACTCTCCTTGAATCTTGAATCTGAATACATCATTTTTAGCCGTCGATAATGAACAGAGCGAGGCCAAGCAGTGCCTGGGAGGTGGGTAATTGGATGAAGCCATAGTTTTGTATCAGAGCCACAGTTACAGTTCAATAGGAAACCTGTCATAATTGCTTGTACACATCAGACCTGGGGTGTCAATGCAAATAGTTAGCGCAGAGACAGGGAGACAAATTGGTCTCCAGTGTAAATAGGGAAAGGCGATGGTCCTCGCCTGCAAGTCGGCACATAATGATGCAAAGACAGTTGATGATGAAAGGCACAAGTCATTGTTGAGGTTGTTTTTTTAACTGTTTTGCAGATGTTGATTTTTTTCAAAAATATATATCTTGCTCTATTAAACAAAAATGATCCTGCTGGTTGTATGTCATGCTTTTTTCCCCTGACTGTTAAGGATTCGTTTTTCACAGTTATTTTTTTCTTAACAGCTTTGTGGCTCATCTCAGCTATTTGTCTGTCCAAACAGCATGTATCAAACGCTCTGTTTATCACAGGTCGACAGGCTGTAATGTCAGTCTCAAAAATTTGTGTTCAGACCATAATTAAAATAAGAAAGACTTTAAAAATCACTTCAAGGTTGTTGTTTTTTTCCACACGAAGCTGGAGCATGCGTTGTGAGGAGTCGACCTCCGATTTGCCACAGCTCTTTGAAGAGGTGCAAAAGAAATTATGACTTCCACTACTCAGCCACCTGGTCCTCCTAACCGGCGTGTTTGTCGCCGTCATCAGCACTCCCTTAATGGAGACCACAGGCAAAGGCCCTCGCTTCAGGGAGTTATTTAAACCCAGTCTCCTCTCTCGTTTCGCTCCTGTGTACACATTAAATTGTCCAACTCATTTTCGAGTCGCTAAGTTATATTACTCAATAAAACAGGGGAGGTGGAGAGAGAGAGAGAGAGAGAGAGAGAGAGAGAGAGAGAGAGAGAGGAGATGAAGTAGGAGAAGTCATCACATTCAATGATATAGTGAAACAATCACCCGTACCTTTATTCCAGCCCATCAAGCCGAAGTCAGCCATATGCCGTGGAAATGAAATGTTGAGAAATAGAAATGGGCAGACGGGGATTTAAAAATAACGGTGGGAGCTGCGACCCTGGTCAGGAGGGGTTGCATGTTTGTGGCTACACGGCGGCCGAGCTGGGTGTTATTGACGTGGGTTAAAGGTCAGAGGAGGCCAAAAGGTCACTGGTCATAATGGTGAATCCCCAACCTTTCATTTACAGGGGATTTACAGAGTGTCGCCACTGTTTACAGGAAGCGAGGTGGTATAAGCATGTAATACACATATGTTTGTGTGGCTCTGTACACATGAACATGTGGATGTGTGTGTGCGCGTGTGTGTGTGTGTGTGTGTGTGTGCATGTGTGTGCACTTGTTTGCCTGTCTATAGGCTGTTGCTTTCACGGCCCTTCATATGAGCTCACTCACACATACACACACACTCACACCACACACACACACGGAGAGAAGTCTGATAAGAAAGATGAACAGCAGCCATAGAGAGTCACCCATCATGTTCTCTGCCTTATCCGCTCTTCTGACAGACTGCCTACAGCCCCCTAATCCTGTGCAAACAATCAGCAGAGCCATCTGATGGCTGACATTGATTCATTGACTTCTCTGATGATTTGAAGAGATCTGGGGATGTTTCTCGGTAGAAGAGGCCGATATTGCATGCTTTCCCCGGGACGCCTGAGTAAATAAAAACACAGAAGGGTGCAATATTGCAGATCTGACGATAACATGAGCGGGTGGGGAAAAAAAAAGAAAAAATCGCAAAGCGATGAAACTGTGTACAATCAGCTGTGTGTTCTGGAACTTACAGCCTCCCTTTTTTATTACACACCATTCACTGCCAAATCAATAACCCAGCAAGTCAATAATGCA
This sequence comes from Setipinna tenuifilis, assembly GCA_030347295.1. Lineage (NCBI taxonomy): Eukaryota > Metazoa > Chordata > Actinopteri > Clupeiformes > Engraulidae > Setipinna > Setipinna tenuifilis. Next base: position 13,496,874 of record CM059285.1, read on the forward strand.
AGTGTGTTTTTGTAAAAATATGCATCTACATTTTTTTCTTTGGCTGTTTGAGTTTATGATTGTTGGAATGATTTTAATGCTAACCACGACTAAGGTGTTTTTTTCTCATTTCTAAAACATTTTTTAAATTCTTTAACAAACCTACTGGGGACTTAAATAATCTGACAGTCTGTGTTATGGGTTGACAAAATGTGAAAAAAGAGCTATTGAGGTATTGACTTTCACCTGACTAATTAAGACTCATTCCACCTTCTTTGGGCCTGTCAGACACTTGCTTCTGCTTGTTTCTGCTTCTTTTATTGGACCCTGCTTCCTCTAATGGTGCTTTTCTCAGGATATGACAGTTCATTTGAACTTGGGACTTCATTAAGTTAGGACGGTGGGTGTTTTTGCCAGAACATTCTCTCTCCTATCTACAGCCAGGTAAAGGGAGACAACACATCAGTGACTATGAAGAGTAGAGAGAGGAGAGTAAGTTTAGCAATGATGAGTCTCGACATTCAAACACATTCACACACAGACACACACACACACACACACACACTCTCATTCTCCCACACACACATACATATACACACATAAATGTACCACCACATGATTGCTCACTACACACACAAACAAGTGTTTTAAGACAGACAGATTCAGAGACAAAAACATGTGCCAAACAAAGCACAGTTTCGTGCAGACACATCTATAATGGCGCACACACACACATTTTCATCCAACAGTGTCATTATCCAGAGGTCCTTGTTTGATAGCTCCCAGGAAGGGCTTTTCTCAGGCTCCTGGGTAAGTGCAGTGGAGCAGCATTTAATGAACAATGTTGGGAGAGTAGATATATGACGGCAACATGAGACAAGAAAAGGTCCATTTGGGAAAGGTAAGATTGCCATTACCATTCATAGCTGTAGTCTGCAGTCTTGCTATCCAGCAAATAGAGAAATATCCTTTTCACCACAGTAGTGTAGGGTAGTGTTGTTTTAATTTTAAAGTTTGTTTTAATTTTAGTTTTAGTCTAGTCTTCGCATGGCTGTCATTTTAGGTTTTATTAGTATAAGTCACATCCATCCTCTTTTAGTCTAGTCAAGTTGTAGTCAACTAAAAGACTGAGCATTTCAGTCAGAGTTATCCATGACTATTTTCATCTAGTTTTAGTCAATGAAAACGGATATCATTTTAGTCATTTTTAGTAATGTAATTCTATTTAACCTAGTCAACATAGTATAGGTAGTAGTGTACACGCAACCAACATTTTCTTTTAGCCAAACTCATTTCACAATTCAAAACAGTTTGTTATCATAATACTGTTACTGTACATCCATTCCAGACACGGAAGGCACTCTGATCTAAACATACAACATTTTACCAACCAAACATGTTATAAGTACACA
>CM059285.1:13503264-13525764 GCA_030347295.1 Setipinna tenuifilis
GAGAAAGCGAAAGAGAGAGAGAGAGATTTTCCACTTTTCTGCGGGTCACTTGAAAGCATGCGTGCACTGTGTATGGCACGCTTGGGTGCACACATACAGCAGATCACCGCTGTACCTCCAACGAGCCCGAGCTCACCTGTGCATGTTCATGGCAGGAAATTGTTTTGCACCCACTCAAGTAGGTAAGCAATAATGAGTCATTATTCAGGAGGAGGGGGGGGGGGGCAGGGCAAGGGAGAGGGAGAGGGAGAGGGAGGGGAGAGGAGAAGAGAGGGGGTGGGGGGTGGGCACGGGGTAACCATACAGAATGCTGTCAGCCAAATATAACTTTGAGCTCACTGAAAGCAGTCATGTGAAAAAACAAATAGTCTTGTCACAATAAATCAGTGAATTCTGTCACTATGATTTGTAAAAGACATCGGCAATACCAGTTGTATATTAATTACACACAGGGATACATTGTTCATTAGATGTTAGGTGTTATCACATGATATATGAAATATAACACTGAAATTCCCTGTCCAAAAATCCAAGGTTCTAATTACTCATTATAGCTGAAAGCATGTCTTTGATATCAGTGTTTTTTTTTTTATACCGAACAATGTACTCCATTTTTAATCATTTTTACATTTTCAAGGCAGCTTGTTCTTGCCACTTTGCTAACAAAAGGTTCTTTAAGGACAGAATATAAATCAAACTGTGCAAAGAACAGATCCTATTTCCTTTCTTTTCTCTCTTTCAGTCTTTCTCTCTATCTCACCCTTTCTTTGCCATTCTCTCCATCTATCTTTCCCTCTCACTGTCTCTCTCTCTCTCTCTTCATCTCTCTCTTGCTACCTTCGTTGTGTATAAACAGTGCAGAGCCTGCAGATGTAAAACTGTAAGACAAGATGAAATCAGGACTAGCGCTTATTACATCCAGAAGGACAATACTTCAGTGGGCAGGCTGGATGTGTAGAACAAACATATCTATTAGGGAGAGGAGGGCAGCAGTTTGTGTGAGCAAGCAAGCATACTCACACACACACTCACACATACATACACTCACACACTTATACACACACACACACACACACACGCACACACACGCACACACTCCCACTGTCTGGCAGAGAGCCAGGCTCAGATTGCTGCCTCCAAGTGTCTCCTTGCCATATGGGTTTTGGTGTAGAGTGCTGAATAGGAGCCCGTGCAGGTTAAGATGTGTCAGATTTAGCTGGGGATTAATTGGGACTGGGAATGGACCATGCCATCTGTGCAATCAGTCTGTTCCCTGCAAACCACATCCTCACCACCACCACCACCACCACCACGCCACCCCCCAACACACACACACACACTTGCGCGCACACACACACACACACATACACACACACACACACACACACACACACTTGCATATGCGCACACACACACATGCACACACACCCACTTGCACATGCACACACACACACACTTACACTCACACACACTACTGCCACCACCATTGGGTAGCCCGGCTGCCTCTGCTCACCTCCCGCCCCAACACACACACACACATGTGTGCACAGACATACACACACACACACATGTGTGCACATCTTTCATGAACAGTGAATAGGAAGTTGCCCACAGCACATACCAATAAAATACCATTGAAAATCTCCAAAATTGATCATGTAAAATCATCATTTGGTGCCATATGTGCTCTTTCTCTCCTTTCCTGCATTCTTTTCTGTTTCTCACTCTTTGACTATGTCACTCTATCATTTATGAGGGTGGTATACTCTCTCCCTCTCTCTCTCTATGTTTCTCACTATCTCTCTATTCTCTCTCTCTCTTTCTTTCTATCTGTTTCTCACTATCTCTCTCTTCTCTCTCTCTCTCTCTCTCTCTCTCTCTCCTGTCCTCATGCAATCTTTTCAGCCAGAGCACATAACAAAAGAGTGGCCCTGACACATTCTTCCTGTCAGTGGCAAAAAAACAGCCAAACCTCTTTTGTTTGGCACTGCGAAGCTAGCGCTTTGAATGTGAATATTTTAAAAAGCAATCTCTCAGTGTGAGATAATTTATCACGGAAATACAGCTCAGAATTCAATCTTGCACTGCAGCTTTTTTTGCGCGTTCGCTCGTTACAAGGCCTCGTCTCTATACAGCCAAATCACATAGTTTACAGCATGTCCTCAAGCTGAATGACAGGAATGGAAACAATAAAGTTGCATTGTGTTTGTTTGCGTCTTTCGCTTCTCATCCATAGACAAAGAAAACAGTCAGTCACTTTAGGGCTAACAAGGATTCCTGTAATCCCTCCCAAGGATGACATTGAGAAAGTTTTCATTTTCTTTTATGAAGCTGCGACTTTGCAAATAATAAAATCTATTAAATCCAAACTCGGTCTCGGTAGCATTGAGAGGATAAATATCATGTTCCGTGAAGATGAACGAGGTACAAAAGAGACTCCACAAGAGTGACTTTTTTGGGAGCCACTGGCCTCCATAGTATTGATTGGGTAGTCAGAATACATGTGTAGGCCCTTCAACTTTAATTATACACCTCTGCAGATGACACAGGAGGTGACCCACACACCAGGGGTGGAAATTGACTTCGCAAAATTTGAACTTTTACCAGCCACTGACAAAAAAATGATAAAATTCACCGGACACTCAATACTAAATTATTATTTTGTGTCCAAAATCTACCAGCCACTTTCATGTTTTACCAGCATTTGGCTGGTGGCTAGTGCGAATTTCCATTCCTGAGAGACACACACACACACGTGCACGCGCGCACACACACACATGCACGCACACACGAACACACACGAACACACACACACATATACACACACACACACACACACACACACACACACACACAGTGATACAAATGCACAGATGCCCAGCATATGATAGAAAAAACAGCTCTGTCCAGTGAGAAGATTAGGCAGGCGAGGTGAGAATATCAGCCCACTGCTGCTGCTTTTTACCTGGTGATTACTTCTTTTCTCTTGTTCTCTCTGTCTCTCCCTCACTTTTAAATCAAATCAAATTGTGGTTCATTGGCATGAATGCAAAAGTCACTGTTGCTAAAGCAAAGAAAAAATGCTTCTCTTGTATCTCTATATCCGACACAGTGAATAAAATGTTCTTTGTTTTCTACATCATGTTTACATTTTTAGGTATCCATTTTTAGGTATCCATGTTCCTGTGTCTACCTATTTTGACTGTATGGTCGCTGATTCTATGTTATGTTAAAGCTCTTACTTGTTTAATACAAAATTCCAGTTTGGTGTTCTGCCTAGTTATTTTAGAACAGACCTAGGTATGTGGCTTAGGTTAGTGATGTTTTTTTTTTGTAGTTTTGAAATCAGCGTTGTTTGGGGTAGTGCACTTGCACCTCCCGTCTTTATGGTTTTAGTAAATTGAGTCACTGTTTGCCATAATTTAGAGGCCTACTGCTCTATTTTAATAGATGTAGCTTCCCCAGTTCTGTTCAACATGCAAGACTGCATGTCTTTGCAGATTTGAGTACCCAGTTTTTGCTATATGAATCTAGTATATTTAGGCTCTCTTGCAGTCCCTCTTTCGATAGTGATAGCACCACCATGTCATCTGCAAAGAAAAGACACTTAATGTCTGTATCGTAAAGTGTAAGTCCAGGACATATTGAGTGATCAATTGCAATTACTAAATCGTTAATAAATATGTTACAGAGTAGAGGGCTGAGTCTGGTGCCTTGCCTAACTCTTACCTCTCACATTCACTGATCTCGACTCTCTCTCTCTCCCTGTCTCTCTTTCTGACACTTCCCTCTCTCTATCAGTAGATGTCAAGAGTTGTGGTGTATTTATGGCCAACATATATCGCGCCTTTCCGAAGAAGTGCAGCATGGGAGAGACAGTTGCGATAATTAGTGAGTCTGGACTCTAGTCCTCAACTTCTTGCTTGACTTATTTTTTTCCATTTTTATTTTTTTGTAGGTATTTTTAGAGGTGAGTGGAGTCAGAGCCCTTTTCTCTGTCTGTCTCTGTCTCTCTCTCTCTTTCTCTTTCTCTCTCTCTCTCTCTCTCTCTCTCTCTCTCTCTCTCTCTCTCTCTCTCTCTCTCTCTCTCTCAGTTTCCAAATAGCCTTTCAGGCATGCCTTAGCTTTTCTCCCTCAGGGGTCTAGTATTCATGTGCAAGCAGAAGGGCCTTCCACTCCAATCAGAATGCAAGTGAATTCACTGGCACTTTTTTTTTTTTTTTTTTGGCGCCACTGCAAAATAAAAATGGGTTTAGCGGTGAGCTCCATGCTGAGGAGCAGAGCTCTGGCCTTGGATTGTCATAGGAGATGTGGAGAGGTGGTCAGGGCACATAATGTTTTCAATGCTCAAGAGGCTGATGAGCATGTGTGTATGTGTGTATGTGTGTGTGTACTAGGCACTCTCAGTAACAGATGTATCGATTGGTGAATTTGTGAATTATTCAAATCTCTGACAGGTCCTCACGTTATCTGATCACGCCGGTGTCCCTAGCACCAACACACCACACATAGATGTTCCAAGGATATGTGTGATGGTCTAACTGTGTGTGTGTGTGTGTGGGGGGGGGGGGGGGTCAACACTTTAGTGTAAAATGACTTATTAGCCACCTGTCCTCTGTGGTGTGTCTCTGCAACTCGCTCCATTAACAGAGCTGCTAACCAACAAGGCAAAAGACTCACGTAACATTTGTTTACGTAGTCAAGCGTCGCCTCTCCATTTATCACACTGTACATTTGAAGGGGGTTTGTCTGTCAAATGTCGTTGATTGCTGAGAATTAAATGGTGGCCCTAGTGCATTGCACCACACATGCTTTCACATACACGCATTCATTCTTTTGTGTACACACTTGAACACACACACACCCTTTCACATACACACATTCATTATTTTGTGTACACACTTGAACACACACACACAGGCATACACACAACCACACACACACACACACACACACACATACACACACATATGCGCCCACTGGTGAGAGTATGTTTTTTTTCCGTTCTTTCTTTCCTTTTTGATGCCCCTCTTGTGCATTGCGGTGATGACAGTAATACACAAGAGTAATGTGTATGGCATGTACATCTAAACACACTGATTGGTATTCTCCACAGGCCTCTCTGATGCTAATGCATGATGCACTATGTACCATCTCCCATGTGGCGATATGTGTGTGTGTGTGTGTGTCTCTCTCTCATCTCTGTTTTCCTTTTCTCTCTTTCTCTTTCTTTCTCTCTCTTTTCTTTCTTTCTGTCTGTCTGTCTGCTCTCTCTCTCTCTCCCTCTCGCTCTCTCTCTTTCTCCCCTCCCCTCCCTCTCTCTCTCTCTCTCTCTCTCTCTCTCTCTCTCTCTTTCTCTTCCCCTGTCTCTTTCTCTCTGTCTTTCTTTCTCTCTCTGTCTCTTTCTCTGTCACACACATATACACACACATGCCAGGTATGCTGGAGGCTCCTCTTATTAACCCAGAAGAGGGCTGTGTGTCTGTGTGCGCTAACAGGAAGCCATGTAATGGGCGAGTGGAGTGGCACACTGTATTGACACTGGGCTGATGGGCCCCAGGGAGTTGGTGGCAGCCCGGCCCCCCAGGAAGTCTTAATGCACTGCCAGTGGCCTCAGGACTGGGCTGAGGGGTGGGGGTGGGATTGTGGTGGTGGTGGTGGTGGCACTGCTGGAGGATGGGGTTGTGCTGCTGGGTGGGTGGGTAGTAGTTGGAGAAGGCAGACTGTGTGTGTGTGTGTGTGTGTGTGTGTGTGTGTGTGTGTGTGTGTGAGAGAGAGAGAGAGAGAGAGAAAGAGTGGGTGGGTGGGTGGGGGTGGGGGTGGTGATTGCTATTCAGGCTGACAAAAAAAAAAGAAAAAATTGAAGACCAAAACAGGCTCCCAAAAGCCAGCTCTTTACAGCAGGCGGCCATGTCTGCTTTTCAGAAAATAGCTCCCAACACCCGGAGAACAAAATTGAAAAAGTGCTGTAATCCCCAACCCCCCCCTACAAGGCCCCACCAACCCACCCCACCTCAACCCCCACCCACCTCTGTGGAGGAGCAAAAACACTTAGCGACACACTCACAGGAGGAACATCTTACAAACACAAGTGCTGGGCCACGCTCATGCTGGAGCACACATGGGCGGCCAGACGCAGGGAAGGGATTATGGTGAGGACTAATCCCTCTCGACCACCCCCAAACACACACAAACACACACACACACACACAGAAACACACACACTGCCCACACACACACACACATGCACGCACATGCACCTGCTCACACACCCACCCAAATACAGCCCTCCCTACAAACACACACACACACACACACACACACACACACACACACACTGCCCACACACATGCAGACACAAACGCACACACACACACACAATACACCCCCCCATACACACCCGAAACAGATACACACACACACCCTGTCCAGACACACACACACACACATGTACACACACACACCCTGCCCACACACATATGTGCACACACACAAGTCTCAAACTGTTTAGAGATCCCCTTGCCAGATGACTAGTTAGGTGCAGAGAAAGGAAATCCTCAAAAATCCAGACTGTGGCAGTGAACTATAATACAATAGCCCTCTTTTCCAAAAGTCTGTCTTTCTGTGGCTGTGTCTCTCCATATTTCTGTATCTGCTTTTCTCTTTTTATTTATTGTTCACCCCTGGTCTGTCTGTCTGTCTGGGGCCCATGTCTGAACTCTCTGTAAGCCAAAGCAAAGACATTTTGTTTAATATGTGCGTTCGATGCTGTGTTTGTTGAAGCACAATAAAGCAAATCTCAGTCTAAGTCTACGTCTGCCTGCTGCCTTGGTCCTGGGTCCTCTCTTGTTCACTGCATGTGTACTCTTTGTTTTTTTTGTCCTAAACTTTCCTTAAAATTAGCTCAACCTGTCTCTTTCTTACTTTTTTTTTCATTCATCTCTCTCTCTTTTTCTTTTTCTCTCTCACCACCTCTCTCTCTCTCTCTGTCTAGGTCTCAGTCTCTGTTTCTGTCTCTGTTTCTGTTTCTGTCTCTCTCTCTCTGTCTTTCTCTCTCTCTCTGTGCCTCTTTCTCTCTCCCTCACTCTCTTTCTATCTACCTTTCTCTCTCTCATTATGTTTCTCTATCTGTGTTTCTCTCTCTCATTCTGTTTCTCTATCTCTGTTTCTCTCTCTTTCCCTCTCTCTCTCCTTCTCTCTCGTTCTGTCTGTCTCTCTCTCTCTCTCTCTCTGTCTCTCTCTCTGTCTCTCTCTCTCTCTCTCTCTGTCCCTCAGTGTCTGTCTGCTGCATGTCCAGCTTTTGGCAGCTTTCATAATCAGCCGAGTGAATTCCAAGCTGCCACCCATAGCCCCTCGCCAGCTCCCAGCCTCCCAGCCTCCCAGCCTCCCAGCCTCAGCCCTCAGCCCACGAGTGGCGTCTCCAACACTAATCCATGTGGATGGAACTACTTAGCCGAAGCGGCGCAGTGGGGCGGGCCAGGATGCATCCACCCCACCCCACCCCATCCCTGGACACCCTCCCTACCCCCAACCTATGCCGGCGTACACACATCCATCCAACACCAGCACTGCACCCATACACACACACGCACACACACACATATGCACACACATACATACGCACACATACATGAGTACACACTCGCACACACACACACACACACACACACACACACACACACGCACACACACTCATCACCTCACTCCCCACCTGCCAGATTAAACACTGACAAATTACATTTGTTAAGAATTCAAACAGCTCATTTCTCTGCGGTGTCTTCTCCCCCTACAAGTCACCGCCAGACACCCCCCCCACCCCCCCCCCCACCCCCCACCCCCATCACTCTGCACATCCGGGCCACAGCATCTCTCCCTCTGCTAATAAAGCCATGCTCCCAACCAGGAGTCTCCCTCCAGGACAGCTTCTCTCAAGGAGATTTTTCATTTGTCTCACACTTTATTTTTTCTGGACTACCCTTCCTCTTTTTTTCTTTGCTCGTTCTCTCTCCCCCTTGTGTAGCGTATGTCTGTGTACATGTCTATGTCTGTGTACATGTGTGTATGTGACAGTCAGTTATACCACGATAACTGGGAAGAATTCTGTTGATAGTGTTTGTCTGTTCTGTCATGACTGTGTTCTGAAATGAATATTTTAGTGTGTCTGAAATGTTATGTTTAGGTTTTATCGCTGCTGCGGCAAGTTTAAAGAGCCAGTGAAATCTTTTCTGTGACGCTTTGCAATATGTTTTATTGGGGAGAGTACACAAGCGTGACAAATGTTCTTGGGAAATGCAGAAATGGATTCCAGATGTTTTGATGTGGCACAAATGTATTTTTTATGCCCCTCTGCCTTGATGACAAAAATGTATGCAAATAATTGTGCTGCCCCCCCCCCCCCCCCCCCCACCCACAACCCATGTCTCCAGTCCCCAAAACACCCCCCCCCCTCCAACCCTGTCTCGTGAATATTCAAAGGCATGGTGTGGCGTTTGTTTTCAGTGGGGAGAGGATGGCAGAGCAGGGTGGAGGGAGCTGTCAGCCATGCATAGCCTGCCAGTTGCATAGAGGGGGGGCCACATGGGGGGCTGGGGGGCTGCGGGGTGGGGGGGAGTGTCATGACCCGTCCCGTCAAGCCTGAACGAGGAAGGTCAAGTTTCCATTTGTCAGATCAGTGATGACTGAGAGACCAGCCAGCACCAACCTGCCTCCAATCTCTCCACGTGCCCCACCACCACCACCATCACCACCAGCCCTTCCTTTTTCATTTCCTCCCCCCATTTGCATGTCATGGAGCAGTGTGTCAGAGGATACTTCACTTGGTTTCCTCAGTCATGCTGAATCATAATCAAGTCTAACACTACAACTGTCATCTTAATCTGCTCCTGCCACTGCTGCTGATGTGTGTGTGTGTGTGTGTGTGTGTGTGCGTGTGTGTGTGTGTGTGTATGCTTCGCTGGAGCATCAGTGTGTCAGTGTGTCACACCTCTATAAAATGAAGGGCAGAACACTGATACATTGTGACCTTACCTACACTAACTGCACTGTAGTCCCTGGAGTGAAAGCTGTATAGCAAAGCTGTTTAAAAAAGGAATTTTTAAGTGTGAATTGCTTATATCCGCAAACCTGTGCAAAGAAGTAGGAACAAGAAGACTAAGAGTGTGTGTGTATGTGTGTGTGTGTGTGTGCGTGTGCGTGTGCGTGTGCGTGTGCGTGTGCGTGTGTGTGTGTGTGTGTGTGTGTGCGTGTGCATGTGTGTGTGCGTGTGTGTGTGTATGAGTGAGTTAGTAAGTGAGAGACAGTGAGAGACACACAAATAGACACCTACTGAACATACAAAACACACACAAAATCAAAAAATTAAACAAACAACAAACAATTAAACAAAAATCCTCATTTAGGATAAGTTATTTTTAATGATATTGCACACACACAATAGCCACCAACTAATGCAGACAGACTTCAAATGCATAAGATCCAAAGAGGTATGTGGACAGGCTTGATGGCTGATTCAGTGAGAGTCTGAAGAATGCCTACAGTCGATGCAAAGCTGCCCACTTCCTCAGAGACCTCAGATGCTTCTCCATATTTGCATTAGCTAGCGAGACTCCTCCAGTCTCTCAGCTCAGTGCCCCAGACATCCACAGTGTCTACTCCTCGTCCTCCCAACATACCAGCAGAGCCTTTCTCTCGGATAGAGTCCTTATTGTCAAGGGTGTTGCATTGATCCTGGCTTTAAGTATAGTACATATACCCCAACTGAAATCAAGTTCAGCATGTTTAAATTAGACCTTTGAAGAAAACTCTTGAGGAAAGCTGAGAAAAAAAAATGGAACAATGAACATTCAAGCAAGCATTTTCTGTCTATCGTCTCAGTGGAGAGACTACTTACATTTCAATGCTAGAATTTACAGAATTTATGTAAGGTACAAAATGAAACAATAATAGGACCTAAACATGGTGAGGAAAATACATATAAAGGTTTATACAAGTCTCTTGCTGTGCAGGTTAATATCTGTGTATATGTGACCAAATGGCTGTATGTATGTTTGTATATATGTATGCATGTATGCATGTATGTATGTATGTATGTATGTATGTATGTATGTATGTATGTATGTATGCATGTATGTATGTATGTATGTATGTATGTATGTATCTATGTTTGTATGCATGTATGTATGTATGTATGTATGTATGTATGTATGTATGTATGTATGTATGTATGTATGTATGTATGTATGCATATATGTGCTGTATGTAAAAATGCATGCATGCATCCATTTATATATGCACTGATTGTTTATATGTATGTATGTATGTATGTATGTATGTATGCATGTATGTATGCATCTATCTATGTTTGTATGCATGTATGTATGTATGTATGTATGTATGTATGTATGTATGTATGTATGTATGTATGTATGTGTGTGTATGTATGTATGTATGTATGTATGCATGTATGTGCTGTATGTAAAAATGCATGCATGCATCCATTTATATATGCACTGATTGTTTATATGTATGTATGTATGTATGTATGTATGTATGTATGCATGCATGTATATATGTATGTATGTATGCATGTATGTATGTATGTATGTATGTATGTATGTATGTGTGCAATTCTGGATGTACATTTGTTAACTTGCATTGCATTACATTACCTAGCAGATGCTCTTATCCAAAGTGACTTACAATAGTGGACACAAATCAAGCTACAGATTTGCAGAGGAGAACAGAGTGAGCAAGAGCGTAACAAAGTACAGAGTACCAAACACTCTGAGAGGGTGCACGCGTGTGTGTGTGTGTGTGTGTGTGAAAGAGACAGACAAAGAGAGAGGAGAGAGGGAGGAGAGAGAAAGAGAGAGAGTGAGAAAAAGAGAGAAAAAATGAGAGAGAAGAGAGAGAGAGAAACAGAGAAATAGAGAGAGAGACAGAGAGAGCCAGAGAAAGAAAGAGAGAGGAGAGAGAAAGAGAGAGAGTGAGAAAAAGAACGACAAAGAGAGAGGAGAGAGAGAGAAACAGAGATAGAGAGAGAGAAAAAGAGAGAGTGAGAAAAAGAGAGAAAAAATGAGAGAGAGGAGAGAGAGAGAAACAGAGAAATAGAGAGAGAGCCAGAGAAAGAAAGAGAGAGGAGAGAGAAAGAGAGAGAGTGAGAAAAAGAGCGACAAAGAGAGAGGAGAGAGAGAGAAACAGAGATAGAGAGAGAGAAAAAGAGAGACAGAAAGAAAGACAAAGAGAAAGCACGAGAGAAAGAAAGACAGAGAGAGAGAGAGAGAGCAAGAGAGCTCAGTGCCTGGGGCTGCTGTAATGTGTGAATAAGCAGTAGGCACAGGTGGGTGGAGGGGGGGCCCCTCTGCTAGTGACCTCTCTGGGCACTGCGGACACAGCCTGCAGTCGGATTACGGCCAGTGGTAAGGAGAACACAAACACACTCTCACACACACAGATACACATGCAAACATACACACACAGAAAAAACTACACAGGCACACACATACATAAGACACATATACCATGTACATAGAATCCCCCTCACACACATGCACACACACACACACAATGTCAGTAGTGGCCTGCCTGCTTGCCAAACTTATAACAACAGCAACACTCACAGTCAATCACACTCTTTTGCCCACCAGGAGTTAGTAACAGCAGCTCACCTGGTGGGAGGTTTTTTTCTCCATCCCTCTTGCCTTACTACAATACTGAAAGACAAGAGGCAAGGCCAGGTCTTAAGACGCACATAGTCTAGCCGAGAAAAGCCAGACAAAACAGGACTAATCCTAAAACTACTCTCCGGGAGGCACAAAAAAAAGCTCCCATCATAAAACATTATATCACTACAGAAACAGGGGGCCCAGAACAATGGCTGAGATATATTGCTTCAGAAAGAGACAAACAAACATCTGACTGCAGTGCATAGAAATATGCAAATGGACAGAAAAACACAACATGCGCACATGCTGCTATAAACTTATTTATGCAAACTCCTACTCACACATACACACACACACACACACACACACACACATGCACACACACAGAGGGAGAGAGATGCACACACAGATGCACAAACACACCCACACACACACCCACACACATACTTATTCCCTGAAAAAGAATTTCATGGGAGGAGGATTTTTTATTCACTCCAGGAGGAATTTTTATTCACTGCAGGTCTCTTGGCTTGGCCCTCCGCTCTCCACACCAGAGGGAGGTTGTATTTCCCGATGTACAATTTTTTTTTTCTCTTATTCTGCTCAAAATTCAGGAAGAGCACTGCTAGCCCGGTGCTTGCAGTCAACTCAACCCCCCCCCCCCCCCCCACACACACACACACACACGCACAACCACCTCCACCACCACCACCACCACCCTCCCCACCCCAGACCTAAAGCATCTGAAAAGCTGCCTGCACAGTCCGTTCTTTTCCCCTTTATGATTCTCAGATGAACGCTGTGTGCAGTGGAGCTGTGCTCATAAAGTTCTCGTCCCACCGAGGATCAAGGCACACGTGGAACGCAGCGTGTTTGTGCGCCAATGAAGGATACACCACAAACTGTGTGTGTGTGTGTATGTGTGTGTGTGTGTGTGTGTGTGTATGTATGAATGTGTGTGCGTGTGTGTGTGCGCGTGTGTGTGTGTGCGTGTGTGTGTGTCCATGTGTGTGTGTGTGTGTGTGTGCGTGTGTGTGTCCATGTGTGTGTGTGTGTGTGTGTGTGTGTGTGTGTGTGTGTATGTATGCATGTGTGTGCGTGTGTGTGTGTGTGTGTGTATGCATGTGTGTGCGTGTGTGTGTGTGCTAATAAGAAATCTTCATCAGGGAGTATCTGCCCTCTGGAGGTACTCCATTTAGCAGGGTTCTCCAACGAGTCGCCAAGGTGACAGGCTGAGAAATCAGTATCCTGCACCTGGCAATGGTACACTCCCACCCCCCCCACCCCCCCAACACTCCCACACTCCCACCCCAACCCCCTCACACACACACACACACACTCCCACCCCACCCCCATCACACACACACACTCCCACCATCAGTCCAGTGCCCAGACAGAATCCTGGGAGCGTTCTTGTGGGTGCCATCACTCACCATTCCCATCCGCTGCTGTCTCATAGCAGGCCTTTCATACATACACATTAAGGCCTAACTGCTTCTTCACATATTTATGCATGTAATGTGCCCATAAATAGGTGTGTATCTGTACATGTGTCTGTGTCAGCCAGGCTCTCTCTCTCTCTCTATTTCTTTCTCCCTCTCTCTCTCCCTCTGTCTCTTCCCGTGTGTGTGTGTGTGTGTTTGTGTTTTGGCGTGTGTGAATACAAGCTGTGCTGCTGCCAACATCCCATTAAGCAAGTGGGGTCTGAGAGTATTCATCATTCTTAGTTATTCCCGGTAATTACGCTAAATTTCTTCTTGAAGCCGCGCTACGGCTAGACACACTGGCATGGTCAAGCAGAGGTGAATTTAAATTCCATCACCATCACTGAAGAACACGTCAGGCCATGGCATCAGGCCAGTGTGTGTGTGTGTGTGTGTGTGTGTGTGTGTGTGTGTGTGTGTGGCCAAAAAAAGATACATTAGAAGGACACAACCTCCATGAAGAAGATGTCAAATCAGCACAATGGTGGAGCGGTCGAGGGAGAGAATGCATCTCTCTGTGTTAACCTAAAAGTGTGGTTAAATGTGAACGCATTTAGGATGGATGGTTAAACACAAGTAAGCAACGCTTACAGGAGTTCAATACTGCGATAATAGCCGGACAAACACAAAGGCACACACTTGAAGATGCAAAAGAGGGCTAAGTCCGCTTCAGTCGTGCGAACACCTCGATAATGATGAGTGTGTGTGTGTGTGTGTGTGTGTGTGAGCAATCCGACAGAAATCGATGTGATAGGACCGCAATTACAGGCATGATAAATCCACCTGTGTGTCATAAAGAATGGTCATGTTCACGGTGTGATCAATAGATGCACCTTTTTTACTTGCACTGTACAGGCGCACCACTATTCTGGTGCCTGGTGTCCTTATCACAAGATGTAAGTCTGAAAAGCAAAGATTTTGCACAAACCTTGCAAACCTTTTGCACATTTTGCGCCACTGTGCAATTTTAACATTTGTTTACATCACACATGGACACATGTAATGTGTGAAATGTACAAACATTTGCGCAGGTCACTTTAACATTTGTTTATGTAACACAGTAACATTCTGGCTACCCAAAAACAGAGCAGTGAGTTTGTTTACCTCTGCACACTGGAGAGCAGGTGTAGCGAGCAGTTGCACCTCAAATGGTAATTTGGGGTTTGCATGGCATGCAAAACACAGGCCAATCTCTTGACATGAAACACCAGCCAGCGGGGGAGCATTGGTAAATATCCGACCACCAACAACCCCCCACCTCGCCAGACTTTTAAAAAAAGAAAGAAAAAAGAGGAAAAAAAAAGAAAATACAGGAAGAAAAGGTGTGTGTGGAGGTTGGGGGGGGGGGGGGGGGGGGTAGTGTGTGTGTGTGTGTGTGGGGGGGGGGGGGGGTAGTGTAAGAGATCGGGTGAAAGCGAAAAGAAAAAAAAAAGAATAGGGAAGGGGGGAAAAAAGCATCCTGTCAGAATGTGTTATTTCATTCCGGAATTAGCAACGGCATTCCATGGAATAAGCTTGTTAGTCAGATAATGTAGGGGCCAGCAGGCTCCAGACTGGGCAGGGAGCACAATGGAGGCTCTCACAATCTGCAGGCTGATTAATCAAGCACCAGTCTGAAGACAGGCACAGACCCTTACGCTTTGTTCAACCTAGCTGGAGGCACACTCCCCTATAAAACAAGCATCGCACGCATGCAGCAAAGGCAAATGAGCACACACACACACACCTACGCACACAAACACACACACAGACACACACTCACATACACACACACAAGTAGGTATGCACACACACATGTACACACACACACATGTACACACACACCTACACATTAACACATACACATACACACACACAAATACACATACACGCACACACACGCACACACACACACACACACACACACACACACACACACACACACACACACACACGAACACACATGTGCGTGCACACACACACAAGCGCATGTGCACACACACACACACACTCAGGCACACAATCTGATTCAGAGTTCAGAGCCAGGTGGATTTATTAAGGCTGAGCTTGAATGCTGCATTTGAATATATCCAGGAGCACAAGCAACAAATAACGAGAAAGAAAAAAAACTCAATACCTCTCTCTCTCTCTCTCTCTCTCTCTGTCTCTGTCCCTCTCTGTCTCTCTGTATACTTTGACATTAACATGTACGTGTGTGTGTATTTGTGACTTGTGATATCTGGATAATTTTCACTTGTCCAGTGATGTCCTGACCCTACAGTGCTCAGGTTTCGCCAGTAACATCGAGCTTTGTGGGGTGGCCTTCAGGGAAAGATCTAACAAGATATATTTTTTCTCTCCCTCTCTTTCTCTCTTTCCCTCCCTCAGACGAAAAAGATAGTCAAATGAGACAGGCCCCTTGCTAATTGGGTTTCCATTGATCATTTCAACAACCTCCTGTCCTGATGTCAGATGCATGATGGGAAGGATGCTGACCTCCTGGGCAGCGTCTATTCGTCAGCGTTAATGAACGAAAGTGAGACTCTGCTACCTCCTTTAGGGGGCGTTCACACTAGGACGCTTTTTTCGGCTCCAAAACACAAGAAGTTTGCTAGTATTCCGAAATCTAAGCACTTGCTGGAGATGTCAATGTTTTTTTATTGTTGCTAAGTTACATACGGTCCTTCATTTTTTATCGTTGATATTTTAAACTCAACTTTAAGTTGTCCGTGAGTCACTGTAGCCATGCAATGACTAATTATAGAAAAAAAACAAGTTCTAAAAGTTGAGCAGATTTTAACTTTGGGTGCCTTGCATTTTTTAGAAGCCTTGCTGTTTATTGGAGCCAGGCGGAGGCAGAAAAAGCAGCGAGGAGCATCGCAACGGTCAAACCCGCTTGTCAGCCGCAGCGTTCCATAGGAAAACAACTGAATTTGAGCACCTGGCCGAGAAAAAAGCGTCGCAGTGTGAACGGCCCCTTAGTCCTTAGGAGGTACCTATCAAGTGTGCAACGACTCCTTCCCTTTAGTCCTTAGGAGGTCCTTATCATGTGTGGCGTGGCTCCCTCTTTTTAGTCCTTCAGACCAGAGTCCTATCAAGCGTGGTGTGACTTCCCTACTTAAGTGCTTACCAGGGTCCCATTCAGTTCCCACACTTTGCTCCACAGGACATTAGATGCCAGGGCTAGTGAGCAAGCACATGGATCGCACAGGTGGCACTTGGCTATTTATCTGTTCGTTCTCTTCAGGACCCATTCGCCGCTGTCATTTTATGTGCCAGCGGCTCTAAATATATTTTCTGCTGTTGTTGTTGTTGTTGTTGTTATTGTTGTTGTTTGCTACTGCTGTATCGCAGCCAAAAAAAAATCCAGTCCATTGTAACCCTATTCATGCTTTTGTCTAGTGTAGTGGAAACAGTTGGAGGCAGTCCTGGGCTCGCAGCCTTATGATAAATATGAGGCCTTGTTTATGCCTCTGTCTTTCGCATTGTCTCTGCAGTGTATTCTAAAAGCACACCGCATCTGTGTATCTCTTTCTCTCTCTTTCTCTCTCTCTCTTTTTCCTCAGTGCAAACACACACACACTTTTCTCCCAGGCCCCTGCAGGTATGGACTGAAATGAATAAATGTCTGTGCGCGCAGTGGCGTTTACAAACACGAACACAGGCTGGGCTGGGGCACTAGGAAATTTCCCACAATCCCACAGGTACCCAGGCGGTCTCCTGAATGGGGGATATCTGTGTGTTTGAGTAGGAGGGGGGATGCGGTGTGTGTGTGTGTGTATGTGTGTGTTTGTGTGGTGGTTGGTGGGTTGGTAGGGGGAGCTATGTGTATTTGTGTGTGGATGGGTGCAGTACGTGTGTGTGTGTGTGTGTGTGTGTGTGTGTGTGTGTGTGTGTGTGTGTGTGTGTGTGCCGGTGAGTGGGTTGGCAGGGGGAGCTATGTGTGCTTGTGTGTGAATGGGTGCAGTATGTGTGTGTGTGTGTGTGTGTGTGTGTGTGTGTGTGTGTGTGGGTTGGCAGGGGAAGCTGCATGGTTGCAGTGGGGATGCACCGTGCTGTAGCTTTTGCACCGCCGTGGGACTGGGGAGCCCGTCATGCTCTGCATTTCTGAGCTGCTCTGCACAGCAGGTGCAGGCGCAACGCCAGGCTATCACTACTCTACGCATGCAGACAGAGAGAGAGTGTGTGTGTGTGTGTGTGTGTGTGTGTGTGTGTGTGTGTGTGTGTGTGTGTGTGTGTGTGTGTGTGTGTGTGTGTGTGTGTGTGTGTGTGTGTGTGTATGTATCCATGTGCATGTGTGTGTGTTTATCCGTGTGTGTGTGTGAGGGGGGTTTGAGCGAGAGCAAGAACTACATAAAACTACCTTAGACACCCAAAGTAAAAAAAGCAAGAAAAATCAGGTTGTTGACAGAAGTACTCTTTCAGTATACATTTCAAAAGTTAGGCAATTGTGAAAAACAAAGTCATTACTGCCTTTGATCGTGACCAAGGCAACACAAGAAAGTTCCACAAGACACTGACTTGAGTCATACAGGTACAAAAACAGATAAGGGATAAAAAAGGAATGGTCTTGGTTTATATTAAGATAGACAGAATGGTTAGCACAACAAGGTGTTTTCGAATTCAGCCAAAGAGTAGGCTTGCCAGTAATCACGTCTTCCTGCCACCAATGCGTTGACAGTAAGTGCTATTTAAAGAAGTCCAATTATGCATAATTCTGAACATAATCTGTCTTTCCACTTTCATTAACTTGCTTTTATATTTAAAGAACTCGCTATCAGCGTTGATGAGCGCTTCTCCCACGCATGTCACCGCGTCACCTTTTTCTTTTTAATGAGACAACAGCGCACTCTGGTGTTCACAGACGAGACTTGCAGGTATTCAATTGCTTTGATGGCCATTGTGCTTCAACCATCCTTAGCTTCGGGATGACATTTATTCTGGATTCATTTGAAGAAGTCTATTAGAGTTCCTGTACTAGAATGCATTGTGGATGTTGTTTCTGGCATAGATTTTTAATTTAGGCGTTGTGCAAGAAAATGTAGGTTAATAATTTGAAAACTGGTTCCAACCAGCAAATCTACTGTGTATAGGCTACAGATAAGATTAAAATCCAGGGACTTATTCTGTTGTGTAAAACTGTGCTTGTTTTATCAAGGTATATAAACATCGTTTTAACAATGTCATACAAGGGAATAATCAGGTGAACAAAATAAGTAAAAGATGATATTTTAGAAATAAGATATAAGATACATTACAGAGATTAAAGAAGTTTTGATCCTCAAATATAATGAGTTTCAAAATCCCTACACTGCAAGCATAAGGTCTCTTTAGACAGAATCACACACACTCACACACACATGCACACACACACATTTTAATACGAATACCATGCTTATTTGTCACGTAAAACCAACTACTCTGGTTTAATTATGGAGAGCCTGTGTACTTGTGATATATTATTCACGAGCACGTGAGCTGGCATGCTAATGAGATAATGTGTTCTCGCTGTTATTGCAATTAGCAGTCCACGCTCAATAATGGAAAATGGCGAACTAATGCCAGGCTAATTGAACCAGGTGGTTCTGTCAGTCTGTGTGGAGAACAGCAGGTCATTACCACTATTAAGGTATTAGAACAAATGCAGGGTTAAGCAGCACAGCTCTACAGAAAAAAAGTCTGACATGTTTGACGGTTTTGTTGTTAATGTTGCTTTTTTTAAATCGCAAAGTGCTGTTTACTTTACTGAAAAGCAGGGCATGATTTTATAGACTTGTGTATAGAGGGAAATGCTGTCTAAAGTGGTGAAGGTTTAACCGTGTTAAGTGTTTAAGTAAACATTGTGTGTATTCTTATAACTTGCTGTCTTCTGTTGTCCATATGTTTACCTGTTTTGAAGCTTAAACTAATTGGCCTGAGACAAATGCTGCACAACTGTCAGTTTATAATGTATCTCTGACCCTATCTCTGACACCATGGATGATACTTTTCTCTAAATAAATATTACTTGTGTGGGTCAAGTAGTTAAACCATAGAACTGTTGTACATTTAGCTATTGTTATTGTCTTCAAAGTCTCAGCTTATCAGCATTAACAGGCATTTTAAAACATGTTGACCTATTATAATAGCTATGATCTGATCAACCATATATGGCTTGACTACTACAACAATAGTCAGTGTAATTGTAGAAACTATGAGTATGACTATGACTATGTACACAAGCAGACCACCACTTGCAGTCTTAACAGCAAGTTTGGATGTTTGAATGTATGTCAGTTGAATAATAATCCTATGTGAATTTGCTTCCAGTGAGTCTTGTAAACATGTTTGTTTCGGTCTACTGCTCTGAGACCTTGACACCACATAGAGCACTTCCTCCACCACGTGTTGCCAATTTCTAAAAAGAATTCAATAAGCATTATACTGTGCATCAGTTATCTAACAGTAGTGGCCATCTGGCTCTCAAACTTACTTATTTATTTGTTTGTTTCTTTTCTCTCTTAGAAAGTTGTCCATGCTGGTTGGGGTTGTGCTCACCATGCAACACAAACAGGGACCAGCCAGTCACAACTAGACCTTGTTTGACTGGCCTGTGACATTCAACATTTATGCACCAGTCCATGCACTGCCAGGCCATGGCCTTGTGCTCTTGTTATAGGCAAGTGGGAAGAGGGGAGAGGGCATGGGTCTGTTTATCATCATACACATCCAAATACTTGAACACTGAACCACAGCACTGACTGTTCGTCCCAGGGGCAGTTATTCAGCCACGTAGTGCTTACCTCTTGGCTTAAGGTGCACCGAATACTAAGCATCTCTCTCTCTTAGACACCTTACCAGGTCTCAACATCTCAGCAGCAGTGGCACGTTCGTGTGGTAGGCTATGCGTGGCTACTCTGTGGACTAGATTACTATGATTTTCGCTCCCTCCGGCTATACCATGATACTTGTAGGTTGCCTGTGGTGATAATGACAGTCAGAGGAACAATTGCTTTTTTTATGTGAAATTACAAAGATCTGTGGGCATGGAGTCTTACCGAGAACTGTAACAAATAGAGTGTGTTTGGGGGTTGCTGTGAGAGACACAGGGGTGGAGAGGGACTCCAGGGGGGTGGGGGGGGTTGTAGAGGAAGAGAGAGAAAAGCACAGGACTGTGCCCAGACTCAAGTATCAATCTTTCCATCCGTTCAATTCCACACAGAGACAGCCGTATAGGTTTCCCCTCCACCACAGGTCATCTATTACAGCTGTGCGTGTGTGTTTGTATTTCAGAGAGTGTATGTGTAGATGTGGATGTGCCTGTGTTTGTCTGTGTGTGTGTGTGCGTGTGTGTGTGTGCATGTGTGTGTGTGTGTTTGTGTGTGTAATTGTGTGCTTGTGTGTGTATGTGTGTTTGTGTAGGTGCTGGCACGCGTGCATGTGTGCATGTGTGTGTGTGTGTGTGTCCGTGTGTGTGTATGTGATTGTGTAAATGGAGGAGATGGGAGGCAGTCTCACCCCATCCTGGCCGAGTCTGGCCTTAAGCCACAGGGTCGAGAGCAGTTTTCCCTGACTAATAAATTCAGCCTCGGCCTCGTCACTCAGGTGAGGCCTGGCAGGTCAGCCTCCGGTAATTGGATCACAGATAATCATCACACCCCATTATGACACATGACCCCCCCGAAAGATACACACACACACACACACACACACACACACACACACACACACACACACACACACACACACACACACACACACACACATATGCACACACAAAGACACACATGTGCACATATGCAGGTACACACTAGCCCTTGTTACTTTGTGATGTGCGTAATTAACTACAGCATATTTTAGGTGTCTCTAAAGATCCTTTTTAAAAAAAGTAATTAGTGATAGGAATTAATTCCCCCCTAAAATAGTTACCGTGACTAGATTGATGACCCTGTGCTGAAAGGCAATGAAATAAGGGCATTTAATTGCCCCCTCAATCTATAACTGCGAAGCACCCCCATCCATTCCTTTTACCAGACTGCAATGTGCTATCTGTTAAAAAATGTCAGTCTAAATGATTTAACCAAGAGACCCTGACAAGATACATTATAACAATTCTTTCAAAAACACACCATGACATTACATTTTGTGAGCAACAGCAGTCCTGGCTGCAACATTATCCATTATTGTCACAGGCATCTGTGATGACCAGAAGACGTATTGCCTGTTGTCACATATTAAAGACAAAAAAAAAAGTTAAAAAATTAATTTACCCCCCCACACAAAGAGGATTAGGAGTGGGTCTCAGTTCAACTCCACTTCGGCAAAAATCGGTAGCACTGACTGTTCAGAGAGAAAAAAAACCTTGAATCGCCCAGTTGAGCCATTCCATTCCAGACGGCCACTCCCTGAAGCTGGTGTCTGGGTTTGTGTGTGTGTGCCGCTTCCAGACAGGGTCCACGTGGACCGGCCCGCTCTCACTCACGTCTGACTGCCAGCACCGGTAATCACCTCATTCCAGACCAGGGGGGTCAGATGATAGGGACACACACACACGCATACACACACACACACACACACACACACACACACACACACACACTGCACCGCACCACATAATCTTGATTTTAAAAGACAGAGAGAGAGAGGAAAAAATTGGATTGTTGACATGCTGTGCCAGTCTCTACCCAGATTAGCTGATGTGGCCCGATGCCCCCCTGAAGCGTTGGTGACGAGGTGACGAGGACGGCAGTGAGTGAGTGAGCGACCAAGTGAGCGACTGAGCGAGTGAGTGCGGGGCTGGGAGCAGCTGCCGCGGCTGGATCTCTTACATCTCCGTCCTCTGAGCTCTTAATTGCTTCTGAGCCTAATCCAGAAAATAATTAGTGTATGCGAGGTGAGAGCTTTTCAGTTCAGCAGCAACAATAGAGGTAACAATGATGCGAGAGGACATTTGTGCACAAATATCTCATCATAAGCCATGCGGGGGTCCCTACGCTAGGGTCACCAAGCTAACAAGTAATTGCCCCGATGAGAAGGAAACCTGAATATTTTGTGCGGGTCCCTGAACCAGAGTGCTATTAGTCTATTTGGCCGGAGATATTAAAAAAAACAAAAAAACAACTCATTTACTTTGGAAACTCTGCAAACACAAAGGCACTTACACACACAGACACAGAGACACTCCCACACACACACACGCACATACACATGCATGCACATACACACACACACACGACCACACAAACAATTGCAAAACACACATTTGGCCCCTGTCTGCTCAATCTTGCTACTGATGGGGCGTCAGTGCAAAAGGATTGAAATGAGATTAGTGTGATTTTGCGAGACACAAAAGAGAGAGTGAGGGCTCCAGTATTGATCCACCTGAGGAGGGCTGA
>CM059285.1:13528264-13705764 GCA_030347295.1 Setipinna tenuifilis
AACACTGTATGCACACGATGGTGATTTGTGTGTCCGATAATGACGGCAATTTGTGTCTTCATTAAGTGGAGTTATGGCGGAAGCCCTGACGCACCTCCTCCACCTACGCTTCCCTCCACCACACCGCGTGTGGTGTGTGTGTGTGTATATGTGTGTTTTACTACCTTACTGTCTCTTGGTTTCTTTTTGTACTTACTTTCCTTTCTTCCGGATTACCTTGGCTTGTCGTTGTGTATTTTGTGTGAGGTATCCCTGAGGGACCTCTTCCCTCCCTTTTGGGCACCACCCCCCCCCACCCCCAACCCTCCCCCACCCCCCTACTAACAGCACTTAACAGCTTCCTCCAGAGATCTGTAATAAGCCGGGGCCCTCCATTGAGTTAATGGTAGTTTTATCATGGTAATTTTAGCTCATTATTTACAAGCCAGTCGCACACAGCACAATTAGCTTTTTCCATTTGCTTCATGTTTTCCCTTGTAGACGTGCTGGCCATGAGGGGAAGGAATTGATCTAATTCAGACACAGGCTTGAATCAGGAACAGGCAGCGTGTTTATAAAAAGGTAATGAAAGGAGGTAGGGCTACTAGTGTACAGTAGTATAGACGAAACAAGTCCTACCACTATTATCTTTGCACAGTACAGACTCTAACCTACATTGGAACAATAGATAATTGCTTGGTAGTGTGATGATATAATGAGTACCTAATTATTCAGATAATGCAATTATGTATTTGCACACTTCTAACTTCTAAAAATAGATTTATTTTGTTATTGTGTGCACCCTCACCTCCTCTCTTAAACTGGTAGTGATTTATTATTTGTGCTGTGCTGTGATAGGGGAAGGTGAGGTTGAGGAACCAAGCATTTGTAATTATCAGTTTCAAGATGCTATCATTTTTGCAATTTGCCATAACGATCATATTTCAACACCAGACAGGACAGGCATGTCACCACCGAAAGCTGTTGATATTAACCTGAGAGAAAATTGAAACCCATCCATTTTTCCATTAGCTCTGTTTTGGACGCGGATGAGATCAATACAACCATAAAACACGGGCTAACATTCAAATGAGCCCATCCACACAAGCCCCGACAGGAATACCGATTAGTCAGTCTGTACCGCATGCGAGATGAATTTGCGCCCAACCTCCACGTGCAAAACACACATAAGTCTCCTCTGAAACACATGATAAAACTGTAGCCACGCACAGACAAAGAACCATTATCGTACTGGGCACAGCCCAGCATTCTTTGGTATGTTAATGGGAAGATACAGTTGGGACTACAGGAGGTAAAGAGGTGGGTGGATGTGTGGGTGGATGGGTAGATGGAGGGGGGGGGGTGAAGAATCATCCAGTTGGACAGAAATGCCACAGGCTGCTTGTGTATCTGTGCTGCACTGGAGTTATCTGACTCTGTGCCAAGCAGATGCCCTAGTGGAAATGTAACACGCACATAATTCATTCAGCGTGTGCACATTTCTGTGGCAATGAAAGCACATGTGCGGTGGCAGAGCAGTGATAGGAGAGAATGAAGAGAGGCACCAGCAGGAGAAAGAAGAGAGAGGGAGAGAGAGAAAGGGAGATGTATAGGGGAGAAAAAAGGTGGTGTGTGTGGGGGGGAAGAGAGAGGGAAGACCAAAGTATGATACAGAGAGGGAAAGTGAAAGCAAAAAAAAGAGGAGCAACAGAAGAGCACGGGAGACAGAGGGCTACGGATTCTAACTCAAGGCAACATCTTGGCTAGGTAGGGGAGTGAAGCTGAAAGCGCCCTTTTTGGAGTTGCACAAACAAATAAATAAAACTGCTTATTCACACACACACACACACACACACACACACACACACACACACACACACACACACACACACAAACACACACAGCTGGCTTAGCTTAATCTGGCAGTGATTGTGTGATTGCAGCTCACTTTCCCACACCCACTCACTCATCTGTGGCAGGAGCAACTGCTCTGTTCTCCCTTTTTGGGGAGTGGGGCTGTTTTTGTTTTCCCCCTTTCAGTCTGCCTAAATGCCTGAAGTTCATCCTGTCTCAGAAGCAGAACCCCCCCATCACTCTTATGAGAGTAAAAGATCCTCCTGGCAGTAATATTGTGTAGTCTCTTCCACCTTCCCCTTTCGGCCAATAGCGCAGAGCTGATGGCTCCTGTGTAAACAATCTTTACTTGCTCATCTTAGCTCCAGGAGAAGGAAGCTGTAGCTACCAATATGTCAGGACTCCTACCCCAACAAACACATACAGAGACAGACACAGATACACAGACACAGACACAGACTCTCTCTCTCTCTCTCTCTCTCTCTCTCTCTCTCTCTCTCTCTCTCTCTCTCTCTCTCTCTCTCTCTCTCTCTCTCTCTCTCTCACACACACACACACACACACACACACACACACACACACTTTCTCTCTCTCTCCTTATCTCTCTCTTTTCACCCTGTAGACACTGACAAGAAATCAACTGACTGCACAACCACACAGAGTGTCTCTAATCTCAATGTCTAACAGTTTGACACTGTACATATTACCTGCTTCTACACTAAAAACAAGGTGAGGGCATGAAATAGTAAACATATTCATCAGAACATTTCAGTGAACAGCAGGAGGCATTGCTCAGTTCAGTTAGGAGGGATGACACTAAAACAGTCAGAAGAGGATACAACACACATAAACTTATATGCAAAGATACATCGCCATCTGGTGGCGGAAGAAATAAAAGCATCAATCGCCAGCATGCGGTGAAAAAAGTAGGAAACACCTGCTTTTTCAGAACAGAGGTCATAAAAAAGTAACCATGTGTAATTTGTCAAGTGAACACACTTTTGCTTTTTGCACAGTTTTGCTTTTTACAGTCGTTAGCCTACCCAGAGATTTGTGAACTGTTCCATTTTTCTGTTTGTGACCAGATTACCCCCACCATTTTTCCCTTCCAAGAGGAAGTGGGGTGGGGAATATTTGACATTCACAATTTATAGATTTGGACTGTCATCACTTTAAGGCTCTATGTAATTCTGGGTTTTTTTTTCTTGTTTGTGTTTCAAATACCGTATAGGCTGTTCACTTCTTACAATGCTTTAGCTTTAGTAGAGTAAGGTAGGGTAGCCTAATTCGGGACACTTTTCCATTTTACCTGATGTAGCCAATTATCTGATTTCACCAGCAGAAAAATTAAGAAGAGAAATGTAGGCTATGCCATAGATCTAAGGCCTTAGGCCAAATTAATTACTAGTATGCTTCCTTATTTTCTTAGCGTGTTGTGTAGGTAGGCTATAGTATGTCAAAGTCAAAGTCAAAATTATTTGTATAGCGCATTTCATACATAAATGCACTTCAATGCGCTTTACACAAATTTTAAAATAAAATAGCCTACAATTAAAGATTTAAAAAGTAAAATACAATTTAAAATAAAGCAAAACCATTAAAATAATAACAATAAGAAGAAGAATGAAAATAAAATAAAAAATAAGACATAAAAATAAAAATTAGGAAAAGGCATCAGAAAAAAGTTTCGTCTTGAGTCTGCTTTTAAAACTCTCTACAGTAGGGGCATTCTTTACATCCACTGGAAGCTGGTTCCAGAGCTTTGCTGTATAATAGCTAAAGGCTGCCTCACCACACTTTGTTTTTACAGTAGGTATGGTCAATAGATTTCTATCCATGGATCTCAGAGACCTAGATGGGGTATATGGCTGAAACATATCAAGTATGTAACTGGGACCCTTCCCATTAAGTGACTTGAACAGTAGTAGTAAGGCCTTAAAGTCAATCCTGTATCTCACTGGGAGCCAGTGCATGTGTGTGCAAACAGTGGCCCTGGTCTATGCAGAAATCACTTTCCCCGTTATTTATTTATTTTCTTACTTTTTACTTTTTTCTTATCCTACTTTTTTATAGGCCTAGCCTATGTTCTAACAATAGACTATAAAAGGGTTCTCACACAGTATCAAACATATTTTTTTACCGTTAAAGGTAAGCCCACAGCAAAGTTGTCGGCCTGATTTGGACCAGATACTTACCTTACCTACATGAGAATGACTACATCGATATGTACTACTACATAGGCTACTACACAGGACTACAATATCTACATTCTAGAAGGACTTGGACTAAACTTACGTAGCGGAAGCAGAAGTGCACTAATGCTTTAATGACCAATCAGAATAGAGGAGGCAAGCTCACAAGCACAGCGCAGTGCAGCATGGGTAGTACGAGTAGTGCACGTTGAGTTGACATTGGGAGATAGCAGTAGTCTCTGAAAGGTTGGTCTGTTTTTGGTATGTTGTTTTCAAAACGTTATTCATAGATATGTAATTCAGTCCCGCACTTACATTCTAAAGATTAAGATTTGGCAAGTATAAAAACGATTGGGTTGCTCTTTATTTGTGGTGACATGAATAATTGAGAGTCTGACTGTTAACATTAGCTAGCTAGGATACGTTAAGCTAGCATTGATGCCTTACAGAACTTACATTGAAGCATGTTGTGAAACTTTGTCTCGATAAAGTCAGCGATGACAGTTCCGGATACACATCTGCTCTGTTTTTTGGCCGTGAAATTTGTCCATTTCTTTTACACCCGCCCAAGCTTTGTGAAAGCGTTCTAGCTTACTAGGTAGAAGGTAAGCTAACTGAGATGAAACATTAGAGACACCTCAACCATAGCAACACTTTGTAGACTAACCAGCAAGGTAGCGCTATGCTATGTATAAACACAATTTACGATTTAAATTCACTGTTGTAACATAAGATGGTTTAATTTAACATTACGTCGATGTGTCGTGATAAATCTAAAATGTTTTTTAGACTCCTGTTGGTGTTTGGTAGGCTAAGGCAGTCTTACCTTAACATTTTCAGCAATGGGCTCGACGATGTCAAGTCCCACTCCGACGGTCAAAGCTGAGGCCGTGATGGTTGCTCCAGATATCGGCCTGTCACCTCCTCAAGGTTGCCCGATGCACAGAGAGCACCCAAAAAGTGAGTTCTGCTGTATGAAAAAGGAAGTACCTTTTACCATAAAGCTGCCTAGCATGTCTCACATCACTATTGTTGTCCATCAGGTTCGCCAGCGCCAACTGTGTCTCCTCCATCGGAATGTCCAATGCACCAGTCAGCCGCACCGCCTGTACCCCAAGGACCCGTGCATCAGGAGCGGGCATATGAGTTTGTGGAGTGTCCAATGAAGGCAGGGGCCCAAGGAGTGGGACCCAATGGTGATATCAACCCAGCAAATATGGTAACTATAAGTGAAAAGTTACCATCACCCAAGGGTTGTTGGGGCTGATGAGAATTGACATTTTGTGTTTTTACAGCAATGGCTGTAAGAAAGTTGTAGTTATTTTTCAGTCTGATTAATACTGACAGTAAGAATGCATGCCTTGTCAAAATTGTGTGCAGGTAGTTTTGGTACTATAAAATTTGAACCAGTTGTCCAGTTGAACCAAATTTCAACCGGATTGAACCAGTTGTGCAGTACGTGGTGTACAACAGAGGAATCCTTAACTGGTCGAGAGGTGTTAAAATATTGTTACAATACACTTGCATTACACTTAGCAGACACTTTTATCCAAAGCGATTTACAAAAGGAGGACATAATAAGCTAACAGAGGCGTAGAGGAACACAGAGTAAGCAGACTACCCTCATACACACAAGGAAATGCATGTGCCTAAGTAAGTTTCCACAAGCAGGGACACTACAGACACACATACCTCATACACACGCAGACTTACATAAGCATGAAGCACCTAGGGAAAAGGAGTTGGTTAGTAGTAGTTAGTTTTGTTAGGAAGGGAAGCAGTCTCAGATGAAAAGGGTTTTTTACAAGCTTTTTAAAGGTCAAGAGTTATGTCGGTGCTCTTGTAGCAACTGGTAGGTTGTTCCACCATTGAGGGACAACGACAGAGAAATGTTCAACCGTGACTTTGTCTTGTGTGAGGAGAGGGTACGGGCAGACAGTTTGTATTAGAGGATTGCAACGCTCTGGATGGGACGTGAGCCTTTAATGTGACATTTAGATAGGCGGGGGCAGACTCTGATGTGACTTTGTAGGCTAGGGTCCAAGCCTTGCAATGTAGGCAGTAGGATATGCATAGTGAAGTGTTATTCATTTGTGTCATCCAGATGCCACCTCCAAATCAAGTCGCAGCCCCTGACCAGCCCTTCGCACTGTCGGTGACCAGGGAGGAATCCAAAATCCCCAGAGCAGGAACCGACAAAAACTGGGTGTATCCATCAGAGCAGATGTTCTGGAATGCCATGCTGAGGAAGGGGTAGGTGGCAAGTGGCTACTCATTGTCAATAAAACTCTGACTCTGTCTCTGTCATCTCGGTGGAATCATACTATTGTTAATACTTCATAAAATTGAAACTTTCAAACTCTGTGTGGATCATTAATGTTCTTAGTGGATAGTAGTTCAGACGACTGGTCTACTGTTGACTTAAAAAAGTCTGCATGATTGAGTCATCATTGATCTTTTATTGACAATGATTTTAAGGTTTTACCTTTACATTGCATTACACTTAGCGAAGCAACAGTGGCAGAGCCAACATTTAGGTTGCTATTATGACGGATTTTCCTTTGTATGTTTTGACCACTCACATCTGTGTGTTTCGGTCCTTAGCTGGCGCTGGAAGGAAGACGATCTGGCTCAGCAGGACATGAGCAACATCATCAGACTCCACAACCGCAACAATGAGCAGGCCTGGGAGGAGATCCTGAAGTGGGAGGCACTTCATGCAGAGTGAGTTCTTGCCACGCTGGCTCCCATCTCTCCCCCCCTAACCCCCCCCAACCCTCTTCTCTGCCCCTGCTTATAGTTGTTTGATTGGTATTCCCACACCCCATCCCACCCAACCTGCCCCCAATTCTCTCCTGCTGTGATTCCATTGTTGTGTATTTTAACACATGTAGATGTTTAGCCAGTTTAGAGAATATATTACATATTTAACATTTTGGCATGCTGTTTATATCTTATTGTTTTATATTTTATTTACCCATTCATTCACATATTAAGAAGCAGTGCCAACCAATTTCATTGTACCATGAGCAATGATATTAAAGAATTCTATTCTGGTCTGCTCTATGCTTGTAGTGAGTGTCCCTGCGGACCGTCTCTGAAACGCTTCGGCGGGAAGGCAAAGGAACTCTCTCCTCGGGCAAGACTGCGGCACTGGATGGGGTAAGCAGTAGAGCAGTCTACACACATTTCAACTGGTCGAGATGTAAATGAATTTAGTTCAGGTAGTCTTGCAGTCATTCCACAAGCAAAAGAGCTGAATGAAAGTTCTATGTAAAAGTGATAACCTCACTAAAAGCATTACACTGTAGGTAAGCATCTAATAACCAAATCAGTATTAATGTGCTCTCTTTCCAGTGAGGCATCAAGATTGATTACTTTGTCATGACAACAAAAAGTTTGGCAGAAAAACTCTGAAAGGAGGTTCAATCACATTTAGGACCATAGGAAAAATGACTGACACACATCATTCTTCTGTGTGAAAATTGAACAAAAACTAACAACTCGCAAATATGCACATTTTATGATGTCAATCCAAGTCATTCAAAAAAATATTCCAAACTGACATAAGAGCACAGAGGTTTAACATTTGGCTCCTGGGAGGCACTTTGACTCTGGCCACTGGGGGCCACATTTGCCTTTTTTCAAATTGTCAACAAATATTGTTTTTGCTATGTGAAGATTGGTTGAATGCAGCAACTACCAACCAATTGAACTGCATATTTTACCATAAATCAACCTAATTCATGTCAAAAAAAGACTCGATATGACATGCGTCAAATTTAGCCCCTGGGGTCTATAGCGCCCACTTTTTAAAAAGTGGCTGTCAAATATAGCTTTTTCTGTGTGATTGTAGATTTAAAGGCAGAAATTAACAACCAATACAACTCCACATTTTACTATTTATTAATCCAGTTAGTCCAAAGAATGTGGTCTTGATTCTGATTTAAAACTGCAGGGACTATACATTTGGTCCATGGGGCTTACACAGCGACCATTTTTCAAAATGACTGACAAAGGTTGCGTTTGCTATTCTTGCCCGCTCTCTGGCTGTAGGTATGAGCTGCCGTTCGACAGGCATGACTGGATCGTAGACCGCTGTGGGAGGGAGGTGCGGTACGTGATCGACTACTATGACGGCGACGTGGACAAGGACACGTATCAGTTCTCCATCCTGGACGTGCGTCCAGCCTTTGACTCGCTCACTGCGGTGTGGGACAGAATGAGGGTGGCGTGGTGGCGCTGGTCGTCGTGAAAATGGAATTCTCAAAACAAAGAACCCTGGGAAAAAAATGAACTCTGACCTATCTGCATTGTACCTGCTATGACAATTACTTAACAGTTCTCATCTAAATGTTAAGACTCTCATCTGAAAGGTTCTTAGAATCACATTAATTTAATGGTGCTTTAGGCAATGCCTAAGTTAGGAAAGTCATATGACATCACCTCTGGTCTTTCTTTACCTAGATACACATTTTCTAGACAAACAGCCATTGCTGAAAAATTGTGATTTTTTTTCATACTGCCCATAAGTACAACTTCCCCAAAAAAAGTAATACTAATTTGAAGGACTGTTGGTGCTCTGATGTGTGAGAGTCATCATCCACATCTTTACAACATTCTGTAAAAGTGCTACTTTCAATACTAAGAGTCATATAATTAAACCCTGCTGGAAGAGATTTCTTGCTTTAGGGTAATGGGGTAATCTGGCAGAGTCTGTCAGAGAAGAGGTGTTTGAACCACGCTGTAAGGTTTTGCCGATTGGGAGGTCTGCATGAGCGCAGTTGGGTCTCATCCTTGCGATGAGGGCCAGAGATGCCCACAGTACTGGTCATACAACAGCAGCCAGAAAACCTGTGTGGCTAAGCGAGAGAAAAAAAGACTGTGTTGGCGACAAGGCGCAAGACTTGATTTTGACACTTCTGCAAAATGTTCCTGCAGATACAGGTTGTCTGACGAGGTTTGATTATAAATGGAAACATAACGATGGTTAGGAGAAATTATTCTGTGTCTGTATTTGTAATTACATAGATCGACCTAAATTTTTAACTTTCAGGTGGTTTAGATCATTTCTTTTAAAAAAGGGAGTGTTCTCAGTTATGAGTGTTTTTAAAATATTTTTACTGTTCTGTTTCTTTTGGCAATTGATCAGTCATCATCTACTTCTACAAATGAGCCTTCAGAATTCCACTGTTACAAAATCTTATTTATTACGTGTATTTTTTTTTCCTTTTATTTTAGTTAAGCGTTTCTTTTTGCCTGCTGTGAAAGCAAAAAATAAATAAATTGGAAAAATTGTTTTTACCCCTCATTACCAAACCAATAAACTACAGATGTGAGTACGAAGTCTTTGCAGCTTGCAGTGTGGAGTATTGCACATTCCCACAGTCCACTACATTCCCCAACCCTGACACCTGACCATTGTAAAACTGGTCAAGGTCTCAAGCATGGAACAGTAAGTAGTAACTAACAGGATTACTTTGAATGAAAGAGACCTGCTAACCAACATGCAAAACAACTAGCCACTCACCGTTGGCCACGGGCTCCATTTGGTCATTTGAATTGGAAATTAAAAATGTCAGTCATCACTGATGCTGATGCATTGAAACGCCATAGCTCCACCATATTTTGAAGTGGTGGGCATTTCCATAAAAATTGGCACTCACTCAAAACTCAATTGAGTCTCTGAGGAAGCACTGAAACATTTTAAAGGACATGCCACAATATTCCTTGCTCCAGTTCCCGTAGCAGCTGACGTACTGGTCTGGTAAGTGAGACATTACAGTCATCAGATGCTACCTGCTTACTCTATATATGAGTAGCGTCCTTTCAGCAAAGGCTCAGATGATTTCAGCTAGTGACCAGATCCTGCAGTAACATAAGTGCCCATGAGGTGTCAGTGTAAACAAAGTCAGTGTTCAGTTTCTCATTAGTGGTTGCAGTATCTCTGATTACAATCTCAGCTGGACTGTACAATATCACATTCGTGTTTACTGTTTAGTTGTGACCTAAAGTTGTGTACTAGCAGTTACATTACCGCCTGTGTTCATAACTACCATACAGGCCAGTATAGAGTAGGTGAAACTACATTTACCCTTTACAACTGCCAAGTGCTTCACAATTTTGTTTACGTGAATTGATCATGAATGTATTGCTTTATTGAGGCAAATGGCTTTACAAGGTCAGTTTCAAAATTAAGACAAAAACAACCAAAAAAAAAACAAGTTTTAACAAATAAATAGAACCAGTGCTCACAGATGAATGTGCTGGCCTTCCATCAGGTAAACGGTCCTTACCCCGGGAGTATGAGGCCTCTTGGGGCCCAACACTTTGGTTAGTGGGTGTAAACATCCTATAAATCACATCACAAGGAGTTGCCCATGGTCAACAAAAGACATGAGGAAACATAACATTATAAAAACCGTTTTGTTTTTTTTTTGTACATGTATACAGTATCATTTTGTAAAGGCTCAATGAAACTAACCCAATGCCACAGAAAGGATTTTTTTTTAAAAGAAGCAAGATAAAAAAAAAGTGTGACATCCTTCATTCAAATGCACTATACTTTGTGTGTGTTACAGTGAATGAACATAAAAGTTGACAATGCATGTAAGAGATTATTGTGTCACATTTTCTGGACAAGTTATAGGTCAAGCATCAAGATCCATCCAATGTAATATATTGGCTGAGAATACCCATTCATGCATTCCCACACAATGGCATTTAATCAACATTAAACAAACAAAAAAATGGATTATGAACATCCCGACTATCCTACTAACACTGCAAATCTAAATGTCATAAAATTAAAATGAAAGCATTGCCAAGGAATGGACATGCCATTGCTTTACTACACAGAAAACTTCACTTGTGTATAGTTGATTGTGTCTAGATATATATAATCATATTACTAAACTCTATTTGGCATGATTTACAGTGCTCAAGTCCCTGTACAGTATGCAAGCAAACTAATAATCTGGCAATGCTGCTTAGCATGCAATGTGTGTGTGACAAAATGTTCATTTACATCACCATGATTCCTTATTAAATAGTTTGGCTTGTTTATCAGAATCTGAATGTTTCACATAAAACAAACAACAGTTCGGTAAGATCATGCTAAGACTTAGGCTATGCTGGTAGGGCTGGTAAGTACTTTGTTTACCTTTTCTTCTGTATAATTTCCTCTATTATCTCCCTGACCTGTATATCGTCACATTTTGTTAGGACAAATGAAGAAAGGCATACAAATCATCGAAAAAGAAAGTGGAAGCCTACATGTGAACACTGAAGAATCTGTAACAAAATAGTAATGTGCAGTATAAAAATAATGTTTGAAAATAAGGCAACCAGAAATAAAATCTAAAATCCATGGAGGCATGAATGCAGACTGAAGTTGTGCAGAGTTAAGTAAGAGACAGCTATGTTGGGGAGGGGAAGAGATGTGGGCATTAATTCAAGTACAGTTTTGCTGGATTGTTCCATTTAAAAAAAGAAAAACCTCCAAAGGCGTCTCTTTCACTGTCATTAAATACTCATTCATAATCATTTCATAAAATACAAGTGTCAAACTTCAGTGGACACCTCCACCTGTTTGTTAGATGCAGTATGTGCATACACAATATTTCCTCCACACAAATAAAAAGCTATCCATCGGTCACATTCGCAATTGATCATAAGGAATATAATGGTATTGTGAACTCTTCCCTTAAATACATATCTACAGTAGATACATCACAAACACCTTTGTCATCCATATAATTTCCTTTTAAAAGAATAAATATGTAGGTACTACACTTCACATGCGACTCCAGTGTGTAACTGGTTTAAATAAATTATGGTTATGATGCAGACATAGTTCTTCACACCGATTATTAAAACATGAACCAAAGGCTCTCACTGTGGCCCAAAGGGCACATTCACCATAAACTAACTTTCATAGTCTTCATGGTTTTTGTTTTTACCTCAATGTCCCTTTAACCCTTTTCTTTTTTTTTAAGAATTCAAGTTCAGTACTGATTGGAATACACTTACAGAACATAAAACTAAATAATAATTAAAAAAAAAAAAAAACACCTGCTCTGCCGCCCATTTTCCAATGTCAAACCTCTGTCTAAAATGCAATTTAGAGAACAAGACTTCAGCATGCAACTACTGACTGTACAGAGAAAGCACTAATGTTTTTGCATCAATTGCGACATGTCATCAGATACCGTGTATGGCCGTCAGTTTCAAGACCCCTCCTGAATACCTTACGGGAGAGGGCCATCGCAGAGATGTATCCCTCCACAGACCTTACACTCCTTCACTTGGTGAGCAATGTGGCATGTCCTCCGTCTGAAGTACCTGCAGTGTGCACTTCTAAGTGAAATAAAACTAAACTTCAGGCAAATTAATGAGACTAGAATCCAACCCTCCTGCTGTGGAAATCAAACGCTTGTGGACGGATGGATGATTTCCTGAAGGTTTGTGGCCCAACTGCACCATGGACAGCTAGGTAGACCTTTTTCTGGTCTCCCAAAGTGACCCCAACAAACAAAACAAAAAAAATGTAAGTGACCTATGTTGTCAGTGATCACCGGGGTTTCGCTTTTCTCTGAGATCTGGCATTGGTTTCCTAGCTTTTCCTTTGATTTTGTTGTTGTGTGCTGGGTGAGGCGTTAAGCAGGTGAAAACAGCGGTTTGGTACATTAAACAAAAAAAAACAAACAAACAAATGACTATCTTACCCCTTCACTCTAATGTTCCAAAGATGTATAGGCAACCGTAACATGAATACAAAAAAGAGTGGATACGGATGCGCACACAACCTCATTTAAAAAAGAAAGTAAACAACACTCCATTGTCATAGGAGTCTCTAGGTAGAGTGTAACGTTTAACGCTGTGTGGCTTCATAAGACAAGTCATGAGGAGACGGAAAAGGTCAAAGTTATCAAGAGCCATTTTTTTTTTTGGAAAAGCACAAAACAATAAACGAGAAAAAAAAAAAAAAAACAGGACTTGGCCATGCACTGAGAGTATTGCTCACAGGAGGGGGAGGGAGCTTATTTTCGAGAAAAAAAAAGACTTTTCACATGTCAATGCCAGAATGCAGTATCCAACCTGACTGCAGTAGAAAGGGGTGGGGGGGGGGCGTGCCAATGAAGCTAGGCCAGAAGGTAGACCAAAGAAAAAGAAAGAAAAAGTAAAACCCTTGTGCATTGAGAAGAACACAGAATCTCTTCTCAGTTCTTCCATCCAAAAGAACAGAGGGGGGGGCGTACTTAATTAAAAAGCTAGTTCCGACATCCTCCTCACACCTCAGTCGGCCTTGCCGTTCTCCTGAGCCTGGGCTTTGTGCCCGTGGCGCGAGCGCATCACCTTGTAGCAGCCGCGCGCAATTTTGTGCATCCACATGACGTTCATGATGTCCAGGCAGATGCTGGAGAAGATCCAGGCCCCCCGGCCGCCCAGAGGGACGCGGTAGAAGGCCTCTGTGCCGTAGACGGCATACATGCGGGTGTAGTAGACGGGCATGACTGCGATCCGCACAAGGAAGAAGACAGCCGCCATCAGCACCCCGTTGGCGATGTTGGGGCGTGAGGATTTGGGGTAACCTAACACTTCAAAGAACCAGCTGAAATACACACACACACACACACACACATACACACACACACAAAGTAAGGAGAGCGGGTTGGCGTGGCTGACAGAGATGCAGATTGGTGGTCAGGTCATCATCTCTGATGTAGGCTAAAGCCTGACAGGTTCATGCAGTCACTTACTTTATTTTGGTCAAGAAAAGGCAGCTGAAAGAAATCTGAGTTTCTGGCATGCACTGTTATGCAAAGACTAGTATTCCAACTAGTATTCAAGACTTTTTTGCAGCACAGGAGAATTGAAGTCTTGAACAAATAATCTAATAAATATGACCTGACATGCAAGATCTTGTCTCCCGTTTTGTCACACAACCTCACAGCTAGTCTGACATGATATTCACAGTTTGACACTAGGTTGTGTTCTTGTTCTCGTTTCACCTAGCTGTTAAGTACCTACCGCTGGTTAACACACGGGGTGGAAAATTCTGCAAGCAGACGGAAGTTAGCAAAATAAGGCAACATTCCTTGGCCCTGAAAAATACAAAGTGGGGGGAAAAATGGTGATACAGGAGAGGGTCAACGTAGTATGTGCACATATTAACAAATCGAAATGGATTGCACTAGATGGATGAATTGTATCAAAAGGTGACTGAGGGTACTGAGAGCTTTCGCTAGATGTTGCAGTAGAAGCTACTTCTTCCACTGGGTTGCTAGACCCAGACTAACATTAAAATGAGGGATGTCTCCCAAAAAGTCTGTTCTAATTTTGAAACAAGGTCTTTTGGAATATAGGGCTAATGTTGCTGATTAAAATGGAACTGAAAGATACTTAAGTCTCACGAGACATCCCCTCAAAGGCAACACTTCCTCCAGGCTCATTCACCCACATTTAGCTGGGATCTGACACCTTTCCTAGCGTTTCAGCTCCATTAGCAGACCTTACAAAATCTCCTGTGAGAAAGAGCAAAGTTTAAAGACCCAGAGAAATGAGGCTTTAATGACAGCGTCCAGAACGATAATATCTGTACCCTCTTAATGAGGTCGGCCTTCATTTGCCAAGGGGTCTGTCTCACAGTATTTGCCAACAACTCCAGTGTCACACATTACACACATGAGGTTACAGACTGGAGCAGACTGGAGCTTGGCCCAAGGATCGTTTTGGAAAGGACTTACTTGTAAAAGTCAGGTCTGAGCAT
Organism: Setipinna tenuifilis; assembly: GCA_030347295.1. Lineage (NCBI taxonomy): Eukaryota > Metazoa > Chordata > Actinopteri > Clupeiformes > Engraulidae > Setipinna > Setipinna tenuifilis. The sequence goes on from CM059285.1 coordinate 13,543,061, forward strand.
GATAATAGCCATATATCTATTTGTTTTTAACAGACATTTAACAATACAAACAAAAACAAAAACACACAACTGAAGCAATGTGAAATACTGAACCTTCTATGTGAAGTCAAAGCTAATGCTGACTGACTCGTTAATGGCCAGGTCAATACAGGTTTGGGCTTGCACACAGCTTTTTCTTTTTTTCTAATGGAAACAAATGTCATTTTAACTAACAATTTTTAAAATCTAATTGAAACAGCTTATTTCTTCACATATTCTCCTCACTGTTATTGTAGGAGACTTAAGAGAGATGCATATCTCATCATCTTCATAATTCTTATATAACTGTATTACTTTTTATGTTGCTTATCACTTTTAAATAATTTAATTGACTAAGAAATACAAAACAGTTAGACATTAGCAGGAGCCTACTTGAAATTCCTTTCACAAAATAATAAACCATACCTGCCATCATAGTCAAAAGATACAACACTTTGCCACAGAAACAAGAAACAAGGCATTTTCCAAGTGCTGAGCTTTTTTAGACAAGCCATAATCAATAGAGCCATGCAGGTGGGGCAATAGTGATGTAAACATGGAGTAAAAGATACAGTATGTACCTGGTCCTTGTGCATAAATTATTTTACACATAATCAGATATCACTTAAACGTATATCGTTCAACCTCTAGGATCTATGCAGACCAAGACAGGGGTAAAAGACATGGGAAAAAATACTTTCGCAATACTTTGCAATTCAACTTACCTTGTAGCCTGCAATAAATGGCAGTGGGTTAGCTCATACTTACTTTGCAGGGACACAGAAAAAAAAATAATTTCACCAGAGAACAGGTCAAACAAACTTTCCAGCATGTGCATGCTAGTACCGCTAGGTACTGGTAAGTCCATACTGTGACTGGGCTACATTTTCTGCTTAGAGCTCCTCAACAGCAACAACAGCAGACAAGACAGGAAGGAACTCAGTCTAGATCAGTCAAGTCTGGCATGTCTTATGGTTAATGTTTGGTTTTTGTTTTCATACCCCTCCCAAAAAAATCAAGCTAATCATTTTACACTGGTAGTTTTTGCATGAAGGGATTGGCGTTTTGTTTAGCTGGTCAGAGGTGGGCAGTGTTATTTTTTGTAAAACAGAAGGAGATCATGTCAGGTGAGCACAGAGAGCACAGACAAACAAGACAGAAGAGTCTCGGGGAACAGAAGTGCAGATACACTCGAAAGGAGGGGACACGAAGAGAAAAAAAACAATCAGAGAGAAAGAGAAAGTGGCGACACCGACAGCTAGTTTCAGGTTATTATTGTGCTTAAGCATGCATCAAACAGACAACCCCTGCCAGACACAGAGATCGGGCACAATGTGAGCGCAAAACAGTCAGACAACGTAAAACAAAACACCAGAAGTACAGTACATCCTGGTGACCGATGTTACAGGATTTCAGGTTAGCGTCCTGTCATGAAGGTTGTATTACTTGCATATGACAGGCCATCATGACAAGAAATGTCACAGTAGACTACAGCTCAAGATTCTGGTCACGTTTATAAGGCCCTTTGATATAGATGCTATGAAATGTGACTGCAAATGTCACTGTAAAACAAGATTGATGTCTACACTAGGGTAACCTGCCTAGCTGACTGTTTTTTAAAATCCATTTGGTGTCTGTGGATGAATGCATTTTTTAAACAAAAATTAACCAGGAAAAGTATTTACAACAGTTTTATGTAACATATAAAACTTTGCACAGTTACAGTCTAGCTGAAGCCATTGAGCTGGTGGTATGTTAAGGCTTATGTGGTATGTTAAAGCAAGTTTATATCGGAACATATGATCTAAACTACCGCAAAAAAAAAGAATCTCTACACAAAAGATATGGGACAACACACTGTGGTGAAGACAATTTGTAAAACAGATTCCTTTGCAGGATACAGAAATGACACGACATGAGACTTCTAGATCAATGTTACTGTACATATAGTCATTGCCGCTAAAACGTTTTGTTTTGCAGAGCAGAGCAGAGGTCATTGCCAAACCAAAGCAGACTTGTCAATGGACAGATCTGAGAGATTTTTTTGTGGACCAACTTGTTCCATTTGGGACCAAAGCACAGCAGTCATGAAATGTTCCAGTGACAGTATGGTCTACAGCCCATCCACTTTAAAAAAAAAAAAAAGGTGCATTCAGAAAGTCACAAAATGGGGAGGGGGAGGGGGTGATATTTGGTGAAAACAAAAGAGGCACAGAATCCTCAACAGAGCTGCCAGGTCATGTTTTAAAACTGACAGGACTTTGCTGCATTTCACTGCACTAATTAGCAAAATGTTCTCTAGATTTCCTGCAAAGACTGTGTATGGATGTGTGCTGTGCCAGTAATCTAAGCACCATCTGAAAAAAAAGCAGAGCTATTTTAAGACTGCCTTATTTGTGCTATGAAACTGGAGGTGTCTGATGAAATCATTTTACCTGATTTGAACTAGTGCATACTGATGATCTAGCTTTTTCCTGTTGAGTCCTCACTCAACAGTACAATACTGCCGTTAAATGATTATGTACCTAAATGTTCAATGGCTCCCCTAAAGCCAAGCTTTTGTGAGTAGAAACTATGCATTGAGCTCAGGTAACACTATTTGGGGGGAGTTCAGATATCTGATACTCTCCAAATCCAATAAATAGGCTGCACTACAACATTTTTGAATGAAATATTTTGAGCCAGATGTATTAGAATACAAAACAACAGGGAAGTGTTTGGGGAGCATTCCCAAACAAACAAAGAAAGGTTAGGAAAATGAAAAAAGAAGAAAAGTAACACAAAAGAAAGTGAGGGAGGGGGGAATAAGAAAAGAAGACAGAAAAAGGGGAAAGGGGGTGGGGTGGGGAGTGGGGCTAACAGGGGCACAGTGAAGGAGAGGGAGAAGGGAAACGTGTTGGAAACTCACTTCTGGCACATAGCAAATAAGTCAGAGCATGCACCACACAGAAGAGCCTTCCCCATGACAAGAGCAGAGCTGAGGGCGACTGGCTAGCATGCATGCAGCTGGGGCTCAGCACACTTCAGCTCCACTCACCATCACCCCAGTGACAGGGTCAGTGAGACACAGAAGCAAGGGCTTTTATCATTTATTATTTTTTATTTTTGGCAAGGGACAGCACAGCAAGATCAGTAGAAGAAAAAGAGGAGGAGGAGGAGGAGAAGAAGGAGATGAAGATGAAAGGCTCCTGCCATAACCATTGATGAGCATTCCATGCAAAAAATACCATCATCATCATCATCATCATCATCACCATCATCATCAGCCATATCCATGAGCTACAGAACCTGGTGACCCAGAGGGTTACAGACCAAAGGAACCAAGGGTGAACAGCGGACACAGTGGCAGGGCCTCCACGCAGATGCATTGACGCCTACTGCACTCAGAACTGACTGGCTCAATTATTGAGGATTTAATGCACCCAAAACAGATGTCTCTACACACATACATACAGACTATTGTTTATGACCCCAAATCCACTACTGTGACTGGTTTCAAATGCTGGTTTGTACAGTAGACTGCAGAGTTGTGCAGTGTATCTTCTATGTGTATAGTAGGGAATCAGATACTGGATCAGAGTACATCCAGAGATGCAGTGAGATTTAGGAAACAACTGACGCACAGATTTGGGATACACTGACGCAGTATGTCTTAAAAATCCAGAGTAAAATTGGTATAATACTAAATTAGCACAAACAGGAAGGAAACAGCATTGGTTATGAATTAAATTTGCCCTTTCCACTCCATTCCGATTGATGAATACCACAGCAGTTATTAAAATAAGTGCTTTTTGCAAAGAGCTCATTTTGTTTTTGAGTATCTATGAATCACTGACCTCATGGGCCATGCACCTTGCCACAAATACTGAAACCGTGTTGGTGTTCTCTATACTGCACTGGCCTATGGTTAAGCAGAGACTTTTTAAGCAGATGTCTACGCTTAACAGCCAAGCTACAGGCATATATTTGCATAAGATTAGCACCACACACACGCCTGCTTAAGTGGCACTGGCAGAATGTGTGTGGGTTGGGATCCACCAGCAAGTTCTTCTTGCAGCGCCAACCGCACTGCTGTTCACCCTTGGGTCGTCTCTTTCCCATCTTGCCTGCACGTTCTGCTATTGGACAATAGGGCACTCACCAGTACATAGTAGTAAGCATACAATGCTGCCAGGTGGTGAATTACAAAAAACTTGTCCCCTATCGCCCTCCAATAGTAAAATATGAGCAGCAGATCTGGAAAAAGGAACACAAGGAGACAATGAGAAGAGAATAAATGATCCTCCATCTCCTATCTGCAAAGGGGTAAACAGTCAATGCATCATCACTTCAATGGTTCTTGTCAGGATTGTGCCTGAGAATAGGTGAAGTTAAATGCTACAGGCATTCACTCAAGCCCTTAGTTTAAATCACAAGTGACTTCTGCTTCGGCATCCCTTGGGTAAAACATGACATGCAGACATTTCACAATTAAGAGGATGAATCTGTTCAGTGTTCCTTAGTCACTTACCCACTTGGCATTTTTAAAAACTGAAAGCTTGCCAACATGCACTGTCATTACATTTCCAAACAGCTATGAACCCCATTTTTTTACCAGACCTGCAATGCACTTGGGATTAACAGTTGTTGGTTTGGCTGCTTGTTGCACACAGTTTTAAGAGCCAATGCTGAAACTCACCAGATATGAGGTAGCCAGTGGTAATGCCCACATTTATCTTGACCAGTGTAGGGTCTCCCCTGTTGTCAGAACAGAAGAGGTGGCAAAAAAACAAAGACAGAAAACAAACAGGAATGACTGTCAGAGCATTCTGAGAGGGCCTTCACGTTGCCAGTACAAAACAGGTGGATTGACAGCATGCCCTCATCAGTCTATGTCAGTGTCTCAGTCTCTCTCTCTCTCTCTCTCTCTCTCTCTCTCTCTCTGAAGCCTCACCACACTGGGTCTTGATTGACGGCGTCATCAAAGAGCAGGATGTACAGGCAGAAGATCCCAACCACCAGGGCATGAAATGTGGAAACTGTCCTGCAAAGGGAGGGAGGAAGGGGGGGAGGGGCAGAGGCAGCATACGCACCAATTACAGTCAGCAGGGAGATACTTGGACACAGCCGGCTCGCTCGATAGGAAAGAAGAGAGGAGAGGAGAGGAGAGGAGAGGAGGAGAGGAGAGAAGGCAGACATAATGCTGCAGTCTTTAGACAAGATGACCTTGGAGATCCAAAGGTGACATTTTGCATGCATGCAGCTGTCACTGTTTAGTAACTTGAATTGAAATGTCTTTATTTATTTAGTGTCAGCAACAAATGGAATTGTTTTAAAGTGCTTTGAAGCCCAGAGGCCAAAGCACCTACAGTAAGCACTTAAGCGATTCAATTTCAGTCACTCAAGTGCATCCTTACTTTAAAGCCATTAAGCTTGAAATACTAACTTCAAAGTGAGGCACCCCTGATAAACAACTGTGCTTAGGTTATACTGATTCGAGTCAGTGACGGCAGCAGGATTCCCTGTTACTAGCGGAGCAGGTGGGTGGTGTTCTTCTCTGCCTTTCCCATATATGGATGAGTCATCACCACCACAGGCAGCCCAGATGGGCTCTTTTTTCCCTGTGTAATCTAAGAGCTGAGGAAACATCTGGCACAATTGCTGCGGATGGCATCACCTCTAATTCTTCCAGACTCATGGTACAGGAATGGACTTTGGTCGATATAAAAAAATTGTTATTGCTCATGGTGCAAAAACAGGTGATATAAATGGGGGGAGGCTGTCACAGCCCATGCGTGGCACTCCTGAGAGAGATTATTAATCTGTTACGAGGGAATGGGAGAGACTGTAAAGTCCACTCGCAGGCACTGCCGAAGCCTTTTCAAATAGCGCCTGTGTAATCCACTTTCCCTGATTCAATTATCAAACCCCTAGAAATGCGGTTCACAGTCTGGCCAAGGATGAAGAGGAACCTCGTAATTGTAATAAATGCTGTCGTCGATTTCTGAGGGGAAAATCATAACGAGAGGCAGAGGGCCTTGCCGCAATGTTCCATGTTAATGGTGATTGATTGAGGCAGTCAGTAAAAAAAAAAAGGACAGCCCTTTCCACATTAGATTCGCTGATTTTATCCTCTCTTGCAGAGCCCAGAATGTGTATCTTCCTCGGCCTCTGGTAGGCAAATGGATGGTGACAGAATATTCTAGGTATCACCATGATTCTTTTTTAACCGACCCCCTTTTTCAAGCGCACAAGTTGTTTTCGAGGGCAGCGTGTCTTTTGGTTTTTGCAAAGGGCAGAGCGGCCCCTGTGGCTATGGAACATGTCTTATCTACAGCCTCCCTGCACCATTTCATTTTTTCAAAGTATGATGTTTACTTTTGAAGGGAAAAGCAGCCCTCCTGTCCATAACACAATTTCTACTTTGATTTAAGGTTTAAGTCTATTTTTCTGTAGATAAGACCACAGCAATAATTACATGAACAAACGTATGTCTTACATCCATGCAGAATAGCTTTCCCCCTTCTAATGAACCAAGTAACAGAATCAGGTCTTAATTCAACGCTTGTAGTTAATTTACACTATGTATAATTCTTGGAAACTCTTCCCGACTCTATGAAAACCATTTTAGCTGTGTGGTTGTCAGTACCTCCCTGTAGACTGTTCATTTACCACAGAAACATGAGTAAAATGCTTGTTATGCCAGCAATCACCATGAGGTCAATCCCTTTTCAATTTCTTTCATTTTCAAGAGATAATGAATCGCCTGTCAAATCCTTCGCACATCCCGTAAGGCAATTTTGCCCTTGAGTGCACATACTCCTCTCCTGTTTCAAATTAAAATGACCAGTGTCACTGATGGCACCCTCACTTCAGCTCCATTTAGTCAAATAACTTAAGAATTGTTTAAAGAGCAAAATAAATAAATGAAAGCAAAACAGAGCCAAGTGCAGAACTTCATCTTATAAGCTGCTTATACTGTAAGTCTCACTTTCTAACAAATGAGAACATGACCACATAAAAAGTAGAGATGCCCAAATCACATAACGTTGACCTTCATTTTTTGATATATCCTATGTTTGGGCAGTAGATGTGCTTTCACAACACTGTTGCTATTTGAATCCCTCTATAGGAATGGTCAAGCCAATAAAGCTTATTGAATTCATTTGAATTACATTGAGTACCTGGAATTCCACTCTATCTTCTGCTTGTGGTTGAGCCGTAGAAAGCCCGGGCTCACTCTGGACGAGACCCAGGGGCTCACACTGTGGAACAACCACTGGAAGGTGAAGAAACTGACCACCGCGATGAGCAGGATGATCTGGCTGAAGGCGTCCATGGCCACCCCACCAAACTGCAAAGAGAATCGAAAATAAGAGAGCCTCACGTTAGATGGGGCGAGAACAGCAGACGGGCAGTATAGATTTCGGTTCCTGAGCCACTGGGCTGCAGAGTGATTGCGCCTGAGGTGTGGTTCATGAAATGGCCAACACACCTGGGGAGGTGAGTTGTGGTACGGTCAATGTTTTACCTGAGGCAAACGCTCAAAACCACAATCCCTTTCAGACGGTGGAGGAAAAAAATCAATCCGTTGCTGCAGAATCTTACCTTTTCCTTACCTTAGAGATAAGGCCTTTCCCACCTATGCTACAGGGAATTACCCGAGGCACAGAAACGCAACAAGCAGCAGGCCTGACATGCTATATGGCCATGCAACTTAATTTAGACCTCCAGTGCCAAACATAGATTACAGCAAACGCCCAGGACATCGTATATGGCATCGACCATTACGACAGGAGGAGTTATTCAATCTGCAGGTCAGGAGTTACTCTGTGATGCAAGTATATAGGCGTTGAGTGCTGACAATTTCTCAGGTACAAACAAGTGGAGAGTAAGCTTAACTCTGGGAGATTCTCATACATTGGTCCCTGGGGATAACTTGCCCTGCAAAATCAACACTCAGTGAGAACTGAGCTGAATAGAACTGTTCTTATGGAGATATTTTCTTTAAATGAATTCTGTGTTTCATACTGTGGTTTGCCTGCTACTCTGTCAAACAAATACTTGTTTTTCTCTTTTTGGCTATTTACAGCATGGGGTCAAACCAGCATTGTAACTGTAAGACCTTTATTGAAGGCCTTCCAGGAATTTCTTCAGTTACAAAAAAAATACTAAGTAATATTGAGAGTGGTCACTCCTTTGTAGTCACATAGCTTGTTCCTCTAACTACATGTGCAACTGTGTTTGGATGTGAGCCACTCTGCCAGAACTTTCGCTGTGTAAAGTCTAAACATTACCTCTCAGTCAGGCCATGCCGGAGGCTGTACGAGGACACTGGTAATTGGCTTAGCTTGCCAGCTGAAATGGTAAGACACTCCTCTTTGAACCATGAACCAATGTTGAGTAGAGTAGAGTAGGGTAGGGTAGGGTAGGGTAGGCACTTATCTAGAAAGATAAGCCCTTGGCCAAAACAGCAGAGCCGGAGCCAGTCATGACAGTCTCTATCCGAGCTGAGTGCTTCTTCACTGGGCATACCCAGCCTGCCAGGAATTTAACCGCACTGGCTGGTACGGAAGACTGCCAGACTGGTACACGAGTGCTCTACAGTCAAAGTCTTGTTCGCCCACTGAAGGCAATGAAGAAAATGTGCTGAGCTGGATGACTACGTATATGTCAAGACTTATACAGATTCTACTGCAGCACTAGAAGAAAATGGTTTTGGCATCTGTGAATAACTGTGTGTGTGTGTGTGTGTGTGTGTGTGTGTGTGTGTAGGCTCTGGGTGTAAGTGCCTGTTTGTGGGTGGATGGCCATGTGTAGGTGGTAGTGGGAGCAGCAGTCAGTAAGCACTGCATGCAGCACTCTTGTGTGTACACAGAGCAGATCAGCCACATTCTGGCTTACAGTAGGCACTGAATGCTGGGGCTCTGACCCTGGGGGACCGGCGGCTCAGCCTTGCAGAATGGCAACAAACCAGCCAAATACGGCTGTAGCTGTCAATCAACTACTGCAACCTGGCCCTGAAGCATGGAAAAGGGGAGAAATAGAGAGAGAGAGAGAGAGAGAGAGAGAGAGAGAGAGATAAAGAAAGAAAGGCGAGAGTGAAATAGAGAGAAGAAGAGAGGAAGAGGAAGGCAAGACGGGGCAGCAGCAGCAGCATCACAGAAGAATACAATCTTCTGCAAAACATCTGGCCACTCATCCATGGTCAGAGTGTCTGCACTGACCTACTTTACAAACCTGTGGTTCACCGCGCCACCACTAATGGACAGCACAAATCTGCGGACACACCTGGGGGCTGCTCCACACAGGCAGATCAAGAGGGAGGAAAATGCATTTGTGGCGCTCCTTGGAAATGTGTTAATGCATTTTTGTCTGTCTCTCTCTCAGTGTGTGTGTGTGTGTGTGTGTGTGTGTGTGTGTGTAAAGGGCAACGGCTGCTTGCAAATGTGTTTATGCATTTGATTGTGTGTGTGTGTGTGTGTGTGTGTGTGTGTGTGTGTGTGTGTGGGGGTGTGGGTGTGGGTGTGTGTGTATGGGTATGTGTGTGTGTGTGTGTATGTGTATGTGTGTGTGTGTGTGTGTGTAGGACAGGTAGGGGGAATAAATGGGATGTGACAGACAGTGGTCTGTGCAGAAAAAAATGGCCGCAGCTCCTCTCAGTAAAACTGACACAAAGGTGAATCATGTCTCCTCTCTCGGACCACGTGCTGCTGCAACTGTCACAAGTGTTACAGGAAGTGAGAAAATGTGTGTGTGTGTGTGAGTGAGACAGAGAAAGAGAAAGAGAAAGAGAAAGAGAGAGAGAGAGAGAGAGAGAGAGAGAGAGAGAGAGAGAGAGAGAGAGAGAGAGAGAGAGAGAGAGAGAGCCAGCAAAAGAAATAGCCTCTGCCACACTTGTTTAAGTATACTATGCGTTGCATCTGTCTCGCCCTTATGCCCCCATAAAACTCGCTCACTGTCACCTGGCCTGCTCTGCTATGACAAAGGGCGGCCACTGATGAACGGGCCTCCGACACTTGCCAGTGTGTACAGGCGCACTGCAGCGACAGCTCGCGGTCCGTAGCCAGGCCGGCTGTCGCACTGGGGCATTTGCATATGGTCTGATTTGACTGCACTGGCCTTTGTGGGAAGGCCAAACAGCTACTTTCCATCTCCCCCTCACTAATCAGTCTTTGATCCTTGTGTGTGTGTTTGTTGGCGGGGGGGAGGGTGTTGTTCACACACACCCACACACACATCTCTACAGTCATTTTCATATTTGCTGCTTCCTCTCTTGTATTCTCTTTTATAGTATGACTTAGTGCACATGCACAAGCAGGCAGGTAGCTCTGGTGCAGCTTCCGATTGGCTTCTTGGTAAATGATCTACACTTCCTGCAAGCCGGTTGGGGTTACTTCACCTGATATGGGTTCGATCTGCAGACTGTCAAGGGCAGATAATTTAGGTGGCCTCTGTGTGGTATTCCTGTGGTATGCTGTTTGACAATAGAACTATGTGAAGAATGAGGCATCAACAAAGCAGGTGCCTGACAAATATTGGATTGCTATCACCCTGTGGTGCATACTGATAACTCAATTATGCATGGGAGGAAGAAAATGCAAATTGTGGCGCGATAGTGGACAATGCAAGCCTAACCAGTTTTAAAAAACAAACTGTGCTCTTATCTCAGAGGTAGCTGGCTGCATGGAGCCCACATGCGCGAACACCCACACGTGTGTGTAGGCATCTGCAGGCACATGCGGGGGAGCCAAAAACACAAGACGGTCATGAAGGACACAGGAGCGCATCGCTGAGGTCAAACTTTAACACAAACAGACAGCTGGGAAACAACGTGGACACATGCTGTCCAGCCAGAAGCATTGAACAACTGGCCACAGCCCCAGGCCTGAGCCCCTACACCCACAGCTGTCAAGGTCAAAAGGCTGGCGCCAGTTTGTCAGGTGTGGAGGTTATTTGAAAGATGATGTGGGGAAAACTTAAGGTATTACAGTGATGAATTTTAAGGAGACTGAATTTGCTCTGTGTGCTGTTATGTGGTGGCTACACATGAACTCTGTGATAGAGTTCTGCTAAAATCTATCCATTTCCTCAGTGACCGTCTTTTCACCCAGCTTTGTAAGCTAATTTATCCATGGACACTGTTGTGGATTTACCTGGCTAATCACAGTTGACTTGCATCTGCAAGTGGTAGGCTACATCAAATCAGGGTCACATCCGTTGTAGTATATCTCTATGTGTTGTAGTGGAACAGAAGCGTTACCATTTGAATCATGTATGCTTCACTAAAGAGGTTAAACCCATATTTTGGAACAGGTTCACGTGGAGCGATACGACATAGGTCACAATACATTTTTCTTGCCATAGGCTACTACTACACATTGTGATCACGAAAAGAGACTTTCATTTGTTAACAGCAGTTATAAAAAAATATATATTGTTTATGGTCATTTCCATGTTGGCTGCCTGGTTGTATTAAAGACACTGAGTTAAGTGTTACATTTTAATTGAGCTTTACTTCCAGACAATACTGGACGTCTCTGAAGACATATCACCCCCCTCTGTTTAAAGAGATCAGCTGGCCACATGCATTGTAGCTCAAATACTGCAGTTACCAGCGTGAATTGTAAATGAGTAATTGCGCTTTGGCACTTGTCAAAATCGTCTTTAAACACACTGCCTTGAGGATAAACGAATGAAGAGGTGAACATGACTCAACCGTTCACTTCACGTCTGGGTCTATGTTTTAACGAAGCTAGCGTTAACTAACACGTGTGCCTCTTGGCTCGGGACCATTAACAGGAAAACATGGTCGCTCGCTGTAGCATACCCCATGTTTTACTGCAGTCACAACCCTCATAGTCAAGTCAAAAATACATGGCGGTTGCGATGTCTTTAATCCCCATTAAAAAGCGCCTGTGGAGAAAAACAAAAGCTCTGATAGTCTCTCGATGTAACGTCGTTTGCTCGTTCTTCAACTACGATTATTGAATGATTTGATATTCTGTTGAGTTATCACATTAACCCGCTACATATTTGGTATTAAAATGATTTCGGACACTCTTACCCAACGAGGATAAAAGGTCGTGAAACAGGCTGTTTTAAAAACGCAATTATCAAAGCAATTAAAGTAAAGAAATGTTGTGTTGTTCACTGACTGGCACAAGCGTTGGTGGAACTGTGTCACTGAAACCACTTTATTTTCATTTTAGTAGCCTGCACAGAGGGCTGTACAAGAACGCATAGGGTGTTACAGTGCGGTACCAAGAATTGGGAATTTAATAGTCGGCCACTGTGATTTCTGACCAACAATATGTAATTAGCCTAGGCCAGTTCTCACGCCGCATTGCCAGAAACAAAACAGACGAGCCCCGTAGGATATGATTAGCCTACAAATAAATAAATAATACAAAAAATACTATATTAGGCTACACTACATTAAGTGACATAGGTATCAAATTTGGACTTACCGCACGTCTTTCATGAAGATTTTAAGGTCCAAACTCAACTGGTTATTTGGGCATTTTGATGAAAATCATGGGCTGACGAATTCTGTCGACAGCCGCGGTTTGTCATATCGGTAGCCTATAATAAACATTCGTCGTCTCCAGTGCAAAAAAACAACGTTTAACAAACGCCTTCTGTGAGCCGAATATGTGGCCTTGTTATGTTACATTGCTTTGACTGACTGTATTCATTTCATAGCACGGAGAAGGCATGATGAGACCACAGTATAGGATGCGCTCGGAAACTGATGCGCGATTATGGCAGTGATGGGGTGGGGAGGGGTTACTGCAGGGCAAGTCGCTTTCTCCTATGAGAATCGAATTACAGCTAAATTCTTAAAGGTACATACACCACTATAGTATAAACAAGCGCTATAGAGTGTAAATCTGGCTATTTAGTGAGACGTATCCATTTCATAGGATTAAAACAGCATTTTTGTCTTTTTTTACAGGATGCATGCGAAATGTAATATAACAGTTACTGTAAATAAACATAATTTATATAAACAATTAAACAAAAAAGTGTCTGGCGGTGAGCTTGATACGATCTCTGAAATGTTAATGTAATGTAAATGTAATGTGCTCTGTTTGAAATTAACAGTAGGGTTACCAAGTCTTTTATTGTACCAGTGCTATACAGTTGGACAAGGCTCATTGTAACTGTAATTATTCTTAAACTTTATCCGCTCTGACAGTTACTGTGTTTTAGCCTGTTGTGCATCCACCTTATTGAAAGTATATTCTGTGAGTACACAACAGAACAATCCGTGCCGAGCCAAAAAAAACCTCCTTGAGAAAGGTTTGCTAACTATAGCTTCAGCTGAATAGTCTTAACCTTGATGGACTTAGGGTGTTAGTAATTAAATGTTCCTGTGATACCGTAGTTGAACAGAGGCAGGTTCAGACTACCATCAATATAACGTGTGTTTTTCCTGTGTTCGTGTAAGAAATCATTAACAAACAGCCTGTAACCACAGAAGGTATTTGTTGGGGTCACGCAATAGACAATAACAAAGTATAGGGCATTGCACAGAAGCAACAAAAACAGCATTCTACAATCAGCCTCAACCAAAATAATGTGCTTCTACAGAATCTCTCACACCTGTGCTTGTGTGGGGCCTCTCCTTACTGGTTGCACAAGCTACAGTTTGATCACCTGATCCTACAGTCTGCTGTAGCAGCATTTTATATTATTAGTATTTTCTTTAAATGTCCACAAGATGGCGCAAAGCATACGCGAATGTCAATCAGCAAATGAGGTTCCATTGTGCTGTAACACCTCCCACTGTGAAATTTCCCGAGGAAACGGGGAATTGGAGTGAGTGTGTTGGTACAGGAAATAGATACATTATCTACTCTGGACCGTAAGCCAATAGGTACTAAATCCGCTAGCCTATCCTGGGGTGGAAGAAAAAGACAGATTTTTTTTATCCTCCTGTTATGTTCTCATGTTGCACCAGTTTTACATTGGAGGTAAAACCAGCCACAATCATGTGTAGATCAACAGTGTTGTTTTACAGAAATCAACTTTGTGTTTTTCTGGCACCTGTTGATGTCATGAGGACGATGTACTGGTACACAGAAAGAGTAGCTTTTTACTCCGTTTACAAATAATCTCCAAAGTCCTACATTTTTGTAAAATAGTGGAAGTTATATCCCTGATTAGAACACAGAATTGTCCTGTGACTTACAGTGAATTAGGTACAGCGACAGTCCCCCTGGAGCAATGTGAGGTGCAATCCCTTGCTTAAGGGCAGTTCAGCCATGGATGAGGGTGCAGGAGAGCACACTGGCTATTCACTGGTATTCGTATGGGAATCAAACGTGCGACCCTCTGATCCCAAGACCAACTCCCTAACCATTAGGCCACAGAAAGAAAGAAAACTTAAGCATAAAAATTAATATTAGTGTACATATTTGAATCTCTGACATCTCTGTGGGCTAGTTGTGTGGTTTGAAAGATAAAAACACAGATGAATTCCAGTATTTCTCAACATCTTCTGGTAAATTAAGAAGAGGCAGACAGAAAATTTGATGACTGATTTTACACTTCAAAGTCAAAGATTTAGGTAGGCCTATTGCCTTTTTTAGAGGCAGTACTGTGAACCCTTTTCTTCTCTGCAGCCAATATGTGATATTGTACAGCTGTACATCTTACTATGGACCACCACTTATTAATTAGTAAAGAAGATGCAAAAAACTGTTGCTACATTTAGCTGACTGATTAACAGTGAATTAGGTACCTTGCTCAAGGGCACTTTAGCCATTGATAAAGGTCGCAAGAGAGCGCTGGTTATTTACTCCCTCACCCACATTTTGACCTGCTGTACAGAAATCAAAACTGCGACCCTATAATCACAAGTCCAACTCTCTGACTATTAGGCCACAGCTGCCCTGAGTTTGGACCAACTGTTAAGTGTTGAGTTTTCTCACCCAGATGTAATCAGCCATCACAGACTCATCTGTCCAACACCAGCCTCCAGCCAGATATCTGCAGGTGGCAGTGCTGGAAATTTGCACCACCCACCAGTCAAGTGCTGGTAAACTATGAAATTGGCTGGTACATTTTGGACGCATAATACTGATTTACTATTAAGTGACTGGTAAATGTTATCCTTTATTTGTCAGTGGCTGATGAAAGTCCATTTTGCAAAGTTGATTTCCACCCCTGTTAGGTGGCTTGCATTACTGAAGACCCGAGAAGTAAATTGAACTCAATTGGATTAGGGGTGAGAAGGCTATGACCACGTGAGCTGCCTCTGTTGCGCTCTACAACATGTTTTCTCCTCGTGCCTGAGACTTGGATTGGTCTCAGTTAGTTTTTTCTCCTTATATTGGGTCATCCCTGTCTTTTGTTCTCAGCCTCTGTGCTGTCATTTGCATTACATGTGACCACAGTATGATGGCTTCTCTGAAGTCATCAGGAGAAATGAAGGACATTTCATTGAAACCATTCTGTGGCTATTCTTACATTAGAAGAGGTCAAAGGGTGTGTGCACTTGTCATAGAAAAGTGCTGAACCTAAAATTAAAGTATACAAAAATTGAGATCAACAAACCTTCGCTTCCATAGCAAATCTTTTATTTAGGTTCCCATACGATGTGGCATTTCAAGCATACAGTACACTCTCTATTAGACTCTTCATCATCTCTGACACCAAAGCACCATTTCTCTAAAGGTCATCCAAAGAAGTCATCATACAAGAGAACTAGTGTTTTGTTGTCTTCTCTCTTTCTCTTCCCGTACCCCTAGTCCCAGCCTATGGGTTCCCAATCTGACGGCAGCTTTAATTTCCCTCCTTAGCTCTCCACCCCGCGACACAACCACAAGTCTTCTCTTTCATCACACAGGCTACAGTAAATCACATGTAGTGCCATGGGTGCACATCTCTCATCCCTCAGCAGCCTTTTCATTCCCTGCACCCTGACACACCCCGAGGAAAGATGGAGGGCTTTGAGAACAGTCACTGTGTTTTTAATGCAGTTAATGGGAAAGGCCCCTTTGGGTTTAATACCTCAGGACCATGATAGGGTTTTCTGATTAAAGTGAATAACATTTTAACTCTGTGCCGAGAAGGCCACAATGCAGAGCAAAGAGCTTTTTTAGTGAGTGTTTAAAGGGGAATGTTATTGTGTCTGTCACATGGTGGTGTTTTTGCCCAAAGACGACACCAGGGAAGAGAGCGACCACACATCAGACTTGGTTTAAGGGTCCAGTGAGAACCACAAGGCACCTCAGACGCACCACATCCGGGCCTGTTCAGGTCATAAATCCAAGCTTAACTAGGCTGTGTCTGGCCAGAGTATTAAAATGCAGTTCGGAATTTGCCATCACCATGATTAATAGGCTTGCGCCTTCTGCCATTTCAATTTTCTAAAAATAGAACACCCAGGATGCTCGTAATAAATCAAAGCACACAGCCCTACTGATTCTTTGGCCTGTGTGGCCAAGCTATCTACGCCTAGTGTTAGCCAGGTCGACATGAAATTAATATGTTTAACAAAGGGTCACTTACTGTCTCGTGTAGTAATGCCACTAAAAACAAACACATGTTCTTTTTTGTTACTGTAATACATTTGGTCTAAACACCCCTGAGATAACCCAGTCCCAGACTTCTGTAGTACAGTTTCATAAAAGAAGATACAGAATTGTACTTTTAGGTGTACAAAGCAGTCACACTGGCAGTACCCTGAAAGGTACATAATTGTACCTTTTAACCAATGTTTTACATTGCACCTTTTTCAGAGCTGGAGAGGTACATATCAGGTCCAAATATTAGCCTTTGAGGGTATATTAATGCAAATTGTACCTTTATATACAGATTTATAGCCCTGCTGTCACACTATTTCTGAGAGTATGGTTTTACTGAGATCTGAGTGTAAACATGATAATCACAGTCACTTTTTTGTGTTATCACAAGTGGAGACAGAAGAACATGGTGTATGCCTGCCAGGACAGACATCCCATTTGAAAAGTGACTCCCGGACGCCTGCAAGTAATAAAAAATCTCCTACAACTCGCACAAATTTTCGCTAATTAGGACAAATGACAGATGCAGCAAGTGACAGGTTGACAGGCAGGAGTGAGGAAGAGTGATAGTGATACTGACAGTCCCGTGTAGTATTTTGCTAACGTAATAGACGACCTCTGTCATTAGACTATTCAGTTTTTGACAAACAATTTTTTTCCTTCAAATGTTCTGGGGAGGGGGGGCTGTATGAGTTTCTGCAGCTTGGGATGTCTGCCATGATGTTAGCATGATTAGCACTGGCACTCCTACAGAGGGGAAAAGAAGAGAAGCTAAGCTAAGCGATAATCACTGTTCGCCAGTGTTGTTTAAACTCATGTTGTGCTCATTGCTCAACAGCAAAACAGCAGGGACACTGACATGCCATTTATTTTGGCCGGTAGCAAATCATACGCACCCCAGAGCCTGCTGCCTGGAAAATAATTCCATAAACACGCTTGGTGAGGTCACCGTGTGTACAAGGGCCTTCCTCAGTCTGTAAATAAAGCGTATACAGTGAGTTGGTGACAGGAAAACAAGTGCCGAACATGAGATTACGCAAGTGTTGACCTGTTAGAACATTGGCGCAGAAAGGCTGGCACTGTTAGCCTTGCGATTTAGCCAGGCGGCGCTGCCCTATTAATAAAGTGTGAGGGCCCAAATTACTGACCAGCCACTGTTCAGCATCACTTCACCTCCCATTCAAAAGATGGTGAAGGACTGTGTGTGCATATGCGGTGTGTGTGTGTGTGTGTGTGTGTGTGTGTGTGTGTGTGTGCGTGCGTGATGTATGTGTGAACATGCAGTGTGTTTGGTGTTTGTGTATGTATGTGTGCATGTGTGTGTGTCTGTGTGCATGTGTGTGTATGTGCGTGTGTGTGTGCATGGATGTATGATGTATGTGTGAACGTTCAGTGTGTATTGTGCAGTGAGCGTTATGTAATACGCCGGAACCTCACCCAGACTCATCAGCTCAA
Organism: Setipinna tenuifilis; assembly: GCA_030347295.1. NCBI lineage: Eukaryota > Metazoa > Chordata > Actinopteri > Clupeiformes > Engraulidae > Setipinna > Setipinna tenuifilis. The sequence goes on from CM059285.1 coordinate 13,561,048, forward strand.
CAAGGTCTGGCTGCTCGGCCAGAATTCCTCCCGAACAAAAGCGTTTCAGAGGCGCTCTTGTGCAGGGGGAACAGGCTGCCTTCTGTGAGGAGGTGTCGAAAGAGAACGCTCATTGAAAGGCCAGGTGGGGTGTGGGTGAGGGGTTGTGTGTGTGTGTGTGTGTGAGGGGCGGGTGGGGGTCTCGTGCTTATAGAAGTTTTTTTTTTTTCTGGCATCAGCGAGAAAGAGAGAGAGAAAGACGGGGGGGGGGGGGGGGGGGGGGGGATTGATAGCTTTTCTTATTTCGTCGGCTGTGTTTGTGACCTTGGCGAAACACGAAGGGTCTTGGATCCGCTGAGCTGCCAGGCACCCGGTATCTGCTTTCTCACTGTAGCCAGAATTCCTCGCCGGTTAGTGATTCGTCCCCTAACTACTTTTACAGGAACCGGCTGCCTGAAGTACACCCTCACTACACACTCCCATCCTCTCTCCATCCTTTGCTTTTAAGCCCTTGGTTTTCTTCTCGAAACCTCAGAGTTAATGCGCCTGCAACTGTGGTTAAGATGTGATCAGATTACACAAAGCCCAAAGAGCCTCATCTCAATAGACCCTGCCGATACCTCACTCTTTTTCAATCATATAAAAAATGCTTCCGCCTGTTTGGATTGTACTGTTTGTGTGGCCTTTGAGTACCCCCCAAACCCCACCAACATAACCACCCCTTGCCCTCCACATTCCTCTCATATTTCTTTCCCTCACATTTCTTATACGTTGAGGTTTGCCATGGTAGTTCTCTGTCTAAGGAGTAGGCCCACTGTGTTCACTAATTGACTATAAAACAGAGGAAACCTAACCTCGTTTTTTTATTGGCTTGGATTAAAATCGCTTGGGGAAAGTCCGTGTGCCACCACATGTGATCCATATACTATTGTTCTCCAATTAACGGCGTGGTGGTCAGGGTTGCACTTACTGGGGCGCGACCACAATCTCCGATCTCTCTTCCTTCGTGGGTTCAGTGCAGCCCTGACTTGCTGTATGTCAGATGCATACCAAGCAGACTTAAGGTAAGCTGCTAGCCCCAAAGCAATGTGTAGCCTATGAATCAGGGATTATGATTCCTATCTTACCCATGACAGTTTTGGCAGTAACACTCCATCTTCTGTCACAGAGAGAGAGAGACTTATGTGTGCAGTGGAACAAAAAACAAACAAAACCTATTGGCTGACTTCACTCCTTGACTTAATGTACAGATACACAGACATTATAGTCAGAGAGAAAGCAAGAAAAATATGAATATGAACATTCCACCTCCATCGGGTTGAAATTGCTCTGTAATGTGTCCTAGAGTCTGCTTCTTTAGAGTTTTGTGAGAGAAGGGGTGGGGTGGGGAGGGGAGGGGGGGTGTTGCGTCTGTGAGAAGGGGTTCTTGCCAAACTCTCGCACTTGCTGAAATGTGTATACTCTCAGAGGGAATGTCAGACTTTTCTGCGAACAGCAGTCCATCAGCGCGCAAGGGGAGTCTCCCGTCTCACTCACTCACACGTCCAACTCAAACACGCCAGTCACGCAAAGGAGACCAGCTCAATGATAAGGAGCGTTGAGGCCGGACCTCAAAACTGAGTAGTTTACTTCTCCTCAAATGCTGTTTAGCACCCCCACCCCCACCCCCCCATGAGCAAGCTCAAGCACACAGAACAGGAAGGAGATACCACTTAGTATTTAATCTAACCAGAAAAGCAATAACTTAAAGCATAGTGGATTATGTGGTTATTGTGCCCCTATCCGTCAATGAAGTAAACAGCAATAGAGTAGCAGCATATCGTTTCTGGGACACTTAGCTGGAGGCAGAGGCATAACTGAAGCGTTGCCTGAAGACAATCCCAAGCAGGCTGAATAGCTTCCTTGTGTGCGGAGTACAGCAGAGGGAAAGTCCCGGTCGAAGAGCAATGTCCAGGGTCATGTCTGGTGTCCATTTTGTGTTGTTGTGTTGTGTGGGGTGGATGGAATACAGGGCTAGGAGTGGGTGGTGGTGGTGCTGGTGCTGGTGCTGGTAAGAAGCTTGTTTCCTTTTGAGATAGACCCTGAGAAAGAAAGAGCAACAGGGGTCGAACAAGACGGGGGGGCGGGGGAGAAAGGGAAGAGAAGAAAAGATAGTTCCAGACAGAGAGGAGGTGGGTGGGGGGAGGGGGGGGGCAGTGAGAGAGACAGAGAAATGAAGAGAAAGAGAGCAGATGAAGAAGAGAGGGGCCTCACACTCCTTCAGGCATTCCCGTGGGCGCTGGACCCCAGCCCAGGTCCCACCAGTGGGGGCTGTATCTCATGGTGATCAGCAGAACGTCAGCTGCAGGAAATTCATCCCCCCCACCACCCCACCACCCCTCCTATCCTCTGCTCTGCTCTCCTCTCCTTTTCCCACCCACATGTGTGTCTGTCTGGAGCTCAATATATATCCCCCCTCCCCCCACCCTTGCTTAGGTGCTATGAGTTACAGCCTGGAGGAGAAACCTAGCATGAGAGCGTATTTGGCTAATACGGAGCAGACTGCAATGGCTGAAACAGCTTTCACAGATACAACCCCCCCCTCCGCCTCCCTCCTTGGGTGCATTCCTTTCCCCTGCTCTACCTCTGTTTTCTTTGGACTTGTCCAAGGGCCACTGGGCTCCTCATAGTCCTGATTGCATTGCTCGCAAAGGCAGCAACTGTGGAGAAATCAATGAATATGCCACAGGCCAATAATACTGTTATGTTTTCCACTCATCTCTTACGGACAAATAGACGTGGTCAGGTGAGCCAAGATAAAAGCTAGTCTGCCAGACTGTCTGGGATGTGCATTATGGGAGTTTCACTATACCTGAAGGCAGAGATTACTAGCACTTTCACTGAAAACAGCTGTGGCCCTAGATATTAAAGAGTTGGTCTTGAGATTGGAGGATTGCAGGTTCGAATCCTGTTCCAGTAGGAAGAATGGGGGTGAGGAAGTAAACAGCTAGTATTCTCCTGCACCCTCATCCATGGCTGAAGTGCCCTTGAGCAAGGCCTCTAACCCCACATTGCTCCAGGGACTGTAACTGAAACGATGTACCTTAAATAACTGTAAGTTGCTCTGGATAAGAGTGTCAGCTAAGTGTAATGTAAAGTATTTGTCCTTACCAAGTAGGCCTGTGCTTTTATTTCAGAATGTTCACTATTCTGACAGCCCCACCGAGGTGCTCATTAAAAAAAAGGTATGGCAAAACAGCCCATAGCAATGTAGCTTTAGCAAGCACGCACGCATGCACCATTTATCAAAGGGTCTTAGTGCAGTGGCTGTTCTACGTGCTTTTGGCCTGGAGCAGCCTCTGCTGCTGGGGGAGGAGAGGGAAGAGGAGCAGGGGTGGCTTGGAGGAGATGGCGGTTGTGGTGGTGGTGGTGGTGGGGGTTGGGGGAGACGTACGTAACTCACGCCTGAGGTTTCCAGTTCTCTGAGCGCAATGCTGCAGGACTGGTTTGGGTTTCTGCTTGTCTTTAAAGGCCTTTTCCGTGGTTACTGCGGTTACCAGCCCCCTTTTTTTTTGGGCCCTCTCTATAATTGAGTCTTGCATTTTTTGGGCCGGATTCCACAGCCAACGCACAAAGCAGTGATTATTCCTAGGCAGCAGTCTCTGGGATAAAAAAAGGAGAGAGAGAAAGACAGAGAGTACGAGGAGGTAGAGAGAGAGAGAGATGTTGAATGAGTGCCATGGTTTTCTCAGGCCCCCATTGGTTACTCTTGAGACACCGCTTGAACTGTGCCTCTCATCGCCAGTGCTTTTGTTTGATCACATTGTCACGTGGGCTTGACGTTGTCCACTTGCACAACCCCAGTTCAGCTGAGTGCATGGGTCACAAACAATAACAACATGCCATTGTCATGTCACTTTGGTAAACAAACAAAATGGGGGAATTCCATCAGTCAGAGAAATCTATAGACAAAGCCTGACAGAGAGCGGGAGAGAGAGAGAGAGAGAGCGAGAGAGAGAGAGAATTCAAACTACTTTCTTCATTTGAGGGATTTGTACCCTACACATGTAGCATCCAATTTCCATGACATGACATTGTGCAACAGTGCAGTGCATCATGCTTGAGCTGTAGCCTAAGAGCTCACTGGCCAGGGTTACTTCACATTCCTTTCTAACAGAGGCCTTGGACTGAATTACTGGTTTCTTCCCAGGCCCAGTCCAGCACCAGCGGAAGGCTTAAGAGCTCGAGCGCTCATCCATGCCTACCAACGAGGAATGTCAGCACCGCCAAACACTCATCACATCGCTTTTATTTGGTTCCCCTCGTTTCCAGCACTCGCCGTTCATGACTGATTAAGCTCGTCATTCTTTTTTTCCCCCTCTCCCAAACACAAAGGGTTGTTAGATGTTCCAGGTCGCTCAGCGGTGCTTGTTGACCAAGCTTTTTCCCTTGTTGTTTGCGGGCAGAGGGTTTTGCTCGGCGACCGAGCGTAGCACGTCAACCATGTTGATCTGGTCTTGATTGAGTTCGAATTGGCTCAATCACCGCGTTGCATGCGTTTCCAGCACACGAACAGGAGTAGACGTTTCAGGAAAAACACGACATCCATCTACAGTTTCAAACAAATCCTGACAAAAAGAATTACTGTGAAATGTCAGCATATGCATACTGAGTAACAAGACAGTTTTCACTTCAATCTTTTTGTGTCAAGCTGCAGCACTCTCAGCTCTGGTTTTCCACTCAACGTGGTTATATAACTGTTTCCAGAAACTGTGGGATATTGACTGGAGGGCAATTTTCCAAAAAAAAAAAAAAAAAGACAGAGAAAGGAAAAAAAATCCCCCACAAAAAGCCCTCCAGGACCATGGCCTCGAAGAAAGAACGAAAAAAAGTCCCCAAAGATTTACGAGAATATCTTCCTTGTATGAATAGATTATAGGCCCATCTGATGTCCTGCTCAATTCCAAGGCGCCTTCATAAAGTATAAAGCAGGTCAGTGCCAGCTGATGTAATCACAAGTTGCACTCTATTCAGCACCACACTGCAGGCCGGCTGTCTCCTGCCAACCCGAATAACAAGGTGGAAAAAAACACTTCCTGTGAACATGTCATTTTGTTCAGATCAAAATCAATTGGGATTTTATGGAGGGAACCACCAGATGGAAGGTTATGATTTGAAAAGGAATTTGTTTTTTGGTGATTTTTGAGTGATTGTAAACTACAAATAGAAATGCTTGTAGAACCAAGGTATTTAAGGCTTTATTTATAACATACAATTTATTCATAAAAAGAACCATATGACAGGAAAGGCTTATACTGAGAGACATGGCAATAAATACAGAGGGAGCATGGGATTTCTTCTCTTTCTTTTAAAACATGAGACAAAATGGCACAAATAAAAAGACCTAGGCAGTAAAAGCAGGAAAACGAAAAGAAAAATAAACTTTTTGGTCATCCAGTCTACTAAAATTATTCCTTAAGAACAAAGTATTCACACTTTGTTGTGATTTTAAAGAAGAAAGGAGGTTAAGAATTTCAGAAAAGATCTTCCAGTGATGTGAAAAATAATAATAATATTTAAAAAAAAAAACACATACACACAAATGGAATGATGCAAGTTCTTGTTGGTCTCACCTCTTTTCTACCTTTCCCAAGATTGATGCAAGTTTGTGGCAGGAAAGTATAGAGAGCGTAGAAGCATTTTAGACAAAATTTAAATTTCTGCCAAAGATTGACTGTTCCGATTCATTTAAAAATATTCAAATCTCGATATAAAAGAGTCATCAAGCATTTTAAAAAGGGTAGAATTATTGCATGAAGCAGATGCTGCATAGTTGGCAAGGAAGGGAGACATTACTTCACAGTAATCCATACTTCATAAGACATTTTTAAAACAAAAGGAAATTAAAAAGAAAATGGTCTCAAATCTTAAAATTGTATAAAACTCCATCTTACCATTCTACAAAATAAAAGGAAGCTAAAAGGAATGGTGTCAATCTTTAAATGGATGAAATCACCATCTTATCTTTCTAAAATAGTCCCCAACAAACAAAGCACTTTTGTTCAACCTGCTTTTGAATGAAAGGCTGGGAAAAATCATTCAGGCAATAATTGCCTAAATAGCCAAAAAAATGTCAAATAATAATAATAAAAACAAACACATAGGAAGACTAGCGAGGATAGCAAAAGACTTGCTCTGTTGATAATACACTAGTTAATACTGCTTCGACTAATGGAGGGGTGACCGTGCCTAGTAGTCGATGCCCTGGTCGGTGTAGTGTCCGCTGTATTCATCATGGTAGCTGCCCTGGTACTCCTCCTCCTGGTACTCGGCCTGATAGTCACTGTCGCTGATCTCCGAACCGTTGGTGCCCGTGCCCTGGCTGCCGTTGGCGTGGATGACGGGATCCGTGGGCGGGGCGCAGTACTTGGGGTCGTAGACCTGGCGCCCCAGACCGTACACGCTCATGCCTTTCTGGGAGGCCACTTTGTTCGTGCCCATCTGCAGGGAGATGGTGGAGGAGTCCACTGGTTGGGTTGCCACCTTCTGGTCAAAGATGTCCCTTCTGGTGCCGGGGGCAGACATGCCAGCCTTAAAAGGAGGGGCAGACAGACGGTGAAGATTACTGACACAATCTGCCACACACACACACACACACACACACACACACACACACACACACACACACACACACACACACTTTCACGATATTTGCAAGACCATTGTGTAAGAGCGGTGTTGTGCCCTGCCATAAATGCACAGGAAGTCTGTGTACCTGACTTGCTCCTTTGTTGGTGCCCATCTGTAGGCTGATGGTGGTCTGGTCATAAGGCCTGTCCGTCTGTGTCTTTGGGTCATACAGATGTCTCCTTGTCCCATAAGCAGTCATGCCAGCCTGGCTCGCACACTTGTTGGTTCCCATCTGAGGAACATCAAGGTAATGTTTTTGTTTATGGTTCTTGGCAGACACTTATACAGATCATACATGACGACATCAGCATTAAACAAGAAATAGAACTGTAGGCACCAGAAATCAGTACCTAGTTGGTCATTTGGAAGTCAAATACAAAAGGAACTGGAAGACAGGTCTTTGGAAAAGTGGTCTAGGTCACCATACCTGTAGTCCAATCACACATTGACCAGCCTTCATCTTCTCATCATCAAAGTGTCTCATTGTCTTGTCTGCGTATTTTACCCCAATGTCGACCTTTGTGTCCATGCCTTTGGTCTTTGCCTGGCAGATACAACAACAACAGAACAGAAAGAAGTTGTAAAGAGATTTTGAGATACCGTCGGGGCATTTAGTCGAAATAAAACAAAAACAAACAAAAGTAGTCTGGGAGCCTCAAACCCAGAACCTGAGGGGAATACATACCATACCGGCCAGAGCAAGCAGTGTGGTCTGGACTTGAGTCATGTTCCCGTTTTCAAAGAGGTCATTGGCTTCAAAGATATCGTTGGGCTTCAAGCCATAGTTTAATATGGCTTTGATGAAATTCCCAAGGTTCTCCAGCTAAAGGGGGGGGGGGGGGGGGGGGGGACGACAAAAGAAACAGAGAAAATAATTTTTCCCCTTCCCTCCGACTTTCCCCCTCACTCTTCCTGCTCTCCCGCCCTCTCCCCGGCAACACCGTCAGGATGCAATAATCAGATAAAGAACGTGTTGTTAGCGAGAGTGCTAAAATGGCTGGTGAATAGGCCTGATTATTCCCAGAGGCACGCCACGCTGCTGCAGGTCTGTAATGTCATTAAGATGGTTAAAGAGGGCTATTTCTGTTGCACGGCCGGGGGAACACATGTGAGCATGACCTGACTTCTTTATAAGGCTGCAGAGTGTGGAGACCCCCCTTAGCAAAAGATAATTGCAAAGTAGTTGTTACCTTGTGCCAGTTCAGCTGTGAATGGTTGATTTTCTTTATTGCGCCAGGCTGCAGTTTGTTGATCAATCTGAAAATGTAGGAAGACCAGACCCACATCAAATAAAAATTATATCAATAATAATATCAATAACAACAACAAAAAACAACAACAATTTAATACATCAATTATTCACAATCCTCCTCAGCTGGCACAGCGACTGGCAACGACTTTAAAAGGAACATTCCGGATTTGTGGCCCATAACCTCAATTTGCTACTCAGGTAGCCTTATCCACTTACATTAGCACTTTTAGATTAATTTAGGTGCATGTCCCTGCACTTATAAGTCAATGCAGGCTTTGTTGACTCCAAACAAAGTGAACAAGAGAAACATGACTTGAGAGAGGCCGGCCTTGGAAGTGGATTTAACTTGACAACTCTAGCATGCATCACCTACATACAAATCTGTCAAATTACTTATACTCATATGTCAGATAATGTGATCTCAGTTACCACAATGGGACTTTCTGAAGTAAATTTGGTCGGGTACTTCTTATGTATAAAAAAAAATGACTCATACACCAACCAAATGAAAGTATTTATGATTATAGAGTTATAATGGAAAACATAGTTAAACAGTGTTGTGTTTGCCATTTTGTAATCTTCACTTGTGTGATTTAGGTAGTACTGCAAGTGCAGCCAGTTGGAGTCTTTACGGATTTGTTCCCAATATGAGGCAGGGAAAATGACTGTCTCAGTAGTGGACAGTTTTATTAATATGGGTGAAACTAGAGACTGTTTATTTCCCCAAAAAACTCCTTGTTAATAATTTAAAGTAATGTTGCTCTTCCTGCACTAATGGAATGTAAGCATAAGGGAACAGCTTGTAACTGGATTGATTGTCAGTCCATAAATCCCACGTCAGTCCTTTGCCCTACAAAAGACATCTCAACTGTTGAAACAGCAGGATGCTAGGTAGAACATGTGACTGCCCTCAAAGTCAACATGTCAGAGCTGCCACAGTCTTTTGGGACTGAACGAACACACACACACACACACACACACACACACACACAAAAACCAGGAAACCAACACCCATACACACAACACCCATGCATACGATAAAGATGCGTTTCCCAAGAAGTAGGAAGCACTCGCCCATTTTCAGTGACACGAACAACAAACACACACACACACACACACTTACTCGCACAAGATGACCCCATCCTTCAGGCCCTTCTGGAAGTTGTCTCCGATGGGCATGCCCGTCACCTCCTCAATCCAGAAGCGCAGCTCCTCCTCCTTCTGACCATCATACTTCTGCGCAATCTGACAGGGACCAAACACAAGAAAGGGAGGGAGGGAGAGAGAGAGAGAGCAGGGGAGAGAGAGATTAACACACACACTGACATAAAAATGGAAATTTCACAAAAAGATCAAAGCAGCAATGGTTCCACTCCCCCGTTTCCATAACTGCACAACAAGCACAACTATCCATCGGATAATTTGGACAATCACTGATTTGGGATGGGGAGTGGGCTAGGGGTGGTGTTTTTCTGTGTAGGTAGGTGTGTGTGTGTGTCTGTGGAGGGGTGTGTTTGTGGGGTTGGGGGGGGGGGGGGGTGTTATGGTGCTTCAGCTGTCCTGAAAAAATGTGGAAGTGTGTGCTGGGAGAGCACAGTGCCTGGGGAAGGGGGGGGGGGGCAGGGGGGGTTGAATTCTTTTGCAGAGGAGAGAGTGCGAGGGGCCTGATTACATAATTAGGCCCTCATCAGCAGGCCTTGGTTTCCTCCACTTGGTCCGTGTCAAATCAAATCAACACCAGATGCAAAGTGTTATTTCTCTGCCAGGGAACAGAGACGGAGGCACCAAATGACTGGAATCCTTTACGAGAAGTGTGTGTGTGTGTATGTGTGTGTGTTTCTGTGTGCGTGTGTTGGGGGGAGGTGGTTGGAATACGAAAGCAAAAATGGGAACACCATGTGCAAAAGGAGCAGAGTTATATGAAGACCTGGATTGTTGTATTTAAACACACACTTCTTGTCAGGATGATTCTGATGTATGGTTATCATTAAAAACACTTTGTGCAACCATTTAACCTCTTTGAAAGGGGAAACCATGGGAATGTATGTGGGAGGACAAAGAAATACAATGCAGCGATGACTAAAAAGATGATCTCAATGATAAAGCCGGACGTCTTTGTTCTGCCTGTTTATTGTGGAGCGCTGAGTCACAGGTCTTGGACTGAAAACCCAGTTCACCCAGCTCTCAACACCACCAGCACCACAACAATAAAAAAAATAAATTTAAAAAAGGGTTTGATCCCTTTTGGTGAGAGTCAAGCAGTGACATCAGTTTCCTCATTTCCCAGGTTGCTTTGCAGGAAACACTGTGGGCCCTAAAATAACAGCGTCCCTGCTGCACTCGCCGTGTGTGTTCCTGGCACAGACTCCTACCCAGATAGAGAGAAGCTTCTCTTCATCACTTACAACAGCGTCCTGTGAGCCACACCTGCAGCTCTGACTGTCTCAGCAAATCCCCAAACAAGTCAGCACTCCACATCAGAGGAAGAGATAATGCGGACGTGTTAAGCCAAATGTTTAGGTTTATGAGATAATGCTCTTTGAGGAGAACAGATCCCGACATACAGGTATTTGTGTGTGTGTGTGTGTGTGTGTGTGTGTGTGTGTGTGTGAGAGATAGTTATGAGACAGCCATGCTTCAAATTAAGGTTGACTCCATTATGGGTGCCAAGGGAGTCTTTCCCAACATTTCCTGCTTGGCACCGTTCTGTAATGGACTTTTGGTCATCTTAACACACAGGAAGTGACCGATTCACTTGACTGTGTTGTGCTGAAGGAGAGATAGCCACGGTCAATGAGACTAAAGATATCAAGCTGGGCATCAAAGGGCTGCAGGACATCTGAAGCTTCCCACACAAAATCTTCTGGAAAACAGGAACCTCCGCAACATGTGTGAAAGCAGAACACAAGGAGGCCCATTGCCTTGTGGGCTTGTTCTCACAGCGTCTGTCTCCCCTCCCTCCCGCCTCTTCTCTCTGAGTCACAGACACAAACAAGTGTGCACGCACGCACACACACACACGCACGCACACACAGATTCCCTTATAGCCATAACATGATAATCAGCAAACTTGATATTAAATATGGAAGCAAACACATGCCATACTTTAATAAGTTATCACTTTTGGATTTCAGACTGGAAGGAGTTCTTCAGTGACTGCTATCAATGCTGACAGATTCATATGCTCACACACGTACGTACACACACACACCCACACACACGGAATTAAAGTTCATCGTGAAAAACATCAGTCTGATAACAGCATAATATTGAAAAATGATATTTGACATGAACTTCCCTCCCAGTTCAGTGTCTCTCTTGCTTAACCTCTTTCTCTGACAGGCACACACTTTCTCTATTGTACGAACGCACAGACCCACACACACACACACACACACACACACACGCATGCACACACACACACACACACACCTTTCTGGAACAGCAGTCAACACACATTAGCAAAGGTGGTAAATCACACTCAAACACTTTGGAGGCATTCTGAAACATCTCTAAAACACTCCTCTTAATTTTCAAACACGGATTCCAGCACTCCCACCAGTCTATCTTTCCATCTCTCTAATCTCTATTTCCCTATTTCTCTCTTATGCAAGAAAGAGAAAAAGAGAGCGCATAAGAAGGCACTGGAGAAGAAGTGAAAAAAGAAAGAGAGCATTTGAGAAGGAGGGAGTGAGAGAGAAAGAGAGGGAGACAGAGACAGAGAGTGAGCAAGAGAGCGAAAGAGAGACCGGGGGAGAGGTGGAGGAGGCCTGAGAGAAAACATCTGGACGCCACTCCATTTCACAGTCCGCTCATTGTTTGGCTTCTCCGCTCGCATACGCTAAGACCGACACACTCCCCGTGCGTTGAGCCGATATTAGCTCGTTGCCACCACATCATTCACGTAACCCTGGCATGCTGCTCAGAAGGATAGGAACTGTTCAATGTCAGGCAGACACACTTAACACTCATAAAAGACAAAAGCCATACAAGTCTACACTCACACAGGAGTACCGACAGCCTTCACACACAAAAAAAAAAAAAGCCTCAACGCAGGCCTAAAAGGCACAAGGCCAATAAACTCGTAGACAGTGCTCATAGCACCCCTTCTCTCAACAGAGAGAAAAAAGGGGCCATTGCTGTTCAAATGCACTCAATCACTCCCCCACACCAAACCACAGTCAGTAGGAATGTGACAGTCTCCACAGAGGAGAAAGGAGAGAGGAGAGAGAGAGAGAGAGAGAGAGAGAGGAAAAAAAGAAGCAATGAAAAATTGCATACAAGGCATAGGCATCATGTTCCCGTCCTCATGTGCCAGCTGAGGTCAGATCGTTAAGAGCTCTATCCCCTTGACCCCCTCTCAGTTCAATGCAGGCCTCTCAGTGAATGACATGAGAGAAAGGCCATGGCCTTGAACTCGGTGACCATCTTGGGAAAGGGCAAATCCATGAAGGGGTTGCTCCAAACTATGACTCAGTGGAAGAAGTGAGAAGCTGGAGATATGAAAGGGGTTCATTTTTTTGGGGGGGGGGAGCAGTCACCAAAGGCCGCATCCATGACAACCATCTCTGGAGTAATCGTGCAGGAATTAATCAGTAGCCTTTTGTGAGACCATCGCCAGGGACCAATACCAGAAAGTACAGATGGGCTGTTCGAGAGAAAGGGACAGATTAGAGGGCAGAGCTTTTCTTCCTCACCTCCCCCCCCCCCCCCCCCTTCCCTTACTTCTCTTCGCTTCTTTCAGCAGTCATTCTCTGGGAAGACTGCCAAGATCCCAGGAGAGAAGAGGAGAAAAAAACAGCAGCAAAAAAAGCATCTAGCACTTCTCATATTGATGGAGTTGTTAAATAGATTTTCTGAAGGGGAGAAAAGACTGGAAGTTTACATCTCAGTCACTCTGGAAACTTCTAGAAGCTCCAGTAAAACTCCACCCCCTTCAGCAGGCCAGAGCCTGTTTCCTGACGATGTCCCTGAACCAGGCAAACATCTGGAGAGGCAGGGGATGACGGCCAGGAGGTCACAAAAACATGGCACAACCAACTGTACTGAGCATAATCTCACCCTGGAGAGCCATTCCAACATGGTTTAATTCAAGTCTAGACAATTCCTCTACGGGAGAGATACTTCTTTTTAAACGAAGCCTTCATAAGTTTTTTTATATTAAAAAAGCCTTTGTCATACCAAATTGGCAGATTTTGTTTGAGGGAGAGAAGGAGCGTGAGAGAGGGAAAGAGAAACAGAGAGAGCACGAGAGATGTTTGTGTAAAAAGAAGGTCAAAGTGCCCAAATGTTGAAACTTAACTAAAAACAATCTGCAGATATATTGTATCTTACTTGGATGTTGATTACAAGTTTGTTAAAAACATATGACACCAAGTACTGGACTAAGTCAGGACAATTAGCACTGCTGGTTCTCATTAATATTTAACCGTGCGTTCACTCTGGCAATGCTCAGCAGACCAAATAATGTGAGGAGATTGCCAGCACAATGAAAGTGAAGTGAACTAGAAATGTTTACACAAGATCAAGAAGACTGGTTAACATCAAACAACCAAAAACATCTCCCAGCAACGATTTAAAGTGTCATCTTCATTTATGCTCACGTCCTGCATACATTGGCTGTGTCACAAAAAGGATTTAAAATCAGGCGATAGGTTTCGCAGTTTGGTGCCCGATTTACATCAGAGAATCAATAAGGATTTGTGTGAAGGTTTTTCCAAATCTTGCAGACAGATATCAGAGACACCACTGTGTCTGCCAGATAACACTCAACAAAGTCCTCAAGGCCATCTCTTGAAGGTTGCACACTCATGGACATTTAAGCAAAGGGGTTATGTCTAAAAGTAATGGAGGAAGAGACAACCAAACAATAGGTCCAGGAAAAGGATGAGGATGTTCGTACTCTTCCCAAAATGGCAGCACAGGGTTAACAAACAGTCCTGGCTCTGACACCACTCTGGCACACCGTGGACTGATCCAGCGAAAATCTCATTCGTCAGCACATTACAGGCATTGCTGATAACCCTCCTCCTCCTCCTCCACCACCACCACCACCACCACCACCCTTCATCTCCACCTCCCTGCAGCTGGGGTCACCCTGTCTGTCTAGATATTGCTGAGCACTGACAAAGATGGCCAGCTCTTCAAAAAAAAAGGCCTCGGTGTACAGTCAAGAAATCACATCGCTCAGTCACATTCATCAGCCAGAACTGGTCTGGTTGCACCACAGCAACCAAAACCACATAATTTATCTTCCCCTTGTCCTTCACGTCAACCAAGGCCTCCTTTCTCCACCCACCGTCTACTTCTCAAACCCCTTTGGCCTATCCCAGGCCAGAGTCCTGAGTGAGGACCTATTCATTGGGGCCTTTGGCGCTCTTCCAGGACACCCGAGATCCATGACCACAGCAGCAGCGCACACACACACACACACACACACACACACACACCCCCACATGCTGGCGTGCACACACACACACACACACACTTGCAGTGCAGGAAGATGGAGACCAGACAGGGCCGCCATGCCACAGTCAGCCGTGAAGCGGAGCAGTGAGGAGAAACAGCTTCCAAGATTAGTGAAAAAAGCACACTTTAAAAAAGTAAAAGAAACAATAATACGTGGTATCTGTAACCAGCAGGGGCCCAGCAGACCCTCAGCTACGCAGTTGTCACGGCTGAAGGAGTTTAGCTGCTGCTGTAGCCTAGCGGTGGGAATTCTGGGCCAGAAGCATTAAGACATGAAACAGCTCCAGAAGGTTATTACAAACAAATGAGGGAAGACTTGGAAGGGTTAGCATCATCTTTTACTTTTTTTTTACCCCCTTTGCTTTTGTCAAATCAACTTTTCTTGCCTTTGATTATTCAATTTAAAGCACTGGCAGGACTACAAACTCCTAATACCAAAAGGTTGAGCTGGTACAGAGTTGAGAGTTAGATACCACATACCAGAAGAATAAGGTTCGTCATTGCCTATAGGCATGCAATAATTTTTTATTTGCTATGTTTATTTTTTACATTTTTTGAAGCTGAATGCAGCTGAACTTCTCTCATTTACGAACTGGCAGCGAGTCGTCTTCCGGGAAACACAATCCCTTGCTCTGTTTCCCTGCTGTGCCAACAATTCGCCCACCCAAAGGCAAGCAGGAACCGCAATGGGAAACAACCAAACAGTTTCTCCAAAGACTCATTGTGCAACAAAAACAATGTATCCCCCGACCCTCTTGTTCAATAAGGTCTAAAATTAAGCAGTAATTCGGTTAGCAAATTGACTAGGTGGTCTTTGGGGAATGGTCAAATGTGTACAAAGTTTGTAAAATTCAGCCAATGCATATTCTCTTCCCCTCCATATGCAACTTGAAACTGGCACCCAGCCATAAACAAAACGGACCTCTCTGACACAGCAGAATAATGTTGAGAGAGCACTCACACCATGCCCTTGCTGACACTGGTATACAGGACTATATAAACGCAGGGTAAAATATGCGCAGGGACACAGCCTTTTGCCTCATCAACTTCATATTTTCCTATTCTCTTGACGTTTCACAGGGAAACATGACACTCCTGACCTCATTCCACAACTTTCCAAGGATCCCTGAGAGTTTGAAAATATATAGTAGCTATCAAAGCTAAGGAACAAGACCAACAAGTCTGACATATTAACCCATAAGTAGCTCTTGAACAATGTGAGCCTGTAAAACCACTTATTTTAGCCAGCCACAGCCTGAGGTTCAAGCCCTCTCTACCAAATTCAACTTGGCAGCACCTAAATGGGTCAGTAAAAACCAGATATCCAGACCACTGAGTGTGCTTATGCAACACACACATTTTCACCAACATGCCCATCAGGTCTTATTTTCTCTCATTCTATCTATCCTTTTCCAACAGTGTTCATAAAACAAAATGTTTTGCCCATAACCAACAAAGATGGCTTGAGGAGCATTTTATGTTGACCCTTTTATACAGCTATGCCCACCATTGTCCTCTGGAATACTTTAATAAGTTACATGCGGCTAATTAGATGACTGACTGAATTACTGCTGACAGACATAAGTGAGTCTGTACATTTAAAAGTCATACAAGTGAAAAGTAAAGACAAAAAAAACACAATGTGTTCCACTCTCCTGTCAAAAACACTAAAATATTTGCTGGCTTTCCAATAAACCCCAGTCCCTTGGCAGGCAGTGTGGAGAATACTTCAAAATCAGACTGACATTAGGAAAGAAGCCGATAATTTTTCATTTTAACACCCCCTTGGCAAAGAACGTATTCTCTGTTTTTATAGCAGACGAAGTCCGAGACGTGCACGTGACTGTGATAGATGTTATGTAGAGTTAAAACAAGAGAGGGATAAGTCAACAGTGGTCATTGGGCCATAGAAGAAAAACAGCTAGCTGGGCAGTAGAAACTAAGTCAACCAAACGGTACACAAGGACAATGGCATCCAGCTTCAAAATGAGTTACATAACAAGTCCCCCCTCAAAGAGAGCTTGGAGTGCAAACTTGGCTGCTGGGCTTTGGACACATACTTCTGAGATGTCCCCCATCACAGGAGGTAAAAACCCAAAGAGCCAGGGCTTAAGTGAGTTTCCAGAGACAGCACTGGACATACAGACATTAACCATGTCAAGCCTCTTC
The DNA here is from genome assembly GCA_030347295.1 of Setipinna tenuifilis. Classification (NCBI taxonomy): domain Eukaryota; kingdom Metazoa; phylum Chordata; class Actinopteri; order Clupeiformes; family Engraulidae; genus Setipinna; species Setipinna tenuifilis. The sequence goes on from CM059285.1 coordinate 13,577,585, forward strand.
AAAGAAGCATAACGGTGTACAGTGTAATAACTTAAATGGAACTTAAAAGGAATTTCAGATTGGAGTATGAAGATAACAAACGTAGACACATCAGAGAACTATTGATGCAACAAGTCGTTAATCAAAACTGGTGCATAATATAGCCTTGAGCTATACATGTGGAAATTGCATGGGCATGAACAGACAAAAAACTAACAGAATTGAGCCAGACAGCCTTGGTGTACAAGAGCATCAGCTCTTTGCAAGTGCAGATGAATGAAATGAACTTTTAGCTATTCAGTTCAGCCAGCTCAATTCAGTCAGTTCACCATTCATTTAACACTAGACCGTCCCACTTCCATCGGATAACCGATGATGTCATGCTATAACCATTTTAACTGGATTGGAATTTCATTCTGCGCGTTTCAGTTACAATCTAACTGCAGGGAAGACGTGGCTCAAACGCGTACAAAGAAATTCGTCCGTGCCTATTAGGGGATAACCCCAGAAGCTAGACAAGGCCTCTGATTTAATTTAAGAATGGGTGGGGGCGCCACGCGATTTTGGGGAGGACATGCATTGTCTTAGCTTAAATTGAAGGTGTTACTTCGCTGTATTCTTAGAGACTAGAACTCTTATGGATTCGACCAAAGCCTGGACTATTTGCATACACCCATAATCCAAGATGTGTCTTAAATGAACGACTGACTAAAAGCCACATGTGTCCCAAAATCTTGCTGTTGTGCCCCTCATGCATCGGGCGACCCTTTTTCGACTCCTCCCATTAACTGGGATAACAATGAGTTGCACTTGGCTTTCCTTTCACGTAGTTTTCAATCACAGTTTTCAGTGAGGCTGAAGAAATTTGAAGCTACTTCATACGAACGATGACGAAAATGCTTCAAAGGTTTAAAAAAAGAAGCACCGTGTTAATTCTTCTTGTGATATTCTGGTTGAGTGAGACGCCTACCGTCAAGCCCACAAACAAAAACGATAACGGATCTTAAGGGGGAATATTTGGAAATGTGCTCCCCCATACCGACTTCACTGAGCTAATATTTGACGAGTAAAACAAACAGACGGCTAAAGTTTCCATGACTAACCTTCTCGTTTTGTTTATGAGAGACAAAAACAATATGTTATAGTTTAAGCTTTTTGCAGAATGACCAGTGGGAACCCATTCACCAACCATAGTTCAGGTAGCTTGAATAAGCTAATGATAGATACAGCTTTCCCAGTTATTATTGTAATTTCCATAGTTGTGAATGATAACGCATACGAACGCGGATGTTATCCAGATTAGTCTATGCTTGTAAATGCCTGCTAAAACCTACTTTTGTCGACAAACGTTACCGAATTGAATATAGCTGCTATTTGGCAAGCTCAGCTGTTAGTTGGTTAGAGCAAAGAAAATGTATAATTAAGTACATTGCATAGCCTGGAACAAAGTTGCCCATCACACATTCTACATTCTTTACCTTGCTTTTAACCTCTGCGGATAATCCGTAGGCTGGTCCCTTGTTGAACTGGGTCATGTTTTCTGTTGCAAAGTTTATAGTTTGAAGTGTCAGTAGCTACAAAGTAGCAACAAAGTATATTTTCCGTGATTTCAAGCAGCGAAGTAAAACCGGTGTCCCAGGGGCCGTACAGTCCACACAGAAGAACCAAAATCCGTGCGTGCTGATCCGTCAATGGAGTTTGGGGAATGAGGGTACGTGAACTCAGAAACTTCTCGCTCCGATAGCTCATTTTGTGCGGAAAAAATGTCGCAAGACCACTGACGGCTCGATGCGGACCAATCACAGAGGCGTATTTTACATACCCTCTCCCCATTGTTACAGAGCGCTGCAGTGAAAGTGTGTTTCTCAACATACATCAACATTACAGAAATGCTGTAAATGTATTCTGACATAATACTAACAACAGTTTTAATACTCAAATGACAGTTTTAGATGTGGCTAAAAAATAAAATGCACTGATGACTTGGCGTGGAAATGACATTCTATTATTTGATAAACAACCAAAAAGCGTGTTATTTCTAATGTTATATTGCAACTTTGCCTGTCCTTCGTTAATTTATTTCTATACGTGTTAGACTACATTCACTCCTGAAAGACCAGACAAACTATTCTGAAGTTAAACATACCCAGCCTCACTAAACAGCGTATTGCCTGCTACTCAGGAAAAAAACTGGACTGAAATGTCGATCCCGCAATCTGGCATTTGATGTGGCTTTTGGATGCTGTATACACAAAATAAATTCTATCCTGGATATGCGCCATGCACTGTGATGATCAATCAGCATCTTATAGTAATGACTCGGGTGAAAAAAACGCTGACTGCCCTGCAGTCACATTCCTCTGTATCAGCTAGCCAAGGTCGAACAGAGGGGGTCCAAGGGCATGAAGAAGCCAACACAACACTACAGAGAGGACTGGTCCGTTAGCAGTGATGTTTATTTCTTCCCAAGCCACTCAACCCTCGCTGGCCAAATAAAGGAACATTGTTTCAAACTATGCCAGTCAATACAGGCTATAAACCTCTGGGTTTGAGGACAAGGGGTGAGACAGTAAGAGTCTTATGGGAACTTTCTGCTTCCATCTTTACATATGTGGTTATCACTGTTGTCCTAGATGTGTATTTCTATGACAAGTGCTAATTTTCAACATATGTAGGGGCTACTGATGGAAACAACTGTTAAATGGAGGGCCTATTATACTGAAGGCATCTGCAATAATGTATCTGCTCTGTACATAACAGAAACCTTACCAGTTAGAGTAGATGCCCAGAGACTACTAGACCTTAAAACTGAGGAAGGAGCTCTTGGGACAGCTACATTAACCTCCCGATAACCTTTCCTTTCAAAAGTCGACCCTTTTCACCACAACAACCTGTTCCCATTCACCAGCACTTTCCTACACAAAAACATACCAGGGGAATCACCATGCAAGACACACCCAGTAGGATATGTGTCATGCCTGACAACATTAAGGTCACTCTAGAAGGAGCTTCCATTTCACAAGATAGTGTTGGAAAAAGATCCGTAGCGAGCTACAATGCCTATGCCCTCTGCACAGCTCACTGGATTGGACAGCTGAAGGCACCTAAAGGCAAATCTGTGCAACTACCCTCCAGAATGATCCACTCCGTCGGATCGCCCACCAGGGAAAGCAGTGGTGTAATTAAGACCATTTCAGAGCACCGTTCCAGCACCTCTGGACATTCGCTGTCCTGTGAAATGCTGACACAGATCCACGTGAGGTGCGTATCCCCTAAGTGGAAGAGCAGGCAGTGGCTGATGAAGTCAGAGTTGCTCACTAGTGATTGGCTGTCCCTGTCAGACACCGTGACATTCAGGTAGGCGGGACTTTAAAAGCATCCTTCTGCCTGCCTCACCAACCCCATCCACCCCCCACCCCTCCACACACACAGACTCTCTGTCTCTCTCACACACACACACACACACACACACACACACACACACACACACACACACACTCTCTCTCTCTCTCACACATACACACACATAGACACAGACTCTCACTCTCTCTTTCTCTCTCTCTCTCTTCTTTCTCTTCCTCTCCTCCAGTCAGATCAGCTTACCCGTTTGAGCTGGACCTGAGCCACAGTAGGGGCCTGCTTCTCCTCCTCAGCGTCGCTCTGCCGGTCGTTCACTTTGCGTCGGGTCGGGTGCCGGACATGTTGCCAACAACAACACCCAGCCATCATCCGCCAACAGCAGGCCACAGATAGCGGCGACAGACACACACACAGTGGTCCAGCCGCGGTCCGGTGGTCCCTGGAAGTGATCTATTGTTTTGGAGAGTGAGAGCTGATGTGGGAGTATAAAGTAGAGGCAATGTCTCTGTTTTTGCTGCTCATTACTCATTGAGATACCACCACCCCCGCCCCCCTCCGCCCTTCCCCCCTCACTCCCATTTTGTGCCACTCTGCTGAAACAAACCACAGCATGGCTGCATTTAATATTAGCATTTATATGCGGCATTCAAAGCCTTTTCAGTGGAAACACTGGGTGAAATTCAACGCTGAAGTCACTGAGAAACTTATGAACAAGAATCTTAATTGCAACAGCAGGGAGTGCTGAGGTAAAATTTCACCCACATCTAAGCTGGGACTGGGGGGAAAAGGATAGGGGGGAAAGATACACATACCATACAGTCATCATTAAAATATGGCCTGAACTCACACTTGTCACCAGTGTCGCACACTCTCTCTCTTTCTCTCTCTCTCTGTACCGCCAAAAACAGCTGCAGCTGCCTGTGTGGCCTCCACTGGTGTGCAAAGATAAGGCCCAAAAATAACCCTTGTTTCTACAAATCCATGGTTTTCCTGCCCCCCCGCCCCCCCGCCGCCGGACGAAAAAACCCCTCTTAACCTCTTATTGCTGTTGTAAAACAAAACATCTCAATTATTCAGCTCACTTCCTCTTTGGGTAAACTTTGCTTGAAGAGGACCATCACAGGCGAGGGACAGGAAGTCCAAAACAATGGAAAATCTGCCTTTTTTAGAGGCCCGTCCTGAGAAGATATCAAAATGGACCTTCAGAGGGCATAACCTTTAGCATGGCTACAGAGAGTATCCTTTCAGTCATCTGCTTTAAGATGCAAGGGTGACTGTTTTTTTTTGTTAACTACTGTAGCAGGTAAACAGCATTTGTAGTAGCTTTGTGGTGTTTAACAACATTTTTATTTAAATGTTATATGTGGGCAATGAATAAAGACTACATTTCAAGCCTCAGAATGTAAGGATTAGAAATTACTTTCATTTTGCCATTGTTTCTCCTCTGTAATAAAAACCTGTTTTATCACACCTCCTTATGCCTCTTATGTTTTGCTGATTACTGTAATGGAATGTCCTGGCAAGATATTAATCAGGTAGCTATCGCCACATAGTTGACCTTTGTGTAGTGCACCTGAAAAGGGTATTGTTCTTTTTAACAAACGTTTAAGGAAGTTGTTGCATACTACAAAGTTTCCCTGCTGACTGAGTCATTCCACTTAATAAAAGACTTGGACTGCAGTGTCTTGGAGTCAGATGTCTAACTGACAGTGATGAGTCTAAAACCATTTTCCTGCCCATTAGCAGTGGGGTATTTTATTTGAACTTTATTGCAAATATGAACAAGCAGGTACTTTTTGGAAAAAACTCAATTGAGTGGCATATCAGAGCAGTTTTGCTGTAGTTCAACCTCTTGAAGTGTGACATAATTGGTGGCTTGCAAGACTGGGCTTTGTGAGTTGCTGCAAATTTGATTTAATCTCTTGGAAATGCAGCCATGAGTTGCTGGTTCCCAGGAAAATCAACTACTGTTTGCAAACGCATGAATATTTTCTCATTCAGCCACAAGAGGAAACAGTACACCTACCATGTTCTTCTTGCTCCAGTCATAACAAACATCTTTGAATTCAGCATTTTAAGGACCACTTGCAGCCAACTAAGAGGCAGCATTGTACATTGTGCATAAATATACTGCCAATCTGTGCATACCACTGTAGAGTGTGTAAAAGGGAAACTACACGATGCTAAAAGAAATACACACTGCTCCTCGTGAAAAATTCCTTTTCTAAACGCTACTCACATGAACAAAACCCATCATTACAGAACAATACGGCCCTTGACAGCCGCGTTCGGTGGATGTTTCCTTACACGGAGGTCTCCCTCTCCGCAGATGCCATATGCGTTAGCTACAGCTGTCCTGTGGAGTCCTGCCTTTTCTTTTCGGCTGGAGAACAGTGGGGAGCTGTCACCGTGACGACAGAATCGAGGCGGCTGTCTGTCATCGCCACGGCCGTCCGCCTGTCAGTCCATGACTGTAGACGGAAGACGCGAGAGCTGGAACACCTTGCCGGCGAAACGGCAACAACAAGGCTTCCTTGAGTCCTTGAGCACAAGGCAGTTTCACCTACGCCCCGTTACACCATGAAGGAATGAGCCAAGCACTTTGTAGTCCATGTTGGAACACCGATTTCTGTTGAGTGGATGGAATTTTGCGAATAGCTACAACCTGATGCAACATCCTTCCCAGTTTCACACAAACAGTCACACCTGACCATGACTTGAGGAAATGAGAAAAGTCATGGCAAAGAACCAATGATGCAGGCACTTCACCAGAGAATACACACCCAACCACCACACTACAAATGCTAGAGGCACCAATATATTGTGTAGACATGATCTTAATAAAAAAAAAAAAGCCTTGTGTATGGTTCAGTTCAGCTGGAAGACAGGGGTCATCATCATACTATTCTGCCCATGTAGATGGCTTTAGGATATTTGTTCTTCAGGCTGGCCCACTGCACAAAGAAGTAGTCAGCCAGGTGGTAGAGGATCTTTCCAGAAAGGGAGAGGGTCTCCACGCGGCAGATGCTTTCCACGTAGACCAGCACCACCCTCTTCAGTCCCAGAATGCCCAGCAGCAGGCCAGCCGCACACAGAGGAATGCACGTGCCCGGCCCATTGCACAGCACCTAAAATGAAATGAAGATGGACAGACAGACTGAGAAGTGAGTTTCTTTCCTTAAGCAATCTGTATCCCGAGCACACACTAAAAGACAACTCAGACAACATGACATGGACTTGTTACATTGCACTTTATATACTGAACTCACCTCCCCTAACCTCAGCCCACCCAACTTCTCTTTCAATGTATAGTTAAGTCTAAATCTTTTTTCTATCCTTGTATCTCCATGACATCTTTGTACAGAAAGGAGCATCTAGAGACATTTCACTACATATTTTACAAGATTCCACCAAAACCACACACACACCCACACGTCTGATTAGAAGGCTCCAGAAATATGGAGTGACATACATATTTACAAGGGAAGAGCAGAAAAATAAGCATAAAGCAAACACTTTCCACACATACATAACACACAAATATGATCTGCTTAGTGGAGGAAGAAAGAAACCCACACACATACACACACACATTAAACAGTTGAACAGTGCTCGCCACACATACACACACACACACACACACACACACGTTAAGGAGTTGAACAGTGCTCGCCACTAGTGCGCACACACACACAGGTTAGTGCATGTTGAGGCTGTGTGAGACAGCCAAACAGAGCGTGTCGCCACTGAAACCCATCAGCAGCAGGGCCTCTATTTGCGCTCCAGGAGAAACTGAAACACGCCGCCATGACAACGCCCTTGGCTGCCGAAGTCATCAGACAAACAAACACACACAAAGTAATGCTCCTGTGTGCCTACGTTTTGTGTGTGTGTGTGTTTATTTAGGGGTGAGAGGTGATGTGATCTCTGATTGATAGGTAGAATGATCAAACACACACACACAAACAGGCATGCACGCACACACATACATGTACACACACACATACAAATGCACACACACACACATTAGCCATGTTGTCTAGCACTGGGAAGGAAAGCAGGCAGTGGAGCTTCTGTAGAGAGGGAGAGAGGGAGAGAGGGAGAGAGGGAGAGAGGGAGAGAGCAGCCAGGATCTGGAGAAGCCATCACAGAAGCTGCCAGACCATCTTGGTTGGGGTTTGGATTGTGCTTACATTCACCCCGCTCCAGCCTCTCAGCTCCCAGCATTGGTGGGGGTAGGTCGGTGGGTGGGTGGGTGGGCATGGTGGTGGTTGGGACCGAGACAACAGTGGCTCTTTTGTGCATGAGGGACCAGGTTGATAAACTCATTACATTGGGATGAAGGTCCAGTTGCTTGGCTCCCTGATGATACGGTCCCTTGCGGTGAGACTTCTGGGAAGTCTCCTTTGTGTACGACACACATAGCTTAATCTCAAACTGAGTGAGGAGAATACAGTGGGGATGAATTGGAAGCAGTGCACCGTGGGTAGGATGTTTGAATCAAGAAGAAGTCGAAATGCTGCTCAGCCATGAAGGTGGCCTGGCACAGACGAAAACACCAAGAGAACAGCTCTTAATACTCCTCCCTTGAGCCTTTTATCTGGATATCTACAAACACTGGAACAACAACATCCCACGTAGGCCAGGAACTGGTCTGGTCCTAAAAAAAGCAACAACTGCCAAAATACGGGCCATAATACATACGGACAAATGGTCTACAAATAGCAGTTCAAACACAAAGCAACTAGCCTGCAGGCCCATGCAAAATTCCAACTGAGTTTCTCTATCCTATTTGCTACCTCTGTTAGAAATATGGCTCAAATTGAAGAACCAAATCGGAATTCAAGGGCAGATCTCAATTCAATTCTGGATTTTTGCACAGCTTTACTGGTTTTACTAAATTGGAACCTTGACATTAGTCCAGTCCTTCAGCCCAGTAGGCCTACGGGTATGAAACTGGTATGCGCTTCTGTGTTCAGGAGCAGTAAAATAGAGATGAGGTCATCAACACCCGACGGTGAGATGGTGTGCGAGGGCTCCTGAGAGGTGGCGGCTTTTGGCCAGTGGTAATCAGGGGGAAACATTTGCAGTCTGGCCTCTGCAGCCTGATGTCCATCTGTAAACACGTGGGTGCAAACTGGGCCGGGGGACGATGTGAACAGTCAACAGAGTGTAAATCACCTCCTGCTACGGGGGTCGGGACACCCACATGCAAACAACACGTACACACACAGACACACAGACACACACAGATACACACAGATACACACACACACACACACACACACACACACAGTAGATGCAGTAAAAGCCGGCTGTAGGCCCGGCTCTTGCTCGTAAAGCAGGCAGCTGTGAAGAGGGTGTAACAAGATAGCTATAGGGGATGACCAAACCTGCCAGCCTGGTGACAGAACCACATTTTCTTTCAGCGATAGTTAACATTTTGAAAAAGGGCCTTGGGGTGGGGTGGCGGGGGTGGCTGAGGGGTTCAGGGTGGTGGGGCATCTAACATGACACCCAGGTCCTGATTCTTCGAGGTGCAAGCGAGGCACAGGGCCAACGGAGGTCTCCCTGACGGGGGCCTGTGGCGATGAGATGCTGGCGGCGGTGGAGATGCGACCTCTTGACTACTGCTGCCTCTGGTGCGCTCATCCCCCCACAATTTCGCATGACGTCGCCTCGGAAAAAATGCGTCTCTTGCTGCTGCTGCTGGCTGGAAGATGGCTTAGGGTTAGTGGGGTGGCCTGGAGCACTCGTTTGCCTTTGGAAGCACCACAGGCTCATGAGAGAGACAGAGAGAGAGAAAGAGAAAGAGAGAAAGAGAGAGAGGAGAAAGAAAGAGGAGAGAGAGAAAGATGAGAGAAAGAGAGAGAGGGAGAGCAAGAGAGAGAGACAGACAGAGACAGACAGAGAGTGGGAGGGGAGAGAACAGAGAGTGGGAGAGATTGGGAGAGGGAGAGAGAGGGAGAGAGAGAGAGAGAGAGAGAGAGAGAGTGAAGAGAGTGAAGAGAGGCCAAAAGAAAGGAAGGGGGTTCAAGAGAGAGAACGAATGGGGTGCGTGGGGTTTGGAGAACGGAAAAGAAATAAAAAGGGACAAATAAACAAGCTAAAGGAGAAACAGGAGGTGAAAAACAGAGGCAGGAATGAGACAGCGTGTACAAGATGGATGTTGTGATGGAGAAAGGAAAGGAGAGAATAATCCGGCTGCACATAGACAGCGTTTGCTGCGAAGCCTGCTGTTCTGTAGTGTGGCGGCCACATTCATATAAACCTGGGCCCGGAACATTCCGCGCATGCTTTGGCTGGCAGCGTCCAGGGGGCTGGGGCAACACGCTGAGCACAGGCACCCCTCTGGGCCCTTCCGTGCAGTGGGTGTCAGAAACACACGCCACTCAGCCCCACTCTCACTCTGTTATTTACAGCTAACTGCCAGTTTCTTTCTCTCTCTCTCTCTCTCTCTCTCTCTCTCTTTCTCTCTCTCGCTCGTTCTCTCTCTCTAGTCAGACCTGTTTACAGTACACATTGCCAGAAACATGCTCTGCTCTAACAAAACACTTACTGTATTCTAAGAATAGTGTAACTATTTTTTATACTGTACTGTGTAAAAACTTTTAGTAGTGTGGTTATAATCATCCTTATTGTGCCTTAAGAATAGCATAACTAGTGTGAGTGTAGTCATACCTACTATATTGTGTGAACAGTACAACTAGTGTGGCTCTAATTATACTCGATGTACTGTGGAAACAGTGTAAATAGTGGGGTTGTATTGATTCATACTTACTATGTTGTATGAACAGTGTAATTGGCAAGGTTGCATTCATATTTCTGCCCTACAAAGCAAAAAGGCAGTAACTGCATAATTTCTCAAATCGAGTTTGACTGGAAATTGACTTTATACCACCTCCTTTGTCTTATGACTAAATGTCTTGCTTCTTCCTATTAAGAAAGTACAGAAAAGCATCACCACTATTATACTTACAACATGTTTAACTGGGCAGTGTGACACCTTTAAAACCATTTTTCTCAGTTTCTATGTCCGTGTAGTTACTGCATTTTGCCCTTGTAGGGCAGACTTACTATACTGTATGAAGTGTAACTAGTGGGGCTGTATTCACTGAAATCCACCTGAACACAAAAGTGGACCTTATATTACACCCAATTCACAACCAAACCAAAAAAAGTCTTAAACTATGACTTTCTAATCATTTCATTTATCATAATGACTCAACTGCAGCAATCCTTTAAGGAAATGGGGCTTCTTTTCACAAGCCATTATGAATGGCAGCTCTGAACTTCTATCTGCAACTTATCTTTCAGCTGATAAACAGCATACAGCTGGCTAGTCTCAGAAAGCTATTACGTGCACACACACACACACACACACACACACACACACACACACACACACACACACACACACACACACACACACACACACACAGACACACAGACACACACACACACACACACACACACACACACAGAAAATGCAGTGTGACAGAGCACAGCCCCGAAGCCATTCCAAGGGGGGGAAATGACTCTCAGAGCATCGCCAAGTGCTGCTGCTGCTCCTCACACCCACCTAGAGAATTGCACGATGTTGACAGTCAAAAATTACGGGCGCACGTCACGCACTCTTGCAGATGACCCAGGTCTACCAGACTAAAATTCTGTGAGGTGCACTGTGTCAATGTGGGGGAGGCACCCATATAGGTCAGGGAAAGAGAGAGACGGAGACAGAGAGAGAAAGAGGGGGAGAAAAGGAAGAGAAGGATAGGAGAAAGTGAGAAAGAGGGAGACAGGGAGAAAGAGGGAGACAGGGATAAAGAGTGTGGGTGAGAGAGTCTACCAGTAATAGAAACAACGCAGATTCAGATGACCTTGTTGAGGCTTACTCTCACTCATGGCCTGTCAACTTTATCCTCCATTGACTGACCCTAGGTCCCACAGGCATAGGCTTCCCATACTCAATACGGCAGAAGAAACTCCTCAAACGGAAAAAATGAGTGAAAGAGAGCGACACAGAAAGAGAGTGTGCCGATGAGTCAGAGAGGGCATTCCAAGACACACCATCAAAGACGAGTAGTTGCGACAGGTGGGACATCAAACACCTTATGAAGTCATCAGGATGGGGCCATACACCACCACCACCACCACCACCACCCCCTTCCGCCCCCCCAATACTACCGGGGGGTGTGCTGTTGTGTCATGGGCTAGTGTGACACTTCCTGAATCACCCAATCGAGAGCAGACGAGATGAGTCAGCACCGCACCCGACTAGACAGCAGGTATTATCTGGCCGTAAAACACTCCGGCACGTCTCAGCTGAATGCCAGCGAGACGACGATAAGACTTGCGCGTAGCTCACGGGCCGACGACAGCCCGCTGAAACACTAGCCCAGATTTAACCTTCATTATCACCATGCTGACAATCTCAAACTCGATGGGCGATGGGACCTGCTCTCGATGTCTGCTGCAGTTTCGCTGACTGAGTTACGTCGAGTTACAGGAGTCCTCGGAGAAGCGAGGGGGATTTCTCGAGCATGCGTGCTGACAATAACACCAACACAGAGCTGCTGAGCAAACAACGCTTGCTCATGTCAACACTCCAAAATTACTGCTTTTAAAGGGTGAGGACAGATAGATAGCAGGGCCATGGAGGACTGTTTTGGGAAAAAAAAGTAAATACACGACCTAAAAACCCTAAAGGTTTTTTTGGCGGAACTCCACACACATTCTACTTGTGATCTTCTGATATTGAAGTCATTGAAATTATTCTATGAAGCATCATCAGGGTTGAAGTTTTTAAGAAAAACATAGAAAATGTTCAATCACAAATGGAAAATGTATCAGTTACAGTGTAAAAAAGTGTGTGACAAGATGTATCATTATGTACTTACATAGGGTTAGGCTTAGTGTTAAGTATGTACGGTGTAAGTACATAATATTACATGTAGATACACTAAAACAGGAACCATAATGTAAAGGGTTACCAATTTATCTGTACATCTATAGAGGGTTCTCAGAGAAGAAGAACTTCTTGAGAACCATAAAGAAAGCGTTGAACATTTTCGACAAAACATTTTGTAAGACGATGGAAAATTCATCTGTACATAGAAAATGAAGCAGGGACATTCTTCTTCTCCGTTCCAGCACAGGGTAAAAAAAAAATCCTTTACGTGGGTGTCTCTCCTTGATATATATCGGCGGGTTTGTACAGCTGTTTTGCATCGCTGCCTGCATATACGAGTCCTCTGTTATTATTATTTTTGACAGCTGGAAACGCAGCCGAGAGGCGCGAGTTGGGGGCCGTGTTGGAGCCGCAGCAGAGATGTCGCTACGTGTCTGTTTAAACAGATGGCCAGGCTGTATAAAAATGTATCAGAAACTTCAGCGATCTAGTCAACGACACTAAATGACAAAAGAACTCAACATGCAACCATTATAACGAACAGATCCGGCCGTGGACTCTTGTGCTATCCCACACATTTAGCTTGAGGCAAAGGGCTGTGAAAGTATGGGGCTGACATTTGCTGGCACGGCAGTAATGTGGCAGCGCACCGCTAATGCGCGACAGGAATATCCCAGAGTTCCTCTGGCCCTTCACAGCTTCTCACAGGCATTCACACCAAACCTCCAACTACGGAGGCTGATGGTGGCTGATACTCTCTCAGCCTGTCACCTCCAGTCGTCACACCACTGCAAGAAGAGAGAGGGAAAAAAAAACAAAACAAACAATGATCTGACAGCTTCGTTAGAAACTTTCCTCAAACAAAGCCAGCCAAAAAATTCCAATCTCATCTCATCCCCATCCCATTTCTTGGCCGAGCGGGTTTCCTAATAAGGTTAAGATGGAAACATAATGGCAGGGCCGAGCGAGCGACGGTGCATACGCTCGGAAAAGGAAAACTGAAACGTTGACATGTGGAGCAGATGAAGAGAGGGCGAAAGTCCTCCGGCAGCTCACAGAGATCACGGAGGGGGAAGAACGTCGGGAGAGGGAGCCTGCCTGGGAATGGGAGCGCTTGCTTCTGGCCGCTGGGGTGGATCCCTTCAGAGCGGCCCCTGTGATTTGTTTTTGTTAATCATATGACCCAAAAGCCACTAAGCCACATGTGCCCTCTTTTTTATTTTTTTTTGGGGTGGGTTTTGGTTTTAAACTCTTAAGTTCGGTTTCCACATGGGGGTAAGAATCAGTTTCAGGACTGAGGCACACTCGCTCAGTGCATCCACAAACAAGCTGGGATGATCTGGAAAAATTTGAATTCTTTTAGAGGGAGATGACAAAGCTTCTCTTGGCAAAAGGAAATTCAATCTTGAGCGTCTGACAAACAGAAGCAACAGCAAAAGGGGAGAGACAGATAAAGCGGCACAAACAGAAAAGACTGAAAAGACGAAAAGAGCAGAAGAGAAAAACAGACACAGCCAAGGGGGGAGAAAATGAGGAGCAGACAGGCAGATACGGCAGAAAAGACAGAACGCTCCTTGGATAACTGCCACGCCTCTGGAACGGGTCCAGGCAGACGAAATCCCACCCGCCCCTACTGTGCCTTTCAGCCCGATAGAATCGACCTGCGGCCCCACGAACGTTGCCACTCACTTTCCTTTGATTTTTCGTGCCCTGGTGCACGCACGCACACTACCTCACACTCTCACACACACTCACACACTATCACTCACACTCACACACTCACACTCACACAATCACACTCACACAATCACACACAGCAGTTTCTGCAACTTCTGGTTATGTAACGGAGCTTAGAATAATAGTGGCGCGACACCTGAGAGCAAAAACAATAACAAGACAACACCAATACCGACACCAAGCGCTTGCTATGGACGTGTTGTGTACCACCACTCCCACACTGTGTGTTTGACTTCAATTAGCCACACTGGTCTACACAATGCCTTTTAGCAAGCAAGCAATCCTGCCCACCTCTCTTCTCCTCCTCTCACTCTCCATGTGTGAGCAACAGTCAGACAGTTACAACAGTTGAGTAGACTGTATTTGGTGGGGGTGGGGGAAATATTTCCGAATTAGTTGCATAAGCGAAGTTAGGAGAAACGGTAGTATGATGGACAGAATCATCTCTCCCTCCTCCTCCTCCCTCTTCTTCTTCTCCTCCGCCACCTCCCCTTCGCTGGCCTCAGACACTGCTACTTCCATCATGAAGGAACTTTAGGGACACAGTCAGCAGGAAGGATTGTGCTGACACATCTGGTGGTGGCGTGTGTGTGTGTGTGTGTGTGTGTGTGTGTGTGTGTGTGTGTGTGTATGTGTGTGTGCATGTGTGGGGGTGGTATGGCGATTTGAGTAGCGTGCTGTGATCTCACACATGTCCTTTTATGGCCACAAGAATGCCTTAAAAAAACCATCTACCCACCAGTAATCCCAGCCTCCTCCAGGGGTGACCCCGCATTTCCTGCGAACTGTGGCCCCGGAATGTGTACCATCTCGTAACCCCAGCAAAGGGGCTACCGTGTCGGCCCCCACCACCCCCCCACCTCAGCAGCCAGCCAGCCAGCCAGCCCGTCATCCATCCATTCAGCCAGCCAGTGTCCAACCCCTCCCTTGCTCCCGGCTCTGTCCGAGACATGCTCAAGTTTGGTAAAAGCAAACAGACAGACAAGAGGAGAGCAGAGGAAGAGGAGCTTTTCAGACGCATACCCAGGAATGCGCTCCCCCAAGAGCTGACCCACGCGGCCTAAGGACCAGCATGGGATGGGGGTGGGGGTGGGGTGGGTGTGGATGGAGAGAGCCCCCCTTTTTAAAACAACAGTGGAGCTGAAGAGAGGCTGGCCGAGCCACACGGCAGGACTAAAATGGAAGTAACTGGTGGCCAAAGACGTCGCCATGGCCACTATAGCAGATAGAGGCTAACATGGCAATGGAACATGGAAAAGTTGATTTCAGAGTTCCTGGGATGAAGAAGAAGTTACAGAGAACTTGAGTAAAAAAGCTATCCATGCATTAATAGGGTACAATTCCAAAGTTCCAGCTGTGACAGATGGTTATCAGATCAAGAGGTGTGAGGGAAAATAGTGTGTGTGTGTGTGTGTGTGTGTGTGTGTGTGTGTGTGTGTGTGTGTGTGTGTGTGTGTGTGTGTGTGTGTGTGTGTGTGTGTGTGTGTGTGTGTGCGTGTGCGTGTGTCTGTAAAAAAGCTTCAGGAATTTGTCACGAAGTCACAAAGTCACAGATCTTCCGGGAAAGCGTTGTGGACCACTGACGTACCACCTCGACATCTCACTTTTCTTTTAGTTCTCTCTCTCTCTCTCTTCCCCTCTCCCCTTTTCCAGTGGCCAGAGCTGAAAGGAGGAGTGGAAAATGAGGCTATCCCAATGAAGAAGAAGAAGGGACTCTAATTAAGAGATTAGTGAGCAGTAGGCAGTCCAGCTCTGACAGGTCAGGCTGAACTAACCCTGCTGGGCCTGACCTCTCTGGTTGCTTTTCATTTCTCACTCTCTCTTCCTCTCTTACTGTCTCTGTCTCCCTCTCCCTCTCTCTCTCTTCCTCTGTCTTTCCTCTCTTACTGTCTCTCTCTCCCTCTCTCACTTCCTCTCTCTGTCTTCCTCTCTTACTGTCTCTCTCCCTCTCTCACACTCTCTCTTCCTCTCTCTGTCTTCCTCTCTTACTGTCTCTCTCACTTTCTCTTACTCTCTCTCACTCTCGCTTACGCTCTCCCTCACTCTCTCTCCCTCAATCTTACTCCGTCTCTCTCTCTCTCTCTCTCTCTCACACACGCACATGCGCGTGCGCACACACACACACAAACACACACACATTTTCACTCTTTCAACAGTTCCTCTAACTCGGCTTTTCTAGCACTCTCCAGTTTTTTGTCCCAGTTCAAGCCCTTTTGTCTTTCTACCTCTCTGCACTCCAGAGTGTGAGCACGCTCGCTTAGGTACACTCCAGTCCCTCACCCCCATACACCTCCACCCCCCTCCCCCCTCAGCCTCAAACCCTAGCCCCCGTTGTCGTGGCAATGGCGAAATCCGACGCTGTTTTGGCCCCTCCCTGCAAGCGAGTGAGTGAGCAAGAGAGCGAGCGGAGAAAGCTGGAGGTTCACAGCTGGCGGAGGAGCCAGTCAGGTCCCGCCACATCCTGCGAACAAGATCCCCCTCCTCCCCCTCCCCTTCCCTCTCCCTCTTCTTCTCCCATTCCCCACTACGCTGCGCCCCTCTCCCCTCAGACAGCCCCCACCATTATACAACAGTGGGGGGAGGGGGGAGAGCGAGAGTGGAGGGAGAAAGGGGGGAGGGGGGGGTTGGAAAGGGAGAGGGAGAGAGAAAGATTGAGAGAGGGAGAAGGAGGGAGAGGAAGGGGGCCTGCTGTCTGTCTGTCTGCCTGACTGCCTGCCCCTCTTCATTCCTACAGAGCAGAAATGCTCTACTTCTCTTCTCCCTGCCCCCTTTCTTTCTCTTGTTTCTTTCCCAATTCTACTTTTTCCCTCATCCCCTACCCATTCTCTCCTGCTCTTCGTGAGAAAGAGGTGGAAGACCACTGCTGTTTTGCTGGCAATGTCTGACTCATAGTGGCATTATCAGCAATGCCGGTTAGGAGGGATTACAATCAACCTGTGCCCACCAATCTGGCTGGGGGTTGGGAAGGGAAAAGCTTCAACCTGGGCACCCTGCAATAGCTGCGCAATTAAGGAAGAGCAGCGTGATTCACCACCCTCAGGCCAACGCAAGACTTACAGTAACTCAACTGACACTGGAGAAGGAGTCAGAAAACGCAATCAGGGAGATTTCCTGACATTACAATACAAAACCATAATGACTCTTGGGATACTATGGAAAAGTGAGGCTCATCAGTCACAAGACCAATACTCCACATACAGTATGATGTGTCTGTCTGATGATATGGGTACGGCCTTACTCATTACTTGTCTTTGAATGTGAATCATGAGCACATCTGAGAAATCTACCCACAATCCATTATAGGAGAATTTTCTGAACAAACTGCCAGTGACCTCATAACTGTGGCTAAAGTCTTGTAGTGTGAATTTGCTATACTTATGTTTCCTAGTTCTCTACAGGTGACGTTTTCTTCCAGTTCAAGTGTCTTTCTACCTCTCTCTGCCCCAGTCTGGCACCAGGCTTAATTAGGCTAGTCCCCCACAATGCCATCCTGCAGTGGCTGCTCAGTATGAGGTATCTTTCCATCTATGCAGAAACAACCCTATTCACTACTTCTCTTGAATTATGAATCATGAGTCCATCATAGGAATCTACCAGTAATTAGCTGAAGGAGTATCTTTCCAACAAACTAAGTTAAGTTTTGTTCTGAGAGACACAATATGAAAAATGTACACGTTTGCAAAAAATAATCCTGACCTCTGGTTACTGTGAGTAACAAGTGCTTACGCAAAATATACTGCATGAAGTGACTGTAGGACAATGGAAGCTCATTTCATTAGAGCAGATGAACTCAGGATGAATTACATTTGACCCGAAAATAGATGCAGTCTACTTATAGAAATGAATGATGTATAGGGTATGAATATTGTATAAACAGCTGACAACCAAACAAGTCTGGTTTCTACCACAACACTGCCATCTTATGGTTATAAAAAACAAGTGCATTTCATTTGACTTGGTTGTAGAAAGTGAATCATTTTATATCACAGCCTCATATTAATCAATATCAGGACAGTTATTTTTTTTAACAGAATGCCTTCAACATACACTTATGTAATTGGTGGCCAACCTATGCATCTCTCACCAACCCTGATGCCGATTAGTGTTCTCATAGCTTTGGTAAAAAACCCTTTTCTTGCATTAGGTAAGGCATATCACCTACCTCTACTTTCAAATTCTGTGCACATACAAACTATTTGGTTTACCGGAATACTTTTTCCTTTCGGAGCTTCATGAGTTGCAAAGATTATGTGCAGACATAAGACGTAGGCTACACCACATATCCATTTGACGTCCAAGGACCATTTTAAATTTTACAGTAATGTTTTCATTAGTAGCCAGACCAGACTAGTGATCTGAACACCTACCACATCAGGCCGCAGTCTGAAGACCAGTGGTACAGAGTAGAAGAGGGCATACAGGGTGCTGACCACTGATGAACTCCAGGACTGGCGCACCTCTCGACTGCGTGGGATCCGATGAAGGGTGTACTGGTGAACAAAACACATGCACAAACGTGGCAGTTAAAACACTATGGCGATGCCTTCTGTTTCTGACTGAAATTAACATGAAAACAGAGCTTATTCTATGCACCAGAAAGACACACGCTTAAAAAAAAAAAAAAAAAAAAACTAGAAATAAACACTGCACACTGCATTTGTTGATAAATATATTATGTGAAAAACATTAATGATTAATTAATTAAGCACAGAGTAAAAAGCAAGTAAATTATGCTCATCTGTTGGCTGACAGTGGACTTTAATTGGGGGAATTCTTTTTATTCTGAATATGAATATTCCCTAATCATATGACGTAGAATACTGTTATATCACAGCGTAATTATTCTTCTTCAAAAAAAAATAGCCTGTAATTTGCAATATTATGTATTTTTTTGTCCAAGAATCTGCAGATGGCTGGAAGTTAAGGAGCTGAGGACTTTACCACTTAACAGTATGCATTTACAGTATCTGCTGATGTCAGAGTTCCACATGACATACCAGCACAAAGTCTGCAGAATGTACACAAATCTTCATACCACTGTAAAGTTCATTCGAGAGTAGCCTTACTGACCTGCGGTCTGTTAGTTCTGTCACCTTGAGCACTCTCAAAAGTGTGGATCTTGTCCTCGCTCATCTTGTCTGTGTCAGCAATAACATAGTGCCGTGGTCTGTATGACTGGGACAGACTTCCAACCAAGCGCAAAATTTCAGTTGTGTGGCCACCTGTTAAACAATATATCACATCTTTGTACATGTCTTTGAGACAGAAAACCATACAGCACAGCAGTCTCCTTACCTTAATTGGTTAGCTATTTAGTCAGTTCCTAAAGAGGCATATAGTGACCTCAGGGTATTGTCACAGTTTCATGCTGTAACTTGAGCTTTGGATAATGGAAATGGCTGGTATGACATTGCTTCAGCGACTTCAAAGCATGGGGACAGGTCAAATATAGCAGATGGATTTGATAGAGTTGTACTATGGACAACAAACTTAAAGATCATTTCCACAATGTGATGACAGCTGGATGATAGCAATGGTTGCCACTATACAATTGTCTAGCACAAGGAACTTAACAGCTGGACATGAGGACAATACATTAGTCATTGCGACCCATGTAACAAAGAGTGTCTTAAATCGGTCATGGTTCATCGGTCATGATCAAGCAGATCACTAATATTTACAGATTTGTACTTGAAAGCCAAAATGGCAGAGTCCAAGTGGAACTGAGAACATATAGATAAACCTATGACATAGGGTACAACAACACATTCTGATGGAGACAGCACTTGGCTTTTTGACCCCAAATGTCAACTCGGGAAAAGTGACGTGTACAGCAACTTAACACTGAGGCCAGATAAAGGGTTGTTGTTAGCAAAGTAGAAAACTGATCAGATTGAGCCTTACCAGATCCCACTACGACGAGCACGCACACGGATCCCTTTGTTCCTGGCTTACATTGTAAACCTTTTCGTAGAACAACTACAAGTCGGACTAGAATACACAAGACTATTAAACTGCATCCGAAAAATACTCCCAGTAATAACATTTCCATCACGACTTTACATTAGCCACTTCATTAGCTTGTTAGCTACTTAGCTAGGTAGGGGCTGTAGACAGTTTTAGGTAATGCATGAATTGGCAATAATATAACTGTTGTTCTCCCACTATAGTGTTATAAAACTGATCCAGTAAAGATCACTTTTACTAAGAAAGTAATACACAGCGCTACTGCTAACGCGTTTGACAGTAGTCTACGGCAAGCCGTTGGTCGAAACCTCTGAAAAGCGTTTGTGGGAAAGTCATTGGTGAATTTTGTAATGATTGGAGCGACATCTTTTGGCCTTGGCGTGTAAATACCATTTCTGTGTTCTGTGCTCTCTCTGTTGTTCTCTCTCTCTCTCTCTCTCTCTCTCTCTCTCTCTCTCTCTCTCTCTCTCTCTCTCTCTCTCTCTCAGTCTCTCTCTCTCTCTCTCTCTCTCTCTCTCTCTCTCTCTCTCTCTCTCTCTCTCTCATATATCTGATTGTTGGATTGGATTTGACAGTTCTAAGGGGGCTCAGTTCTTAACATGGCTCAGTGGCTGTCAGTGGTGTGTGGGATTTGGTCACACACTCTTGACCAGAAACAGTCTCAGACTGCAAAACTAATCCCAGACTAATAGGACTATTAGTGAGCGGTTTGTTAAGCATGGTATTTCCTGTTTGGGCGACATGACGCTAACTGGCTAGAGTCCTCTTGGTGTATTTATTTACCCATGGAATTACAACATGTGGAAGTACATGAAAATCCCTTGATTTGTTTGGAATGCTCTTCCTGTTTGTTGCCAGAACTGTCTATCTCAGCAACGTTAAGTATTTTTTTTACTCCTAATGTTTTGAAGGCACAAGAAGGAACAACCCTTTCCTGATTCCATTAATAAAACACACCCAACCTTGAGATGATAAACGTTTTCTCTCTGTTGCAAAAAAAAATGTCTGGGAAGTCACATTTCGTTTACAAAGTTATTCCCAGTGCCTGTTTATGCTGGCTTCGTGTTGTGTGTTGTTGTGTTTAAATGGCAAACATTTTAATTCTAACCTATTTTGACTGACCACTTGTAAATTGCAGTTTGGCTCACCTTCAGGTTGCAACACTCTTTCCGTGTCAAAAAGAGTCATACAGAAAGGATGAAATCGCAGTGTTTTGTTCCACTTCTGAAATTAAAATTACATAGTTGACACCTAAAATAAGGCTTTATGTGTTATATGAAAGGTTTGGTTACTGGGCGAAAGACAAGGCTGCAAGTGCAGTAATTTTCCATGAAACAGCCTCTGGAAATAAAGAAAATGAAATGTATTCACAAGTTTGAACAACAAGCACAAATGTTCATGAACACATTAATTCTAATTACTTATTATTATTTAATTGACTTCCACTATGTACTGAGTGAGTTCTGCTCAACAGGTTTTCAGAACAGCAACAATAACTGTTAATCTGCCATTTTCAGCTATCTCATTTATGTGTGTAAAAAGCCTCTAATGGCTATTTGGGAATTGTTATTAGCACTGATAAGACGTCTCTTCTGCCACCACAACACCATTGCCAAGCACATCAGTCCACACTGAGCTCTGAATTTCCTGGTGCTAACACTGATAGCACTGGTCCAAACTATTTAATCACCGCCTTAAGTGTCAGTGAAGTGCTGACTGGAACGAACCCAGGTTTGGGGTTCAGTGGGGGGATAAAGAGTTACAGGAAGGGGATATTCCTTCTTAATGCTCATATGCCTTCCTGGCATATACACAATCAGGTGTAGGTGACTCACCTGACAACCCCCCCCACACCCCCACCCCTCATCCATGTTTGGATCACATAGCCACTCAATAGGTGCATACTTGTGAAGAATGGGTGAGAAAAACCCATTGCTTAGACAGAGATTTATTGTGCCTAGTTGGGTGTGTTTATGTTCTAGTCTAGTTATTGTGTCATGCTTTTTGGACAGGATCTCTAGCATATGTCATCGCAATGGGCTGAAAAATATTTGGGCCCTTATCGAAGCCGTGTAGGAATTCCTGACACTTTGGCTTATGGGTACTAGCATAGAGGGTCATGGAGGAAGATCGTGCACAGTGAATCACATCGGTAAACACCAAGCACAATGGAAGGCAGCATTTTTTTTGTGTTTTAATGGCCTACTGTGGGGACAGCGGTTAAAGCGCAGCGGTGAGGTCAGCATGCATTTTTTTTCTGGTGATGGATAGGGAAGGGAAATGTAGGTATAGTGAATGCAGCCTGCCAAGCAAGTTCCCAGGTTGGCCACTGAGAGGCAGAATGAGCAACTTGTGCAACTCTGAAGAGCGTCCAGAAAAAAGAAAAACTACCAATTACAGTCAATCTATCATTGTCTGTCTGTCTGTTTCTTGTTCTCTTTAACATGAAAAATCAGTCCTTCACTGCCAAATAAAACTTTCCATGAGAAAGTTTTTTATTCAGAGAATAGACTGAACAGAAACTTGTACATTCTGCTGCAGTCTGTAGTCTCAGTATGGGCAGTTTAGATAAACAGTCTAAAAGACCTTTGACACAACTGAAGTTTATACTGCAGAAACTTTTACGAGTTATGCATTTTCAACCGAGCTTGAGGGTTTGCGCAAAGCACATAGGAAACATTCACTTGAATTCCTTTTAAGTCCACTGGATGGTTGAAAGTCCTTTGTCTATATAGGGCTCTTAGTGCAATCTGTCACTTTTATGCCAGCAACGTCACGAGTGCTGGTCTGCAACCTATCATGATCAACTCTCTCTGCCAAAGCAAAGTGTCCCTTAGCGCTTATGTATAAACATGTGTCTATTGCACCACTGCACATACCATTCTAATAACATTGCTACTTTTCTAGCATGGTCAACAGGTTCTTTTTTGTTTGTTACAATGCTTGCAGAGAATGGGAAATTTGAGATTTCATCAAGTATGCCGGTCGTTACTCAGAGGTCCTCCAGGGTGGTTCAGCGTCCAAAACAAGCACGGCGTGAGTGGCATGAAGAAGTAGAACCTGTTTCCTAGAAGAAAGGAGGGTGCAGGAAAACCTGTGCAAAAAAGTCTCTCGCCACGGAGTGCTGTCAGCACAAAGCGTACATTGTTCCTGGCACTTGGCAGAACACAGTGGGGTGTACCAATTGTTGTCTCCTGGGACAACATTTAATCAGGCAAACCAAGTGACAGATGACCACAGTTTGATGAAAATGAGCACACAGTGTGTGTGTGTGTGTGTGTGTGTGTGTGTGTGTGTGTGTGTGTATGAAAGAGAGAGAGCGAGAAAGAGAGAAAGAAAGTATGTGTGTGTGCATGTGCACACGTGCGCATGTGTATTTGTTTGTGTAATGTGGATTGTATGTGTATGTACACATCTGTGTGTGTGCATGCGTGTGCGTGTGCGTGTGTCTGTGTCTATGTCTGTGTGTATGTGTTTGTTTGTCGGGGAGGGGGAAACTGTTATATTTTGTGTAACGAAAATAATTTTCTCAAAATGTTCATGAGTTGAACACAAGATGTTTCAGGAGTAATTGTGGGAAGGGTTCTGCGTCAGCCATGTGATGGCTTTGACTATGACTCAAATAGAAAAACAGACACACTCATCTTTTTCTGAAAACAAACACTTTTTTGGTGGTGTAGGAAGATAGTATCAGTGGGTGTGGCGGTGATACACCTGTGAGAACTTTGTGTAAAAGAAGAGACAGTTAAGAACACCTTGAGTTACTGATTAATCAAACAATGAATCGTGTGTCTTTACCAATGTTTTTCTGTGTGTGTGTGTGTGTGTGTGTGTGTGTGTGTGTGTGTGTGTGTGTGTATACAATGCATGTGTAAGCCGTTCCAGAGTTCCTAGTAGTAGGTGGAGCAGGACACATGCAGGGAACTGTGTTGTGTTTTCTGGAAGTATGCCACTGTCATACCCCCACCCAAGAGGCCAGAGGTGTGAGGGTGGGGGGGGGGGGGGGGGGGGGCAGAAGGATGTGGCTACTTGGCAGAAGAATGTGGCTACTTGGCCACAACCTGCCTGATTGAACATGTATTTCTGTTCCTTAGTTGATTTCAGTTTGTTAGCGTAAAACAAAAACAAAATGTGTCTCCAAAGAGCATTCTGCTGGAAAAAAACGTCACACTCAATAGGACTTTTGAGGCACACTTAGGCATTTGTGTCATACCAAACATTGTGTATTAATTACGTTTCTCTCATTGCTTTTTATAATGAATAATTTTTTTTTAAATGCCCAGGTCAGGTTTTCTAAAATCAGTTTAAAATAAAGAGGGGAAGTGACATTAGTATCATCATCATCATCATCATCAGGAAGTTATGGTTTTAATTCCCACCACCAGTAGGTGAGTAGGGAAAATCCATGACCACTGCCCTCCTCCATCCTGCCCCATTACTAACACGCTCTTGAGCAAGTTTCTCGCCCACATCCTAGGCTACATGAAATGGTTTTCCTGACTTTTTAAGCCTCTCTCACACACAATATGTCATAATGGAGTTATTAGACATAAATGACACATTTATAGTATTTAAAAGTGTGAAATTCAGAAACGTTACAAGAAGCACCAAAAGCAAAGATTTGGCCTCGGTGTATGCTCATTTAGTCTACAGGTATCTTTTTTGTCGATGTGCGTTGGGGTCCTGTGATAGACACTGTTAGTGTCTAAAACTCCTATTATAACTTATGTCAGTAAAGCTATGAATACATTTTTTATAAAGTAACAATTATCAGTTGATGCAAGTGTGCAACAGCGTATACCATTACATTACATTACATTGCATTTGGCAGACGCTTTTATCCAAAGTGATTTACAAAAAGGAGGACATAAGCTGACAGAGGTGTAAAGGAACACAGAGTATCCAGGCAATCTTTTATACATACAGGGCGGTGCATGTGCCTGAATAAGTTTCCCGGAGCAGGGACACTACAGACATGCATACTCCCACATGGGGACAGAGAAAGAGAGAGTTGGTTCAGTGATTGTTAGTTATGTTAGTTTTGTTAGAAAGGGAAGCAGTCTCGGAAGAGAAGGGTTTTAACAAGCTTCAAGGGAGGGACCAGGGCTTACACTGAAACAAATCAGGAAAAACAAGATGAAAAGCACATTTTCTTGCATGTATCTGTAATGTCTGCCAAAAGTTTAAGATAAGATAGGTTCCAAAAATATCCAAGTTGCCCTCCTCCAACAACATCTAATTTCAGGATGGTTGGTCATTCCATGTAAAGTCATAGCCATTGCAGAGGCCAAGTTTTTGTTTGGGTGTTTCAGAATTGTAAATACTGTAAATGTGTCAATTACATCTTAAATCTTAATCATTATTTGTTGTATGTGTGTGAGAGGCTTAAAATGTGAGAAAAACCATCCCATGTCGGTAAGAAACTTGCTCAAGGGGACATCAGTTGTGGAGGAGGATGGAGTAGAGCACTTGTCAGCACAGTTCTGTTCAACTGTTAATAACAGAGAAATCGAGCTCCATCACTTTCTTCCCAAAGACACAGCGATGACTGGTGCTGATAAAGTCCCAATGTAGTGCGAGATTCACAATGTTGCATGACACACTTCAACTCAACATTCGATAGTTATTCATGAAGATGGAGAGCAGACATTTCTGAAATGCTGAGTTGGCCACATAAACCATTGACCCGCACGTAGCCCATGACTTCAGACACACACACACACACACACACACACACACACACACACACACACACACAAATAGTTAATAGATCCAATTCTAAGAATAGAAATCACTCTGAGTCACTCTGATGCCATATGTGTGGGAGATACATTCATTTCATTAGAATTGCCTTTTTTGCAAACCGAATGTGAAACAAACTTCTCCTTCTTTGGAAGTTACTTCCCTTCCTTCAGCTGTTTCTTTTATCTTCCTGCTCCAGTCTGTTAGTAGTTATGTCCTCATAGTAAAGTGGTTGGGCCCCTGAGGTCAGTAATAGCAAAACCATCCCTGGAGAGTGGGATTAAAACATCACCACAAGAATGGATGGATGTGGCACTCTGATCCCTAGATTATTTGTGCAGGCCTTGAATTCTTCACCACACATTGCCAGTTGCTTTGAAGATTTTCCAATACAGTGAAATGCAATCGCTCCGTCAAAGCCACCACCATCTGTATTTAGTGGAGCATGCAGTTGCACAGCAGGCTGAAGTGATGACAGGATGCTCAATTAAAATAGCTCATCCTGTTCTCCAGATAAACGAACTGTGTTTATGTCCTGGGGAAACATTCAGATGAAAACATACAGTTCAATGAGTCCAACAGTGTTAAAGCTTTTGTTCAGCATTAGGCTCGTCTAATGACCACACTGCCCATACACACGTCACTGAATACGACTACCACAGCTACAGAGGAGGCTTGACCACACTGCCTGCCACTACAGAGGAATACATGTTGAAACCCCGACTTCTTCTTTTTTTCTCTATTGGGACTTTTTTTTTTCTTTTTTTCCATGCGATTAAGAGGATGTGATCCACATCTTGTGGGCTGGTGTCAGACAGAGTTTAGGCAGACAGAGAGAAACACACGACAGGGCTTTCTGTCCAGCTCCTCTCGGCTTTGTTATGAAGACTTCCGCTGCATTTATTGTTTTAGGAGTTGCTGTAAACATCCATTGCACTGCCTGACAAGAGTCTAAATCACAATGGGAAGGAAATCAAGTGCTGACAAGAAAAATGGAAAACAAGATACGAGTAGTCTGAGGGAAATTTCTTGTTGTGTTCCTGGGGAAATGATAGTTGTGGTACAAAATATGAAAGAGGTCCAAAGGAGATAAACGGATCCTGTGTGGGTGGTGCTGACACAGTGTCTTCCCATTCTTACCATATGTGAGCCATCAAGCACTTCATAATCAAGGCGCAGATACACTCCCACTAAAAATGATACAGACAAGTATTTTTATCACAGTTCTGTACAAATTAGAGCTCTTGAGTCAAAACACACAAGGCAGCAACCTTGCAACTGGGCCTGTAACACACCAGTTTTTCCTCCCATACTAAAATCTTTTAAATTGTTTCTATCAGTTTGTGTACGTTGCTATTTCCTGTCATTGCCTTACGTAACCTATCGCAGAGACCTCGCATAAGCTATTGCGCCCACACAACAGTTCAGGATGTTTAGGATGTAGGCCTGGACTTAGACAGATACATCAGCTTTGTTGATATGACCACAACACAAATGAACAAACACAGGCTCATCAGGTCTGTAGTCTCAACAGCTTTGTCAAAAGAGAAAGAATCTTTCAGGAGGCTCGTTTGGTGCCTTCTCTGAGAACTGTAATAGCTGATTAAAAGTCTACACAGGAAAACGGGATATTCATTGTGCTGCTGCTTGAGGATTTCCATCAGCTCTTATGTCTCACCAGCCCATGTAAGCATTTATACCAAAGAGTCTCACCTAAGTACTGAAGAACAAGTGTACTACAACAATTGGTTTTTAATACAGATTTACAGCAACAACACTACAGACATCACCACCATTATCATCAGTAGCAGCAACAACAGGAACAACAAAGGAGATGGCTGCATGACTGTTTTTAACCCTTTGTTTTCAAAGTGTTTTATTGAATTAAAAGCCCACCACCCCTCCAGAATGGTCTCTGGCATCCTTTTATCCATCTGCCTCCATACACACTATGAGTGAAAATGCATTTTAGTATGTGTATCAGAGACAACATCAGACAGATTTCATGAAATACATGCCAATAACAACAGCTTGCATTTTAAACAGCTTGTATTTTATTAAGGCCTTCAAGGTGCCTCCAATATCACTTACTGAGACCTTGGGATGTAGGTCTCTGCATTGTAATTGAGTGTTAATATGTCCTGTTATGCTGAGAGATTTCCCACAGTAACAGTGATCGAATGCAAGTCCCTCTGGGTTTTTCGGCTGCGCAGAAGCCCATTCATCAGTGGCTATCAGTCTGCCATCTTCAGACATGCAAGACAAATAGAACACGGTCATGTTCAATTCACTATAATTAAGCCTTGTTACGACACAGCCGATCTTTTACCATGAAGGAAAGGATGCCTTCTGACCTTAACATATTTTGCAGAAGTCCTCACTGCCAAATAGATATGCATTATATGATCATGGAAGCTTAACATAATTAGTTTGTAAATGTACTTCATGTAACCACCAACGGACTGAATTTTAATTATACTTTTTTATACTTTTGAAAGCCTTCTGATATTAGTTTAATCATAATACTATCTGGCACTGGACTGGGGTTGGAAAGGCTTCTGACTTTTATGGTTCAGGGCAAACAGAATTGTCCTTTCTGAGATGCCTTACAAAGGTGGCCTTGGGCATGGAGAGACTGACCACACTGGCTGACTGTATTCTGTGGTAAGAGACAAACTAAGATGTTTCTAAAGTGAGAAATTTCACCCACTAATATGTAAAGTTCTGAAATATTAGATACTCTTGTTTCCACTACATGCCTTGGCAAATCCACAAGGTCGTCAGTCAATCTTCAAAGCAAAGCCAACAGCTTTGAAAAAAGAAAGTAATCTGTGCTTTCTGTGTGAGACTTCTCCTCTTCATTGGATCTTTTACAAAACTGCTACCATTTAAATTCCCATCATTTCAGCAATTCTGCCCACAAATCCGTTATGCCCTTCCTTTGAAATAGGAACTGGCATTATATTGTTTCCTCTTTTATAAACAGAGGGAAATGAGTTCCTGAAGTCTGCCTATAAACATAGATCAACAGCACTGTACTCTGCCTGTTTAATCCAAGTTACTTCATTTGGAATGGGTTTTTAGCACATAACAAGGACAAGTGAGGGCGAGTGGCTAGATCTAGATTAGCTATTTTTTCATCTTGTCGTAACATTGTTGTGAAGAAAGACGAGAAGGCGGCGCCCAGCTGGTGCAGCTTTGTGTTTTGCTCACACTCCAAAACATCTGCAGCAGCAAGCAAATGTGCGGCAGTGCCTGCTGTGCTTTCCTCCGGCTTTGCTCAAGCTCAGTGACAGTGGAGATTGAGAGACACTGTCCAGCGATGAGTGCCAAGGAGTCTGTTACGGATAGTTTTAAATACCAGCACAGACAGCTGGTAAGCCCACACAAGGGCCACGTGCCTGCAAAGTGATTGGCTGGCTGGCATACGCCAGTGGTTAATAAAAAAGTGGCTCCATAAATGCTTTGCTGGTCCAGACCCCCCCTTAAAGGCTCAAGGATCAAGAGCTGGAACTCTTAGTCACTGGAAGGGTTTGTGCATTTAAAAGAAACCCTTAAAGTTCCCTCAAAAGACTTGCAGATATGCGAGTCACGATGGTATCGAGCTCATGGTGTGTCATCAGCCTCACAAGCTTATGCAACTACTGCTGTGTCCGCTACATCTGTGGAGGTGAAGGCATCTGGTTTAGGTTTGCAAAGTGTATCCTCTCATTTTTTTTCTTTTGGACTAAGCAACATGTTGTGGTTTACACACTTAAATTAAATATGCGGCTTGGGATTAAACAATTAACATTTGCATCATGGTGCCAAGGCTGCGTGTGACTGGATACTTTTGTGAAGCAACACCAGCCACAAGGTCTCATGGGAGGGAGGTAGCACTAAACGTTTGCACAAAATCCTGAATGAGGAAAGTCCCATCATGCAAGGGCCGGGCAGTCAAAACACTGCTCACTGCATCCATCTCCATCACTGAGTGGCATGCTCTTCAGGTAGACACATGCCCCTCAACTGTTTAAAGATCAGTCTACATCTGACTGAAAGGTGGCCAACAGTCATAGCTGACTGGTGTCTGCACAATGAACTTCTTATCTAAGTGAGACTGCCCTCACAAGCAACCCACCCACCCCCTACCCTTTTCCAAAAATCCAGTAGCTACTGTGAGATCCTTATCTGATTCCCGGACCTGCTCAGCGATCTGATGAGGGAATGCTAAGGGATTAAGACACTTTGAAAAGCAGTGTGCCATGTCAAAGCATGTCTGCACAAATGTTTAGCTTCCTGGGTGTACCTAAACCCCAAGGAAAACCTTACAGCATGCAGCAGTCACATGCAGCAACTTGCCCCATGTGCTGGGGAGATATGGATGAGGGGTGGCTCGCAATGTTCTACCTGAGGGTTATACACGCCCCTCAGAGACAAATATATGATTGCAAGCGGTAAAACATATGGAAAGTATGATGATGTTTACGTCCACTGCAATCTAGAAGCAGAGAGGCAAGATTGCTGCTTTTGGCTTCATACTGAAATATGATATAAGACATCAAGAAAAATTACCCATGTGACCCATGACTGCCCAACCCTAAAGAAATGAGTTATCGCTACTCAAATAGCATTGATAAAGTGGAGTTCACAAAGCCAGGGAGTTGTGTTGCGCCAAGCACTCTGTTATTTTAGCAAATATTCACATGACTCAATAATGGCTGTCAGCAAAAGATTAAACACACATGTGTACACACACACACACACACACCTGCATGCATGCACTCTCTCTCACACACACACACACGAACATACATATGCATGCACATGCGTGCACACACACACACACAAATGCACGCACGCACACATGCACAGTCACATGTACACACACAATGATTCAACTTTGTCTATTACATTCTGTGCGTAACCGCCACACCTAAATTGGTGGGGCAGGTTAATCTGAGGTATCTGAAAGTAAAGTCTGGAGTGTATTGGTGACTTGGTCCTCACAGTCTATATGTGATCCACCAGTTACTACAACAGAACCAGGCAGAAACTGTAAGGGCAGTTAGAGTTGGACTGACAGCACGTTAGTCTTGTTTATTTTGTGTGACAAAGGACCTTTAAACCCTGTGACCTGTGTTAATGGGGAAGATAAGGTCATGCTGCAGGAGAACATACACTGTTATATAATTCACTACATGCATAATTTGGCTTTAACATACTTATACTAACTGTTGCTAAATTCTTACTTATTTTGTGTTTTTCCATGTGCTTTCCCTCGCTCTAAAGAATAACCCATGACTAATCTACATGGAAATGACACGCAAAGCACAACGCACAGACTGGACACATACTCAGAGGAGAAACTATTCATAACAACTCATAATACCAGTATCAATACACAGTGTCATTGCTATCTGTTTACAACGGGGATTATAAGGAGACAGGATGATCAGGAACCAAAGCCAAGAAAGACTGTCTGACTGTCCTTTTGTTGCTCTCACATTGCTGTTTCCTTGAAAGGAAAAAATGGTCTCTAACCATGAATGTTTCGTAAGACCAGCATACCCAAATGTAGACTTTATTCTCTGTGTCCATTTTTCAAGCAGCTTTCAAGATTTGTTAGTCAGATTAAGATAAATGTTCCTTAGAAATCTCATAAAGTTCTATACAACCTAAAAGCATCTTAATTACAAACAGCCACAGGCCCTGGACTGATCATCTTAAGCACCAGCCCTGCATGAGAAATAAACATGCATCAGTCAAACAGAAAACAGTGTACTGTTTTGACCAACCACAGTCTGAGTTAGGAGTGTTTGACAAACACCAAAGAATGTGACTTTTTTTGGTCGGGTAGGAACAAGACATGTAAATTACAGCGTGGGAAATTCAGCTCAACATCTGGAAAGAAAAGACCCCTTTTTAACCCCTCACAGCTTGTTCTGGCTCACTCTCTTTCCATCTCTCCCTCTCTTTCCCTCTATTTCCCTCTCTCCCTCTATGTCCCTTTCTGTCTCTCAAACACTGCAAAGCAAAAATGTAGCACCTCTGAAATCTTGGCTTGGAGCCCAGTGCCAACTGACAAGACTGGATTGTTGGCCAGGGTAACATATGGTATGAGGTCTTCAGCTTATTAAAATTGAAAAATGTATTAAATAAAATGGTGACCCTGTCCGGGACCTCTCAGTAGGGGATGGAAAGAAGGAAAAGGACATGTTGATGGATATTCTCCTGTTGTTTTGAAGTCTTCAGGCGAATCACAGTTTGGATGGTAAGATCCTCACAGCGCTGGTCACAATGAATGTGCATGCCATAATAAATTATTCCTCTTGAGAGGGCATTCCATACTAATTACTGCATCACAGAGTGCTGACAGTTTTAAAATTTGCACAAAGATGCTCTCTTCCCCCGAGGGAAAAAATGTCAATTATGGGTTTGGATAACAGAATATATTGGCAAAATGTGGTTTTAAAAAAGAACAAAAATAATTAAAAAAATAATACATTTTTCACATCTTAATAGGAAAAAAGAAAGGAAAAAAATCTATACATATGACAGCACTGCATTGAATTAAATCATGAAGCCTTCTGCAAACGCAACCACTGCTAGCCTACATTAGTCATAACCCACTCATGACTAATTGCTTCACAGGATCGTATCGGGTGTCTGACCCTTCTAAATCCCCATGACTTCATGCAGGCAACTCCCGGAAGTGAGTAGCAGACCCAACAAAAAGCCCATTCTGCTGCGCATGGCTTTGCCCCCTACAACCACCATGCCACTACGGCGTGCAGACCAATGTCTGACAGACCTCCCACCCCTTCGGGTCCCCCTCGCCCTTTGTACGTGTTCCCATACCACTGGTGCACTCACACTTGTCCTAGTCCTCCCCTGCATATGAATGGCTGATGATGTAACAGATGTGGAATGTTAGTGTGGTCTACTGTTGCGGTCAGCCATCTTTGTCACTTCACATGGTTAAAAGAGCTTCAGAAGACTGCCACTGTTTCACAATCAGCCTGATGCACATGTTCTGCATCGTAGACTGAAGTGGTTCTGCATGGCATGTTTGCCCACTTTTCACAACTTCCTGCTGGCTAAAGAAGTCAGATTGTGATCTAAGAAGCAAATTGTTGTTTGGGCAGGAATGTGGCCTGCGTTTGATGTGTAATCACTGCTAGTGGGTCCTGGTCTTGTGCTGGGCAAAATGAAGTGTGGGAGAGCTCGGGTAAATTAAAAAGACACGAGAAAGAGAGGAGGGGAGAGTGAGACAGAGAGAAAGAGAAAGAAAAAGGGGGGGGGAGAGAGAGAGCGAGAAAGAGAGAGAGCAAGGGGGAGAGACGGTGGACATATTTAATTTAAAAAGAAACAAAAGTAACTGTGTCCGCAACTCAGGACAAACAAATTACATAATGGGGTAGACCAAAAAAAGATTGTGAAAGAAAGGTTTTTTTTTTTACAAAGATAGTGACAACATTGGATTAAAGGCCTATAGCCATTATAAACACCTTATTAAAAACCAGCAGACTACCTAATAAATGTAATGAATCGTAATAAAATCTCAAGCCAGGTAGGTGGTACTGAAGGTGATTGTAGGTGACACTAATCAGCTGTTTCACACATGGGAACAGAACCAGTACATGGCTGGTCTTATACTTTCTGAATGTGGGGTTTGGCATCTCTGCCTGCCAGTGACACAGGCCTGAGGTATATCCTGGCATCACGTAGTTTCAGTGACTACCATCTACAACTAGTACTGGGAATGACAACCACAGCCATAGGAAAACCTGACTACAGAGAGAAGCTTTCTGGTGGCTCTGACATAGTGGTAAATTACAGTTGGCTGATTCTGGGACGGTCCTTGTGGAAAATCTGGCGTGCGTGTGGCGAAGGGCTTAGCGTGGTCTACCATATGACACAAGTTGTATTGGAATGCAACAGTAACCCCTGGTTACCTGCATGTTGCTGCAGCGCAGGCCTTTTTGGCTTCCTGCGGTTTTAGGTGGGTTTAGGTATGGTCAGCACAGGCTCCTACTTGCCTTGCGGGTTTCCACTCTCACCACAGCAATGACAAGCAAATCTCAATGTGGGAAAACACCAGGCACACACAGCTTACCTAAGCTAAGAGGAGTTTAGGGAATGGGGCTGGTAGTGAGACACACCAGGAGTGTAAACTCACTGTAGCAGTATGGTACAACTGTATGTGTTACCTTAATTATATAAATAAATAAGGAGCACAAAAGGAAAAGAGAACAGAATACATGTCAGGAGAGGTGATGTGAAACGATTCACATGCCAGGGAAGAACATGACAGGTAATGTGCTGGTAATAGGGTGGTTGCTGATATGACTTTAGAGAGTGTAATGGTTAATACTTAATACTTGCTTTTATTAATTTATGTTGTTTTATTTCGCAAGAACATAACCTAGAAAAAGGATGTCTTGGTGTGATGAGATTCTTTTGTATAGCTATTAGGAAAACAGGATGTGACGTTGGCATGTTAACAGCAAATTTATGTTTCGGGAAAAACCTTAGACAGCTTAAGGAGGAAGTGACATTAGAAGGTGTTTCAGCTTCCTGTTGAGAAAAATAGGATGTGACTAAAAGAACACACTTTTTGAAGGTGTTTTTTGACCTTTAGAATGCCCATTATTAGCAAGTTATGATGGTATATTCATGTCCATATTGGAAACAAATTGATGGCTATACTGCCCTACAAAGGCAAAGTGCAGTAACTATGTGAACACTGAAACTGACAAAAATGCCTTTGAAGCTGTCCCACTGCCCAGTCAAACATGTTGTAGGTGTAATAGTGGTGATGCTTTACTGTACTTTCTTAATAGGAAGAGGCAAGAGAGTTAGTCTCAAGACAAAGGAGGTGTTATGAGGACAATTTCCGGTGTAAACTCAATTTGGCAAATTATGCAGTTACTGCCTTTTGGTTTTGTAGGGCAGTATACATCCATGCGATGTACAACAGACATACCTCTATGATATGCACTGCAATGGTTTTACTGTGTTTACTATATGATGTTTCCTATTGTATTTTAAGTGGAGGTGTGCTACAGTGAAAAGGCCATACAGTTTTGTGTGTGACAAAAGAGCTGGTCCTTATCCATGCTTAAAGGGCATATTCAGAGGGAAAAAAACACTTTTAAATGATCATTTAAAGAGTCTATGAAATGGACACTATCCCTAATCGGACAGTTCTTTGGTCTCTGTCTCTTGTTTAAGGTTTCCAGTTTTTAAAGAGTTTTGTTACACCCTAATCTTTAATGGCTCTTTACCTGTTAAATACACAGGACCTTATGATAACAATAACAACAACAACAACGCATTTAAAAAACTCTATTAGCTTACTATCAGCCTGGTGAGTCACTGGTAAACTAAAGGTAGATGACTAGATCACTGAGTACATTTCCAGATGTATTTTGAGCAACACCACCACAACACCATGCTGTGAACAATGACCGCTATTTCCTTTCCTCAGAAGTGGCTGGTATGAACATCGTGTGAACTTGTTCTAAGTAAGTTCAGTTCATACAGAAAAAAATGGATGTATATACTCATTCACAGATCTCCATTTTAATTGTTTGCATAATATAACAACAGTTTTTATTTTAAGCATAACAATAACGCCTGTATTAATTTCATATAATTAATTACACCAAATTCTGACATTTTTATAAAAAAGGCAGAAGTTAAATTACAATTCCATGCCAGACAAAATGCAACCTAGGTGTCAGAGGTCATTTTTACCCCATTACAGACTCAAAATGGGCCAACAGGATCACATTTACGTAATTATGGTCAATAGCCACTCTCCTCTTCAGTGGATGAAAGACTAATAAAAAAAGTTCAATGCATGGTTCATACATTAAAGTATATAATTATATAAGTATATATAATAATAGTATAAGTATACATAATAATACAGTGGTAAGAGCTTCACATGCTAAAATAGTAAAGGCGGATAATAATATATATATATATATTATTATTTTAGCATGTGAAGCTCTTACCACTGTATTTGTATTAATGGCAATAAAAGATCATTTTTATATACTGTGTCTGAGATTATTTAACACACCAAATGTTCAAAGTAATACATTATTTTAGTTTTAGAATTGATTGTTAATACAACAGTCTTTAAGTGTAACAATAACACATCTTATAACATACTTCATCTAAATTATGACAATGTATATATATATTAGTAATGGTAGACATAACTTCGTAAGGCAACAAGATTTCTATTTAAACACTGAAGACGTTCAGAATTTTCACACCTTGTGACGACAAGGGATATGGTTAGTGGGTCACAGCTCTACCCTTACTGTCACCTTTCTTCAAGTGTAATTTCTAGAACTTCCCCATCAGTTCTCATGACTTAGGTTATTTTTTTTACATTCTGTATTTAAATAACTATTTTTAACTATAACTATAACTAACTAACTATAATAGCTACAAATAAACCATATGTTTAACAATGGCAATATAAGTTACAGGAATTTATTTTAAGAACTGAAACAAGATATGTGGTGGTATCTTGCCCAAACAGGAAAATTATATTAGTGAAATACTTTAATTTATTTGCTTATGGTGGCTTTTTAGATTAGCCTACATCCAAATTATATGTATCGAGTTAAACAGTATCCCTGTTGCCTCTGTATTGTTTTAAGATACATACCTTTCACTACTACTACTACTACTACGAGTACTACTATTTGGACTATACTGCAAAAGACAAAATGGAGACTTTTTTCACCTTGGTTGAGTCATGTTAAGTCTAAATGAAGATTCCATATTGCAAGTCATTCCTGGGTATGCCCCAACCAGGCCTCAGTGTGACTGAAAGGAGAAGGTGACATCACGCCAAGCTGGATGTGCTCTACTGTAACTGTGTCTTTCCAGTTACTCACCATTACATCACTGGGTTCACGCTAGAGTACTCTACTGACCAGACACACTGAATTGCTGACGAGCAAAACAGGTTGGAAATTAAAAAATAATAATAAACAAAATAACAAAGTCCTCAGACAAAGAATGTCTGCGTAAAACACCATCCAGAAATTCGCCTGGAGATATTTGATACGGCAACCAAGATCCCTGTACCTCCAAAGCCACCAGCCAAGAATAATTGTTTGATCCAGACAAAAAAAAATCCTGGCACAACATAAGGAGTTAATTAAATCAGTACCGCCACCGTCTATTTTTAGTGACTGTAGTAGGGAGGTCTGGGAAGGCAGCTCACTATGTGTGTGACGTAGAGCACAGACTTTGTGCGCTGGTGTTCCAAATAGTACTGAAACCTCATCCCACAATGATGCCTCAAACAACCTACACTGTAACCAGGCTCTAATCTGGAGCTCTCCTGGTGCCAAAAAGGTGATGAACAGCCTGTAGAGTGAACCAGGGCCACTTGGAGATTACTCCCTGTTCATTATTAGCATGTGAATGCATATTTTCAACAGCGTGGATAATGCAGATTAACAGCTGATGTGGTGTTGAATTCCTGTAGCACACACAAAAGAGTAAAGGACTTACGACATTATTATGTGGGAACAATAGCTACAAAGAAAACCGCATTCACATATGTACGCACACATACACACTGTGTTTGTGTGTGTGTGTGTGTGTGTGTGTGTGTGTGTGTGTGATTGATGAAGATAATTGGATTGAAGTCACTGGCATGCGCACTGGCTAGACATGTCTGCTATACTGTATATCATGTGGCTATGTTACGGGAAGCGACCCCTGTTTCCCTGTCTGGACTTCCACACGTATTTGGGGGAGAGACTTTGGCTCCTGAGTCCAGTATTCACTAAGCACTTTAGCATGCAAAGCCACAGCTGCGCAAGAGAGGCACCAGCTTTTTTTATTATTATTGGCCTGGCTGAATGAAGCCATTCTAGCCATAGTGCCAGTAAGACTTAACTTGTTACACAGAAGTGTCAAGGAAATTGGTGGAGAGTTATGAATTGAGTCTCTCTTATCACTGTGAGCATGGTCTGAGTAAAGAGTGTCATATTTGGTTGTCACAGAAACGCAAGCACACAGTTGTTAGTTGACTCACGAACCCCTGCGATTAGACAGATTTTTCAGAGCTGTAGTAATACCAGCCAGGGTTTAGGTTTACAATGCTGGAAACTCATGAACACAGGAGAGCGAGTGACATCACACCAGCCATACCTTGCTGCAGTGGCTTACAGACAATTTGCTGTAGCGATGCTCTTTATTAAAAAGTCTTAATTTCATTATTTGAGGTAGTTGCACTTTGGTATCAATGTTCAACATTCAAGTAAAGTAAAAAACAAAATAGCAAAAACAAAGCCACCTCTTTGGTGTAGAGACCACTATAGTTTAAAAAACATACCTGTCCACCTCCTAAAAATAGTATTTACCGTGTAAACCATGCAGTTAAATAACTCGGTAAAGGTGACCATACACACCACAATTTTATGAGCTATGGTGCCAGGTAACATTACCAACACATGCTTTTTTGGCTTTACTGTTTTGTGTAAACTATAGGAATGCATGCTCTTTACGCAACATATTTTTTTTATATCAGTGTTACTTAAATAATCATTATGCTATTACCTATCATTCAAATTAAAATATTAGGAGGCTGTCATGTTGTTGTCTTTTAACATTGCTTAAAAAGTTGCCCTGTGCATCAGTCATCCTAACAGTAAACGACTAAAGACTAGTAAAAGACTAAACAAATGTTACCAAATATGGTCTGACAAGTTATGTCAGACCAGAGCACATTTGTGAGAGATTCAGACAGTTTTTTATTGCCATCGTTTTACATACAGTTCCCTGAATGTTGAGCTTTGAGGCAAAACACTGTATGGTGTTAATGTATAACTTGATGCTATAAAAACCATATGCGTGACAGTATGATAATGCGACCCTGAAAGGAAACCGTGAGATTATTGACAGGGTGACCATCTTAGTTCGGTCATCCCGAAGGAATGTCTGTGACTACCTCACCGCTTTTTTTATCTTCAGTATGTGATTTTGCCTTTTGACTAGTGGCGTTCAAATAAATTTAAAACATCTAAAGACATGGCAAATAATGGCAATTTGTTGCCATGGTGTGGACCACTCTCAGAACATGCTGCGTTGAGATGGTTTTAGGCGGTTGTCAATTAACGAATCTGATTAAAATAATACTATTTATTTTTCGACCTATGGTGAATTTCTTTAATTATAATTGCCATTACTACTTTATCAGTCGGCATTTAAACACGTTAATACCCTTTTCACTCTTGCAGCCACTTTCCCCTGTACAGCCCAGCCCTAGACAGATCGGATATCCTAATATGGTCAACAGCAGGAACCTTATATTGCTTGACAGCCCTCGCTTCCACTGATAGATCGCGCTCCGAGAGAGAACACTGTGTGGAATTCCGCTGCGATTTTAGCTAAAACTGTGCGCTGATCATTACAAAAAGTAACAATCTGAGTTAACAGTCACCCTCGTTGAAGTACCTTTTCCAACGCCACGCATTGATTTGCAGACATTTGTTTGTGTTAATAAGGATTATCGTTGTCGTCTGTCAACAACCTAAAGGATGTATCTAGGAAAGGAAATATTCTTGGTGCTCGGCTTTTCCACGTTGCTCCTCTTCCACACTGCAACAGGTGAGTCCCATATTGCCCGCAGCCTCTCAGTGAAGGTGACCTCTCGGATAAACACTGCAAACTTGCATGCTCTCTGTGGTGATTAATAATCATGTATTATTATTGTGCTATGTGTCCTTGTCTCTTTTAGGCTCTTTCCCTACTGCTCAGAACGTCAGTTGGTCCTCTACAAACTTTAAAACGCTGCTGTCGTGGAGTCCGAAACCTGTTGACTATTCATACACCGTGGAATTTTCAGCGTAAGAATATTATTAACACTTTATCACAGAAGTAAAGCTAAAATATTGCGTGTTTTTAATCCTTGTTTAGTTTTCGTCGGTATAGCTGTAGAAACTCTCTTCGTTTTTGGAATACAAGTTCATTTTTAACCAAAGTGTAACGTATAACTATGATAATTGTAAGCTTTAGGCTACATCGGCACAAAAAACTTCACAGTTCGAAGCCTCACTCTGAATATCCATGACACAGCTGACATTTTATCAGCGTCCACAAATGCTTTCTATGTTGCCCAACACTACTAGCTATGACTTGCAGCAGCATGTTTGATTTTAAGGCCTGCTCACTTACCTGTAAAAATGCTTTCCCTCTCTCTCCCCCCCCCCCCCCTTATCTGACACAGTCTCGGGCAGAACAGAAAAAGAAGCCCATACTGTATCCAGACGTCAGAGACGGAATGTGACCTAACTCAGCAGCTCAAGAACATAAAGGAAACGTACACAGCAGACATCCTCTCAGAACCAGTACGGGGAGCAACGTCTGACATGGTGGAGTTTCCCTTTACACGATCCAAAAAGTTCTGCCCGTACACAGACAGTACGTATCTTACTGCAGCACAATTCACAGCTTTCTCCACGTGCACCTCCATCCTAGAGTGAGAATTAAACTTCGTTGTGCTCTGTCTTTCGCAGCCACAATCGGTAAACCCGATTTCGACTTCACCGTAGGCAAGGACGGCAGAACGGTCAACATCCGTGTGATTGACCCCATCACTGCCCTCTTTAATGAGCAGAATCAGCCCTTGAACATTCGGGATGTCTTCGGAAACGATCTGGAATACCGTGCCATGTACCGGAGGGCATCAAGCACAGGGAAGGTGAGAAAGAAGCAATGTATTATTATTATTATTTTAGTAGTAGTAGTAGTATAGGCCTGTGACTACTACTACACGTTTACATGACTACAGGAGAATTTTCGTCAACATCTGTTATGTGCCATCTTCATAGACAGAAACACACTCATTCCACCTGTCTGAAAGCAAGGCCTAATATACGTGTCTTTATTCTGCTCAACAGAAGTATCAGACCTCTGCAACGAATGACATTGAGCTGACTCGTCTAGACAAAGGGGAAAGCTACTGCATTATGGTGCAGGCATGGATCCCGTCCCGTGGCTACGGCAAAGAGGAGGGATGGTTCAGCGACACCAAGTGCACTTCAGTTAAAGACAAAGGCATCGGTGGTAAGGGTCCAATAAGCAACTCCATAGAACATGGAAGCAGTTCAGTTACGTTCATTGAACTCTGTGGTTGTGGTTGTAGTTGCACTGGCTTACACACCTATGGTCAAAATAGGGATAATTTGAGCAAGTGGAAATGTACCCTGTCTTTGTAGATGTCGAGATGATTTTTTACACATTAGAGTTTATGTTGTAGCTATAGAGACGTAACTCTGTTGGTTTTTACAATAAGCCTATCTGGTTTGGCTCTGTCAGAATATGTTTATATAAACGTTTAAGGCATGCAAGTCACTGTGAAAAAAAAAGTGTTGTGTAAACACAATGGTCTGAGATTTAGAAAGACAACTTTCCTTTCTGACACGCATACCTTTCAGCAGTTTATGAATAAGAATGGAAGACATTGGAATCACTGCAGTGTCAGTCTGCATTAGATCACGTGTGGTGGTGGTTACGCGGTGGCGTGAAAGTGAGAGGGGTTGTTTTATCCGAGCCCTGATGTTGCAGGTGTTAACCCAGTTGTAGTGGTAATTACTGGAACAGCACTAACGAGAGAGAGACACACAAAGAGCGAGACATGAGTCATCCTAGCGATGCGGGACTGTGGGAAATGCAAAGTTGCAGGCTGGACTGTGCCATCGATTCAGAGCTTATTATCGGAGCTCTGTGGGTGTGGGTGTGTATGTTTGTGTGTGTTTGTGTGTACGTGCGTGCGCTTGAGTAAATGCTAATGATTTTGATTCCCTTTTTTTCTGCTTTCCCAGAGTACAGCCCTGCTGTGATTGCCGGTGCCATTGTCACCATTCTCGCCATTGTCATCACGCTCATCATTGTGACAGTGGTGTGCTGCAGGCGACGGCAGAAAGACGTGGTGTGAGGGCAACGTGGCGGGTGGCAGTCCGGATCTGTGTCACGTGCGCGGAATTTGCACAACTTGACTGAGCTGGCTCACCTAAATTCCAAGAATCACTGGAGCCATCTTCAGTTCAACATTCCATTGTGAAACACTGGAATCTGCCTGTCTGGTTTCCATGAAACTATGCAAGTACATGTGCTCGACATATGATTTAGCAAAAAATCAGTATGCTGAAACCTTTTTAAAATGCTTTGGTGTAGGGATTGGTACTTAAACTATCTACTGTTGGGTTAACTGACTTATTTTTATTGAATCGACATAAGCACTACTCTTTTATTCTAAGTATATATTTATTAGATTTTTTAACTTTCTAACTTAAGTTTTATTGGGGAACTTTCTGGGTGAATTATGACAGCTCTGTACATGAAAATGTGATGTCTCTTTTTAGACTACTCTATTTTTATAAAGACTTTGCGATATTTATTTTTTAGGCTTTGCAGAATATTTGTATTAAGGTAAAATTTTTGTATGCTTACTCAAATCAACAATGCATATCAAGGGTGAAAACAATCTTCAGAAATATAGATTATTTTATTTTCATTGTGTATGTCAACACTATCCATGCTTTAAAAATGAATATTATTGTGAGCATTGTAAGCATTCTGGTTACACATTGAGGCATCAAAGTGGCAATACTACTGAAGTATTCCTCTGGATTATGGTACTAATCCTGGATTACTGGTACTTTGTAGTTTTACTTTTTGTACTAAAAAATAAAGAAATGTTTTGATTCTTAATTTAAACATTCCTGTTTTGCATAATGGATTGCCATAAATCAGCAAAATACCATATACAGCACTGCCCTCTATTGGTGAAGTGAAACACTGCATCTTACATGGCATGCTAAGAAATGTCAGTCATTGCATGTCTTAATTTACCAAACATCCACTGTGCCCATAGTACAACAATGTCTAAAAGGAGGTAAATTGCTCAAGAACTGACAGAAGCTGTCAGTGATTACAAAATAATGTGAAATTCTTCATTCTCAGTGATGACAAAATAAGATAAAATACTTCAAAGAAGGCCGCTACGTCTTGTGTAAACTTCGCTTGGGTAGGAATGTCTGATAGACACACTTCCCATCTGTCTGTATGTAGTTTACGGTCATGTGGTCGGCCGTCACCTCAAAGTAGGCAAAGCCGCCCCATGTGCCATTGGCGGTGTTGGAGAAAAGCTGCCAGGATGACGGAAAGCTCTTCTGGTGGTCAAGGGAGGATGACACAACGTTCCCACTGCCACTGACAACATACGCACTCCCATCATTCTCCTGGTTGAACTGGTGTAGGAGACAACCACAGGATTATCAGACACCACAGGTTAATGGGCTGGTGTAATGGAAGTGAAATTCACTGTTTGGGGCTGGGGTGATACTACAGTTGCAAATACTTCGCAATATTTGAGCATTTACATAAGTCAGCAGCCGTAAGATCTGAGGTAGACTAACTGGTTAACATGAAAGCAAAATCAGAGTCACTTGGATTTGATGACAGTTAAAATTCTTAAAGTAAGATGTTTTTTTTTTGTACACAGCAACAGGGAATCCAAACTGGCACATTAAACATGTAATTTTAATCCTAAGGCCCCCCTTATACAAACACACACCCTAATGCAGTTTGCCACTTTGTACCAGTAGGTCTGTCAGGCAAATATGAAATGTCAATTGAGGAGTTCACGAAAAAATCTGGCATGGTCACAAAATGCAGAAAATGAGAAAATGGCCATGTTCATTTTCCCACAGGATTTGAAAAAGCTGGGTTTTAATGCAACTACCGATAGAGGCAGTAAATTGAAAAATGTCATTTTGTGACTATGCCCGTTTTTCACGCGTGGTCCTCCACTGTGAGTGCATTAGCTAGATAGTGCAGGTCCATAGTGTACCTGTATGTCGTGGTCATGGCCACACAGGTATACTGTGACATTGTATTTCCTCAGCAGGGGCCTGAGCTTCTCCACCAGACACTTC
Source organism: Setipinna tenuifilis (assembly GCA_030347295.1). Classification (NCBI taxonomy): domain Eukaryota; kingdom Metazoa; phylum Chordata; class Actinopteri; order Clupeiformes; family Engraulidae; genus Setipinna; species Setipinna tenuifilis. The sequence goes on from CM059285.1 coordinate 13,621,244, forward strand.
GTGGGACCATGGTGACCGACCGACCAGACCGGGTAGTGACCAGCGACCACCACAAACTCCGACCTTTAAGAGGGGAAGCAGTACAGTTACACAGCCATATAATGGAAAAGAAACTGTGAGGTTGGTCAGTTTTAAACAACCACCCCAAAATTGGCATATTAATCATTAGACATGAGTAGGCTACTTCAAAGTGATGATATCTTTAATGGTTTGTGGGAACTTCGAAGTTTAAAGCTTGTTCAGACAGACCTTGACAAATGTAACCACTGCAAAGCTTTTGCTGCGTTTTAGGGGAGTTCCAAGAGTGAGTTCACCCACAACAACAACAAATGAGGGCAGAGCAAAGTATTTGTGGGCTTGTGTAGGAGTTTCAAAGTGAATTCTGACAGATATGAAAAAGACTGACTGTAAACTATTAACAAAACTGAAGGTGTGCATGCCCCGATCTGTCTGTATTTGGCAACGTTCAGAAGTTGGAGGATGACTCATTGTAAATGAAGAGGTAAGGAGCGGTTTCAAGTTCATTCTCAGGTGAGGAGGCCCACCGAAACAACCACCACTGTCTGTGTTTACCTGTTCATGTATTTTAAAACTTTACTACTAAATCTTTGTAGCAAAACTTCTTTACTGCCACCTTGGCTGCTGCCTGGAACAAGAGATAATGTATTTCAATCGGGACATTCCTGGTAAAAAAATAAAGGATATCAGCAACACCCCCACCCCCCCCCCCCCCTCCTCGGGAATAACAGATAATGTATTTCAATTGAACATTTCTGGTAAAAACAACAAAGGGTACCGGTAGATAACACCCCCCCACCCCCACCCCCACCCCATTAGCGCTGCACTCAACTGTGTAACCACAAAGAGGGAGGCTGTGACCGACCCAGCCTGCCTTAGCTGAATGCAATTAGCGGCATTTTGTTTTAAGTCATGGAGTCCTGCTAAGGAACACTTATGACTGATTCACCGGCTTGGCCTCGGGGCTTCCTTTCTCAACAAACACAAACGCGGACACTGGGAACTGTGGGATGTGTGTGCGTGTGACTCCTTTTTTCCTGCGGTCTACACACTGGGTGTGTTTTCGGGGCGACTGACCTCTGTGGAATTTAAGGGTGTATCAGTAGACACACAGGACATGAAGGAGTGTACATTTTTTGTTGCGGTTCAGGGCATTTGATAACATGCTCTGAGTATCCCTTGCATTCCTTCAGTGGACCTTTTTGTCATTGGTAACACAACTCCCTTCACCTTAACCTATAACACCACAATGTACTGTACACTCTACCCACACATCTGCTGTTTGCCTAGTGCTGATGACAATAAAATGCTGTTTGTGGTGCTTTTGTGTTTTCTGAAAAGGAGTGATAGGGGCTAGGGCCATGCTCTGTCCGAGACTAGGTGAGGAGGCTCTTACTTGGCAAGCTCTAGCCGGCTCTCGATCCACCCGAGCTGTTCCCTGGAGGCCTTTGGATCCTCGGGTCCGACAGGGTGATCTTTGTCGTAGGTGTTCCCACACAGAGTGACCGTGTCAATCATTAGCACTGTCATGGATGCGTTGGAGTCAGGGATTTTAAACTTCAGCTCATAGTACAGCTCAGGGAAATGCCTGCAGAGCAAATACAAGCAGTGGTGTACGGTGGAGATAAAATAGTGCAACAGGCAAAAACGGTTACAGATAAAAAAACAGGCAGTACAAACAGGCTGCTTAAATACAGACACAAGGACACACAGACACAGACACCCAAACACACAGAAAGAAATGCAAAGAGAGAGAGAGAGACAGAGAGAGAGACTATTTCTCGGCTGAAAAAAAGTGTTCAGTCATCAATGGAAATTCATTTTAAACACCTTTTCTCCCGGAACCCAGCTATGTTTTTTTTTGCTACTAGGATGTGCACCAATGCCTCATTTAGATGGATGAACATCATACCTGTGTTTAGGCCTTTATTTTTTGCATTGAGGGTTTGAAGAATGGCCGGCTCAATCTGACCTTCCAAGAAAATTGGCATCGGTAAGTCGCCACAGTTTTAAAAAAATATACCCCCTGCTCTTCTTCAGTCAAGTGGTGTTAGCCATTCAGTGACACAGTGTCACAGGAAAAGGTTGGACACAGTATTGGTTTTTCTACGATAATTGCAAACTGGGTACCTTATTATTGTATCTGTATACAAACTCCTCTGAAGGTCACCTGACCTCTTGGGCTAATGCCACATACAACAGCCAATCAGACGGAGCCCCCAGAGATCCCACCAGGGTCTCCGTTTAAGCTGCAAAGCTGCAAGTAATCTGTAACTTTAATACAAATAAAGTATAGCATGTTTTTTGCTCTGAACCCAACACCCAGACAACAAAGTTAATGACATGACACCACTTGTGTAATATTCCAGCCCTAGAGGTCACCCATGAAGCTGGAAAGGCAACAGGAAAGGCAACAAACACCCGTCTCAGGTCTGAGTCAAACACACTGTCCTTGTTCACCCTTCCGTGCTCTTCAGAAACCCCCCACGACCCTCACTGACCTGAGCCTAATCTGCTGAGCTAGTAGAGGGCAAAAACAGAGGGCAAGAGAGAGAATTTTAAAGAGGAGAAAATTTTAATTAAATAAATGAAGTTTTTTACACTGAATCAAAAGTTCACGTTAAGTTTGCCGTTATACTTACAATTTAGAACAAATTCTTTATTTATCCTAATTTTAATACAAGTTCCATTTTCATCTTTGATTAACGTTCCTATATAGATTCCTTTTCTTTAATTTAAAGAAATAATTTCTTTAAATTCAGCCATACAAGTTTATAATAAGTTTCCTTTCTATTCTAAATCATTTTAGGTATAAGTCCATGTGAATGACATGCTTCTCCACCCCCCACGTCACAGCAGGACTGGCCACACCTAAAGGGTGAATTGCAGGAAGAAGTAGGCAACTCCAAAATTAAGTGATTAACGGTAATGGTTTATTTGCAGTACGCAATGAAAAGCAGTAAACTAAAAACTGAAATAACAAAATTAAACCCGCCTCAATAGGCAACACAGGACGAAATACGTTCTAACAAACTCACTTGTAATAGCCTCACAGCAAGCTGACATAGACATCCTTTCACAACCAAGACTCCCTGAACACTGAGCTTTACTCGTCTTTTAAAGCCCATACAATAGTCACATAATTGGTAGAGCTCATCGAGATATAGAGGGAAATAATCCATAGACACATAAAAACCTCAACATGGTTAATATGACACACTGGCAGAAATGTGTGTGAAATCAAATACAGTCACGACCACATAATAAGGCAGATATTACCCCCTGCGCCAACATAGTCCCTTTTGACTGTTCCGGACCAGTGGTTAAGTAGCAGGCTCCGATGTGGCTCCGGTTTCCCCATCAGACCTGTTTGCTGACAGACCGGAAGACCACTGCTGTGCAACCCCGTGAGTGTAAATGTTTGTTTGGCACGTGAAGCTATTGTTAACGGTTGATGGGTAATGAAGCTAAGTCAGTGGGTACCTTACTGTTCAGTATGCTGGTTAGTAAATAAATGCTTTTACGGAATATGTGTTGTTGCCTGTCTTTGTTTCCCAACCCCAATGCTGCTAGATGTGAACATGCCGCTTAGCTGTAGACATGGCTGCTCTGTAGGCTAGGCTATAGCCGCTACTACCTTGTGTGTGTGCGTTGGTGTGTCGAAAAATAGCTGTGTGTGGCTATGAGAGTTCTGTGGGGGAAAATCATCGGGTTTGGCCACCACAACACCGTTATTTTTCTTTTTTATTTAGATTACAGAATATGCGTTTAAGACATTTAATTTTCCTTTTAAAACTGGATATATGTAAGGTATTACTAATATTATTTAAATACAATGATTTGATTTGATTTCTTCTTTTATTTTTTGCTTTTTCTAAAACAGATATACAACAGAGCCATACAGACAGACAGACACACAGAGACAGAGAGAGAGCCACAGACAGACACACAGAGACAGAGAGTGAGAGAGAGACACAGAGTGCGTTCACATGGACAAGTCGAAACCACTTGGAAGTGGTTTGGGATCGTACCAGCTTCATGTGAACGGGGATTGGTTTGGTTTGGAATTGGTTTTCGTTATCCAGTTGCGACGCCAGGCCTGGGCTGTTTCGAAACCACTTCGACTGCCATGTGAACGGGGATCGGATTGATTTCGGGTATTGCGCATGTATCAACGAAATAAAAAACGCAGTTTGTTCCTTCATACGGACTTTCTAACACAGCAGAATGCACAACACGTACGCGAATGCGTCAAACTCCTGGAACACCATGTTTGTATGCCGCCAGAAAGTTTGTTTATTGTCTTTATTTAGTAGGAACAGTGCAGAGCCCATAGAAGATGTGCCAGAGTATTACGTTTTTGTTTAGACCACCTTATTGTTTAAGTGGGTAATAATATCAGGTGAAAGGAGGAGGCTATGTAAATACATTTGCACTGACTGACTTGTAAGATTTTCTTTAGCCACTGTTTTGCGATGTGGAATAACCGGAATGAGAGGTGAAAAGTTCAGTCTCCTCTATGTGTCGTCTGTATGTGTAGGCATATGTGTGCAGTGCTGTAGTCTGCTGTTGCGTATATGATAAGATACATCTTACCTACGTAGCAGCTTTGTTGTGGGCAAATGTTTACTCGTGTTATGTCCATTATTTTGGTTATGTGTCGTTAGTCGCGTTATGTCCAACATTGTAGCAGCTAGCATTGTAAATCTTATCAGCCTGGGTCGTCATGGCTGGGTCGGCACGGTTTGACCGATATCTTTGGCATTTTTTGCCCAAACAACACGAAACTTGGTACTGCACACACTGGTAACATTATGATGACGCCGTCCAAATTTGAGATCAAGCGGATGAGTGGTTCAAGAGTTATGCGTGGAAGAGACGTTCCTTGTATTAAAAGATAATAATAGAAAGATAGAAGTTGACTACAGCGCCCCCACCTAGCGTAGCGGAAAGGGCCGGAACTCTCGCCGAATCCGCTTAGACGAACTGCATGTGAACAGGGACTTGGGGGACAGACCACCCGTTGTGAACCAATCCCAAACCAAACCAATCCCACCATGTGAACGCAGTGACAGACAGAGAGAGAGAGCGAGAGAGACACATAGAGAGGGAGAAGGACAGACAGACAGACAGAGGGCCACAGACAGACACACAGAGACAGAGACAGACACACAGAGACAGAGAGAGAGAGAGAGACACAGAGAGGGAGAAGGAGAGATGGACAGACAGCTACCACTAAAGAGAACAACCCTCAACAATGAGAGTAAGAGAGAGAGCTATTGGAGTAAGAGAGAGAGCTACTACAGTAAGACAGAGTAAGTTTATTAATTGCCTACCATCTTTCTGAGCGGGCAGAGTAAGCTATTTGGGCCGTCACATTCCCCCGATGATCATGGTTACCCGCCACCACATACCAGGGCACACTTAGCAAATCTGGATAAGAGAACACGTTCTCATAGGTCACCTGAAGGAAAACACACAGAGTCCAGTTATCATGACCTGTCCAAAAAGCAAAACTTTGGACACACTTACTTTTCAATTGAACACATCAATACCTCAAAAGATACTCTATACAGTGTAACAGGATAGTCTGTCAGACAAATGTTCACTATTACATACAGCAAGAACTAAGCAGAACTGGTGTCGATGTAAAAGCAGTACCACGAAGCACCACAAGAGGAATCACTCGTCACTCTTTTGTGTAGACCTGTAGTGGTGGTCACATGACCACTAAGGTAACGAAGGTTTATTGAGCCAGAGTGCCCTCCAGCTTTCAGCTGCTGTTACTATGTTGTTCAGAGAGCTTCCCAAAAATCACCCTGCCTCTACCGAACAATGTACACAATGGCCACCAATGAAAGGACTTTGTGCAAAGGACTTTCCTGTCTAACTTCCCTTTTAGAGCCTACAACTGGGGTTGTAGGTGTGAGATTGTGGTTGACAGATAGCTGTGGCAAGAGTGTAAACTTAAGGGCATGTCAGAGGAACTGCAGACTGCACTAGCCTTGAAGCGGGGATCATCCACGTCCTGGACTCCACTGAAATAAAAGTTGTCTCCCAGGCTCAGAATAAAGTCCAGGCCCATGCTCTTGGTCACTGCGTTCAGCTCCCTTGCCACTGCCCACTGATGAGGGGTAGAGTATGGGGGGAAGGGTAGACCTCCCCAGTCCCCTAGGCCCACAAAGCGGAGATAACCTGATGGTGTAAGGAGAGAGAGACAGGGAGACAGGGGGAGAGAGAGACAGAGAATGTGTGTGTGAGAGAGAGAGGTTTAACACTTATTTATGACATTGTCACTGGTTTACATCATAACATATTACAACCAATAATAAAGAAACCGACCTCATCATAACAAAAAAAAAAAAAAACATGCACCAAAACTCGCCATTACCAGATAAACAACAACCTACTGCCATCATCAATTAACTACAACCCTTTGTCCATATATATATATTGTCTGTGGCTTGGGGCAAACAACTAAAACATTTGACTCAACTAGAGTCTTAAACATATTAACCTGGTCCACCACTTCCCCTCTTGCACATCTTGACTCCAAAAATAAGCATTTCATTTGAAAAATCATACATCAGTAAACCAGCCAAACACACAGCAAAACACAGACCACCCATTTCCAGAGATAAGACTGCAATAAACAGCAATCACCCCCCCCACACACACACACACACACACACACACATACACACACAAAAAAATGAGTCAGTTTTGCAGAGAGAGAGAGAGAGAGAGAGAGAGAGAGAGAGAGAGAGAGAGAGAGAGAGAGAGAGAGAATAAAAACAGAAAGGGGAAGGAGAGAGAGGACAATATGGGGTGAGGGACATATCATGCACTCATTAACATGCTGGCATGTGTCAAAAGGGTTATATGCACGAATGAGGTCATGTAAACCGATCCAGTGACAGCTATTTGATCAATATGAGCAGCTCACAGATACACAGAGTGACTCTTTAACTAAACCACACATACAACATTTAACCACACATATATAATGTAATAACTCGGTAGTGAAGACTGTAGTAGGCCGTCAAAAAGTACGAATTTACTCACTGAACAGTCTTTTTTTCACAGAGAGGCACTTTACCTTTTTCCTGTGGATGACTGTGAAGCCATGGCACATGCACGCACACACAGAGGAGCAGAATCAGCCTGTCCATCTAGAATGCCCCTGGGGAAAAGAATCCAGCAGCAATGTAACTGACAATGTATGAGAAGACAGAACTGGTCTGTCACAGGACTAAACAAAGCAGTCTGCTCACATGGCTACGGAAGCAATGAAAAAAAAAAAAAACTACTTCCTGTACTGAGGTTAGTGAGAAAAAAAAAACCAGAGAGATCAGTTCAACGTGATCATAACTGAAAGCAGTAAAGGCGTACTTTGCCTTTTAACAACTAGAGGATGGTATTACAATCTTAAGCCACGAGTAAACATGGTCTGAGGAAGGATCTATAAGAATCTCTGTCCCCTTGTGAAACACCACATCCGTTTCATATTGCGACAGGTGACTGGTGAGTCTAATAAACAAGCATGAGAGTTTAAAAGGGGAAAAGCTGTCAAGAGATGGAAGTACCATGTTTTGCTGTCCAACAAAGCCAAAAAGCAGTAACTACATGGACACAGAAACTGAGAAAAATGCCTAAACTTGTCACACTGCAGTCAACTGTGTTCGAGGTGTAATAGTGGTGATGCTTTTATGTACTTTCTGAATAGGAAGAAGCAACAAGTCACAAGACAAAGGAGGTGCTATAAAGTCAATTTCCAGTCTAAACTCCATTTGACAAATTATGCAGTACTTTTGGCTTTGTAGGGCAGTATAGCTGTACTCATCTTCCCTTTTATCTCTGGCTGGTGTTCAACGTACCTGAGATCCTTTGAGACAGCATCACGCCATTACTCATTTACAGAGTAAAATGGACCAATAGTGTTGCCGACAGTATTCCACGACATGAAGCAATGACTGGCATGAGTTAAGAATGACCCTTTACCTACTAAAGCCACCTCATGAGATAGGCAGTGTAGTTAGTTAGCCACACATTACTCAGCCACACATTACTCAGAAAAGTCCTACAACCAAATAAAGAGACCTGCTGCCTGCCTGGCACCTTAAAGCAGCTTTGTCACTGCTTAGCACAGACCTGGGCATGCCTTGACCTGAGAGAGAGCGGGAATATTATTGGACTCATGACTTGTGCCCGCCGACTTATATTCTGGAAAGAAGGTCAAAGGTTCGACTGTAAGGTTACAGTGATCCAACTATTTCACATTTGTGCTTATTTACACACACACACACACACACACACACACACACACACACACACACACACACACACACAAGAGAACAAAGTTATTAAATGATTTTCACGTTTTTTTAATGAAATTGCACAGATCAGCTTTCTGCAGGTCTGCGCTCCGTGTGAGTGTAGTGTTGTTAGGCTACTGTAATCCTTCTCATATAAAAACCCACTGCTTTGACACAATGCAGCTTTTACTGTTCAAAAGTCACTTACAGTATGTGTTATATTTCAAGAAAGAAAAAACAATCAGAAACATGTAGGCAACAAGTGTGCGATTACATTGTGTGTGGATATGAAAGGTTGAGATACTAAGTTACAAACCAGCAGACCTTGTTGAGTACCTTTTTTGCCTGTAGAACTCCTTTTCAGTGTTTGATTGAGCATGTCTGACCCAAGCAAGCCAGTCAAAGTTCCCCAAAAAGTGCAAACTCCAGCTGCGTATCAAGACAGGCTCAACAACCACCAAAAAAAATTGCTACAAGCATTACCACAAGCAATACCTACAAACGCTTTTTTTTCTCTTCCACAGTTCTTTGCTCTCAACTTGTTGAGAACTCCCTTACAAACGTTTCTTTAACCCCTCCCACAGTTCTTTGCTCCAAACTAGCAGGCAATGCAATAAGTACTAAGGCCACTTAGTCTTTGCAGCGTGACGACACTGAGAAGAATAGTTCAACTGAAGGTAAAAATAATAATAACAACAACTGGAAGCACTGTTAGTATGCCAGCCGATCGCTGGTACATTTCATCTGTGCAAAGGGCCCCCCTGCTCCCATGCGAGAGGCTATACAGGCTGGCTCCCTAATCATTAGTCATCATTTAGTTCACAACTAGAGGGATATTTACACACAGTCAGACACACACACACATACACATACACACATCTCATTAGGAATTAGCCTGCCTTTCACAATACAGTGGCAGTCCAGATCTGTGGACCTGACTAGATATATTACAAATTACATAAAAATCAAAGACACTTGGCTTCAATTAGACTATAACGGATCTATAAATACAGCTTCATCAAAAAAACAAAACAAAAAAACAAAAAACAAAAATAGAATTACAAACAGAATTGTTTAGAAGGTAGTGTATGACACCGCATCGGGGGGGGGGGAGGATTACTGGGTCAGGTCGGTGGGACCCAAGGCTTGAGTGAGGGCGAGGGCGAGAGAGGGGAGACCACCCGTTCAGGAACCAAACTCGATGGTGTCCTCGGTGATGGGCTTGAACTCGTAGCTGCCCCTGCCGTCCATGTGAAGGTAGTACTGTGGGGGACAGAGAGGAGGAGGGGGTGTAACTGTTCGCTTAGGCCGAACGCGGTAAAAGCGTTAAAGTGGCTGAAGAAGCCCAAAGTGCCCCACTGCACATACAGCGTTAAAAGCAGCAAAGTAAAACATTGGAATATTCGATCAGGGGACGTAGCTCAAAGTCTGGGGGATGTAGATATTCCGATTGGTTGCCGCCGAACCGCGTCATAGCTCATTACCATAAAGTTAACTGAACTTTAACCTTCTCCCAACGCTCTAGACCCCCAAAACGCTCCGTTGATGGCCAAAACGTTTTCATCGCCAATCACGCTCTCTATTAATAAAAAATGAATGATTTCCTGCACTCTTGCTGCTTTTATCACATTCAGTCTGAACGTACAGCAAGTCTTAACAGTGTGTTTGTTCGCACAACAAGAGTGCCTGCTTGTACAGTGCTGTGCTGCGGGTGTTGGGTTTCTCCCCAAGCTGTGGGGAGGCTTTAGAATTCTTACCTCGTGGTGTTTCCAGAGGGACTTCCTGTGAGAGACGGTGAATAAAGTGATGCCCACCTGTTGGGGGGAAAGCGAGAGGGAGACAAAGAGGACGAAAGTGAGAAGGGTACGGCAAACAAGAAACAAGAAGGAGGGAATGGGCAGGTTATTCACAGCTATTTGCAAAGCTACTACAATGCTCTCTGGATCAACATGGCGTGATCACATGTGCAATGTTTCATTCAAAATAAGAAAATTGCATCAGATGTTACATTTATTGGTATTGCCAAGGCCTACAGCATGTGATGCGTACTTCTCTTTTCGATCACATGTACACCACCAACAACAACTTTTAGTATCACAGGGGGACATCCCAGGTTCAAAAAGCAAAACTCATGCCATATAATTGTTCCAGCCAATTTACTGAGCCAGCTGATCCTAATTAGCAAACCTCTCAGTCAGGCAAATGAGCTAATTAGTGAAATCACCTGTGTTAGGAGTGCAGGCAGAAGGAATATATGGCAGGACTTTTACTTTCTCAAGCCTGTTTGTCTGCCTCTGCCTCGTATGACATATATGGTATGTATGCCATGAATGGTGAATTCAACAGACACATGAGGTATGGCCTCTGACATCTTCACAAAGGAGCTCTTTTGGCCATCTCACTTTACCATTCTGTTCTGTGTGGAAAATTAAACTGTTGTGCTGCAAGTCAGCTCCCATAACAGCATTCTCAAATTCTTTAGCAAGAAGCGCAGCTACTTGTGGAGGAAATGGGTCTGGAAAGCTGCTGTGAAAGCAGTAAAAGGCCCAGTCATGTCCCCATGGGCCTGCAGCGAGCTCACCCTTTTGACACCACTAAAGAGAAGAACCCCTAACAATGAAAGTGTGCCAATGAGAAGAAGGGAGGAAAGGAGAAAGAGGGAGAGAGAGAAAGGAAGACAGAGACAGAGACAGACTTCTTACCTTCTGCAGTGACTGTAGATATAGTCCTCCACATCCACACTGACGGCACTGGTACACTCATCAAGAATGGCAAACTGAGGCTTATGGTAAAACAGCCGGGCCATCTGTAGCATGCGCACACACACACACACACATTCACATATACGCACAGACACACACAGTTGTGTAATTCAATTACGCTATCTATAATTTAACATCAATCTGACGCATACTGCTGGGAGATTTTGGAATGCTGGAGGTTCACTCTCACTAGACATCCCTCATGTCATTTACTGACATGTTTATGTCTCTCCTGTGTGTAAGAACAGGATATTATTATCGGTGTGCCAACGGGACAAGCTTTGGGGTATAATTAAGATTTTAAGTACCTTAGCTGATCAGACTGAGACATAATTGCTGAATTTTCTAAAGAAGGTTTCATGCCAGAACAAGCATCATAAAAACCAGCCTGCATGTTATGCAACGTGTCAACAGGCAGCTTCCTTTCCAAAATTAGTCAGCCCTTGCGGCAGGTTAGGGCTGCTGCTTAGCACTGAAAGTGCGGTCTGGCTGTCTGGGACGGAGGACAGCAGATGGGTGTGTGACTTACGGCCATCCTCTGCTTCTCCCCGCCGCTCAGCACGTCCATCCAGTCCTGCACTGTGTCCCAGGAGCCCTCGCGCTCCAGGATGTGTCCCAGCTGGACATTGTCCAGGTACTCCTTCAGCACCTGCACACACACACACAGATGTACAAGTGTCAGAAACACATACACACACACACAAATGCGCATGCATGACACACACACATATGCACACATGCACACACACACGCACAGATGTATAAATGTGAGAAACACACACACACACACGCACACACACAGAAACACACAAAAAGTTGTGGGGTAATACACAAAGCATGTTGGCATGCAAACTGAACAGGACGTTCAAGTTTTTGAAACAGCATTGAGGAAACAAATGAGACCCATGAGGCAGTCAAATAGTTTTACGCTTTGGCAGTCCCCTGCCTCCCATTCTTGGTTAAAGAGGAAATTTGGTGTAAAATGACCTTAGGGTATGTTGTATGGACTTTCATCATGGTGGTGACCAGAAACTACCGCCAGGTACTACCTGTAAACAGCCTTTTTAATAAACGATTTGTACACTTCCAAAGTAGTCAATGCGCCGTTTTGAATGCCAGGGCCCTTGTTATACTACCAAGAAAGTCTGGAGCTACTTCAAGCTTTTTTAATGGTTTAAAAACAGCGATATCTTCAAGCTTTCTCTGTGTCCTTACTAGCATGTAAGCCTTTTAGACAAAAATGGAAAAAAGTTTGAAATGGGACAGGCTAGTGTAGTTTTGCTCCTCAGCAACCATACCAACTCATCATCACGTTTTAACGTAGCTCTTTCTACACCAAATTTCCCCTTAAACTAAGGGCACGTTGGGCAAGGGGCATTACCTGATCGGAAATCCCTTTCCTCCTCTGGTCCTCGTGGGTGTCTGGGTAGATCACCTGATCCCTCAAAGTGCCCAGTGTCATGTATGGCCTCTGGGAAAACACATACCAGATGCCGCAATTAACAGCTAGTCCAGAGAATCATCCAGAACCGGTTATTACACACGAAGAGATGCTGAAACTCACCTGTGGGACGTAGAAAAGTTTCCCCCTCTCTGGTTTGGTCAAGCAGCCACCAAACAGAGGCCAAAGCTAGTGAACAGATGAGCAAAATGCTTTTTAATTTTAGTGATACAAAAACAAATCACCAACATAACAATATGTAATGTATGCAGTGTAATGTATATGCTGTTGTCAAATGGCCTGTTAAAACACAAGCTCAAGCCTGCAGGACAACATCTTTTTTTTATGTGAACCCAGAAAAAGTCTTTCTACATAAAAATTGCAGGGCACTCACCTCTCCCAAGACACGGAACAGAGAGCTCTTTCCACAGCCGTTGGGTCCACATATAAGAACGTTGGCGCCAGACTGAACCTGTATGGAAAAACACACATATAGCCCCTTTAATGCCAACAACTAGGGTCAGACCAAGGATACCTATATTTAGAGGTTATTTTTGTCAATTCACACTACATTTTTGACTCGGCTTGATCCCTGCTCAAAACCATCTAGATAGGACCTGACTTGCAACACGGAAACAATACATGAAGTTAGATCAGGCTAGAACAGATTGCCCAAGCACAGTCAGTGTAAGTCAATTGTTTTTTGATAATTAATGTTAGACTTTAGGTCACACAGTACAGAATTAGCCTAAATATTAACAAACACTTCTGAACTAAAACTAATAATTTTTTTTCTGTAAACAAGTTGAGCCAGAACGTCTGCAGAAGTTAAAACAGAATGTCTGCTTAGGCTAAAGAGACCTTCAGATGTGCCGACAAAATTATTATGGCCTCAGGCTGCTTTTGTAAAACATTGTAGCTTAAGCTTAAGAAAAGCAACCAGGGTCATTCCTGGGCAAAGCCTTGGTGTGACAGTGATAATATACGGCCAAAACTATAATGACCATTGCAGTTGTTTGTACTTTGAGATCAAACAAGAGTGTCCGTGCACAGGGTAGGTCAAAATCAAGTTGAATGACCTCTATGTGTGTCTATAAAAATTCAGTTCTGACCCTTAGCTGTACTTAATGGAAGGTTATTCAGAGATAACTTCCAATTCAGGAAGCGCTGATGGTTTCAAGTGCAGTGATGTGCGAGTTTGCTCATGCATACCTCAAAATTCAGGTCTTTAATCAGGACGTCCCCATTAGGTGTCACTAAGGGGGTGTGGTCAAACCTGCAAACAGATGAATGAGCTCAGGTGTTGGTGTATACATAAGAGCAGATGGCTATATCACCATGACAAAACATTTTATAGCCAAGTCTTAATTTCATACTTGATGATGTTGTCAGTGTTGATGATTCGGCCACTTCCAGGAATTAATGTGAGCTTTTCTGCAGCGTTGGCATCTGAACATAAATGCAAATAATGCTAAATATTCCATCATCATCATCATCATCATCAACAATAACAGAGCTTTGTGTTGAATACTTTCATGGTTTACCTTTCTCTGTGTTCGTCACCATTGTGCGCTCATACCGGCCAGCATTCAGTTCTTTGAGGACCTTTATGAGCTCTGTGATGCGGGCTGTGAACCTAAGGACAGCAGAGATGAATTTGCAACATTTTTCAATTCCTCAGTCAGGCCCCAAGATACATTGCAACAGACCCCCTGACAGCTCAAGAGGGATGAACAGAAGGGCCTATTTTTGTCAAGAGTGGAGAAACGAAAAGGATGAGAAGATACTTGGACGAATGACAGCAAGATAACAGGATAGACAGATTGCTAGACGGATAGGCATAGACTGCCCTGTGAATGAGCATGGCCCAGCCTCAGGGAAAAAGAAAAATGGGTGGATGGACAGGTAGATTGCTATCAGCACTAAATAAAGAAAAAGAAATAAAGAAAGTAGATGTAGGCAGGAAGAGGGCTCGCTCACTCACCCTGAGAGCCTGGTCATCTCTCGGCCTGCCAGCACAATCCTGCCCAAAGCCTGAGACATGCGCAGCAGCATACGGCCACTCTGGTAGTAGTCCTACGGGGGGCCAAGCACACAAGAGACAGAGGTTTCAAGGGGCACTACAGTCATCTCACATGTCAAGAGATCTGAGCACAAATTGTGCACACATTACATTCCACACGTCTTCAGAGAGCCTCAGTACACCCATGAGTGTGTCCTCATTGCAATTCACACTTGTACGGTGCATGACTGTCTTCTAAGTGGGATGTTTAAGGTTTAACTACGTGAGGTAATGTTAAACCAAATGACTAAACCTTTAGTAGCTACATCAATATTTTTCACAATGCCTCTTTTGTGTGTGCGTGTGTCTGTGTGTGTGTGTGTGTGTGTGTGTGTGTGTGTGTCTCACCTCCAGCAGCTCTGCGTGTGTGCTTTGCAGGTGGCGTGGATGGGACACGTTCAGGAAGGGCCGGCTTACCACCAGGTAGCCCACTACTGTGGCAATGTCTGCAAGCGGGGGAGAGGTGAAGGATTGACACATCGGCATATCTTTGTCACAATAGCAACAACAGTAAGGTGCCAATGAATGTGGTCAATTTCTGTATTGCTGTTTGGGACTGGTGTTTGTGTAAAATGTTAGGTCTTTTCACAAAGGCATTTATGTCAAGCTGTAGCCTGCTCTTACATTTGGCAATGATGCTGTCCACGAAGCCCATGGTGAAACGGAATAGGATGAAATTGTGCAAGTGATTGACCTACAGAGCGAGAAGACAAGGGTACATCATCTAAAGATCAATATATCTTCACCATGAGGCATATCAAAGTACTTGTAGTCTAAAGTGTTGTCCATCCTCTGACAGCACAACGCAGTGATTATTTGGTATTACCAGTTCTGAATCACAACCATGACAATGCTTAGATCTATTTGCCTACCAGTTTCTGAAAGGTCGAGTGAATGGTCTCTTTCTCCCTGATATTTCCATTGTAGAAGGCAATCTCCTCACTGTGAAGAATGAATATTAAACAGATTGCGATGAGCAAAAACCTACTCTCTTTGCATTACTTTACAGGCATAACACACTGCTAACTGCATGTGACTAGTACAACACAAAGGTCACAATGAGCTACACATGATCTTGGCCATCTGCAATGTGGAACGTAATTGATATGCTCAACAAAACATAGCTTCTGTTTCAAAACACAAGTGTTGAGGTCCTACCTGTTGGTGATGAGTCGAGAGTTGACGTATCGGTACTCGCCTTCGAAACGCTGCTCCGTCACCGTCATCTTGCCGATGGGTCTCCTCAGCCGCGTGAGGAACAGACCCGAGATCAGCAGGTATGCCATCATGCTCGCCGGGCCCTGCGCTCACAGGTGACAAGATTCCACATCAATGGCATTAGGGCAATGGCTTGACACATTCAATATGGCGAGGAGAAATGAGTCCTACATTACCTGTGCTCCAATTGCACTTGTGAGCTTGAAGATGTACAAGGCAATGTCAAGAAGGGGCTAAAGGACCAAGGAAAACATATAAATAATTTAGTTCATGAATAATACATTTTTTATGTTGAAGGAATTCATATTATTAGTGCCACTGACTACATTTACAACTTTGTCCATGCTTTTACCTTGCTGAGATTAGAGTACAGGTCGACCACACTGTTACAGAATTTTTCAACATCCTGAGTCAGCAGCTGATCAGCGTTTGCAATGCGGTTGTCCAGATTTCCCATTTTATAGTAGGTGTATCCTCTGAAAGTGATAAGTCAGAATTAAAAGCTAATATTGAACTACTGAACTAATATTGAACTATTGACTAATAGTAAACAACCATAAAAGTATTTTTGAACAAACAAAAAAAAATGCTATGCAATTTAAATATATGATTCAACAGTAAAATCAAGCTGATTGCTCAAGAGTTAGGGTATGACCTTTGATTCATCCTAGTCACACAGTATCTCGAAATCTGGCAATGTCATATCAGGCCACTCTATTGTTGTGTGTAACGAAAAAAAAAAAAAAAAAAAAGTTTTTCAGTGTTTGACACTATGCACAACCTCTTCCCAATGAGGCATAGCAAAGTGTTCTGCTGAGGTTGTTTGAGCAGTGGTGAGCTGACAATGTATGGGGGAACTACAAAGCTGACACTGGGGCATATCTTACTTTAGGTACTGGTCGTAGAGATGCCTTGTTAGTCGCACCCGGAAGCACAGCTTCAGCTCATTCAGGCCCAGCTTCAGGAGGTTATTCACTATGGCAATCTGTGGAGGGCAAAAACAACTAGTCATATATGCCTTTCATTTTTCCCATAGCCCCAGACAGAAGACCCTGTTTTACCTGTCTGAACTATTCAGATGTACACGCAACCTCTCCAACCTCTAAGCAAAAATGTAGCCTAGGCCAACATACATCCTATATTATTTTTGAATATAGCAGTTTATTCAGAACTCTAGTACTGACAATATTAACAATATCAATTATGCTATTAGTGAGCAGGCAGTAAGTATATAAAGTTAGCATGGAATTGACTTGAGTAGGGGGAGGTTACTGCATGAAGTTAGTTCTTAGGCCAGACTCTACAAAGGTTAACGTGACTCATCAGAGCTCCTCTGGCACTACACTCCAAATCACTATGGTCTGATATGCAGTGACCGTCAAGTCTTCATCAAGTCTTTACGTCCATGAGTGTATGTCCACTGTGACTGGACTATGCTACAGAAGTTCTGATAGAAAAAGTAAGCACACTTACACCTGGCATGAATTTGATAAAGCTCAGCAAGTACTTCTTGAAATCTTTTGTAGAGCGACCAATAATTGCACTGCAAACCACAACATGCACACACACGCACACGCACGCACACACACACACACACCACAGGAACAAAAAAAGAACAACACATGGACAGAACACCAGTCAGTCAACAGGTGGAAGGACAGCAGAGCTAACATCCATACTAGTGATGTTTTTCATGGGTGTTCGAGGCGTGCAGTAACACATTAAATGCACCGAACATGCAATACACTTTCATTTGGACTTGGCAGAGGAGGTCTGAACTAGTTAACAATTATAAGAATAACGTATGGGTTATTAAAATTATTGGCTGTAAAAGTCAGGGGAGGCGTAACCATGTTCCCAGAGAGTCATAATGCGTGTTGAGCTTTCGCGGGATCCCTGGAAGGACTATAGAGTTACGGACTGACTTAAGGGGTGCCAGTCCTCCAGATCTGGTTACAGCTAAGGTAACAACCACAAGAACAGGACACTCTCACACACTGTGGCTCTCTAGGGATATGGCCAGCATGTAAAACAGATGGGTTTGTTGTGCTCGCTAGTGCTCAACTCATCACAGATGCTTCCAAAACACAAATTCAGTTATTAGACAGACATGCCTGCAGTGGAACTGGGTAATGGAACTGAGAGAACAAACAGTACAGGCATATTAGTCATGATCATCTCTCGCTGTAGTTAACATCACACACTTGCAGAACAATTACCCCTGGTATGACAGCCACGTAGGAATAAAAGTGCATCTTGAATAGATTGATATCTCTGCTAATGATACCACTGTGGAGGATTAAGAGGCAACAAGTCAACATGGACAGAATACGAATCACAGTGCTCTGACCACCACCATCAGCACCACCACCACAAACACCAAACACACTGCGACGTAATATAATTAGTGCAGAGAGGAGAAGTGCGCCTCTGCCCAACCTTTCAATCATGGTGCCATTCTCGATCATCCAGACATCACAGTAGGTTCTTGCCACCAGCATTGCTGCAATTAGTATCAGATATCCGGTCTGTGATAATAAAGAGATGCAAAGACAGATCAGGACAAACTCAGAGCATGTAGATGCATATGCGTCACTTTACTTTTTCTTTTACATTTTCAGGGAAATCAAGATGTTGCTCCTAAGGCGACAAGCCATTTGTTTACATACTGTGCTCCCGATCAAATGACCAGATTAAACCTCATAACTGGGTTGGTGCAACCTTGGGTTATCACTACCTAAATAGATAGTGCAGGGACTCTGGAAACAATATTTTCTAATGTGGCAAAAAATCCATACATTTTAAATTGGAAAATATTGTATCTAACCAAACCTAATTTGACAGAATGCATTTCATGAAATAAAACTCTCACATTGTTGTAGACAGTTTACATGTCCGTATAACTGCTGGCTTTAGACCGCTCAGATAACAACAACTCATCCAGGTGATGCAACAGGCATACTATGAACTTGCAACAAAAGGTCAATGCCAAATGACATGCAGATTAATTACTTCAAGGTCAACATGGGTAGTTACATCAGACTGACAGTTTTAACAGATTTGACAATCTACTTAACAATTTAGGGGTGAAATGGCCTTGGAAAGAATATTCAAGTGAAATGTATATATTGTGGGATATTAATGAAAGTACAGCTATCTATAGGCAGACGATTCTTTTGTTTTTTAAAGACAACCCAAACAAATATTCTGAAATGTGAATTTGCGCTTACTGATCCAACATAACCCATAAAAACCTCAAGGGGTGATACTGACTGACCTCTTTGCATAAAAATCGAGGCACCATAATCCTGACCAGGCGGCACATACGCAGGAAGAACACCTTGTCCACAGCTGCTCTGTCTTTCTTGGCATCTTTCTGCTACAGGACAGATGGGATTACAAACACACTCACTCTGCAAACACTGTCTAAACAGTTATCAACCCAGCATTAATGAAATTATGGCCCAATTCCTAAACAAACCATTTGAAAGTAATTATTAACATTTTCCAGAGGATGCGAAATATAGTCAAAGTGATTGTGATGGGGCCACTTGCCTCATTGCTTAAAATGACTTCTGCACCCCCCTTCCTTCTGTAAAATAAAATGAATGAAACAAACTTATTGTAAACATTGACATAGTACATTTGAAAGAGACAATGGTATGGATGGCTTCACAAACGATTTGTTTGGTTGCGACACACATGGTGAATGGACTAGTAACTGCAAAACTTATTTAACTTGCAAATCTAAAAGCAATGACTACAATGCCTGCTCACTTCTAAACCACACTACGCTGTAGGTGTATGACAGTTACATGATTAGCTTTGCTGGCTACTTAGGGCAAAAGCAGTAAGAGCATTTGTGCGATTAGCGTGATTCTCAAAGGCATACAAGCATTCATTGTGTCTTGCATGCTAACGTTAACAACCGACACCAGTGAGTGAAACATAGTCAAGGACGTGAATTTGCCGGTGTCAATACTTAAATATTGAGCAGAGAGAAAAAAAACAGTGTGATGGAGAAACTTTGGATGACGGTTCTTTCAGTGTACATCTATACGATGTCACCATTCCCATGATCTGCCAGTTTCGAAACTGTCAATTCTTTGCTAGGAGACCTCGGGCTAGCAGCTGTGCTAAAGACACTTAAAGCTAATGTTAGCCAGCAGGCTAATCCACTATTACTGTATGACACCCATATCCTTGCGCTCCACCAGCACAGCTTTCTATCATGCTACTTGACCTTTTCCAATCCTTCTGCACAAAAACGTACCCGTTCAGTTTTGCTGCTCGTCTTCTGTGTTTGATGAGGTACAATATCAGCAGCACACCGCCAGCTATGGAGGAGTTCTTCGCTGTCAGATATTTACTGACGGCCGCCATGTTTCCTACCGTGCGCGCCGGTCAGAGAACAGCAATGAGCATGCCGGGTATTTGGGTGGGAAGGACACCAGCCACACACTCTGATAAGCGTAGAAAGAGACGCCCCGTGCGCTCGGAATCCGCTACTACTATGTATTGCCGAAGGTACTACAACCAGGCTACAACTTAAAAGACGCACCGTGCGCAGATGGCGACAGGAGCATACAAACCTATCCTGTGTCACTGATCAGCTTTGCATCCCGTTCTGACCTATAATGTATTGGAAAGACACCAGCGTCCCACGCAGTCTAATGCCAAATTTTGCTATAGCAGCTCTGGGTTACTTTAACTTACAAACTTTCATTAAGACAATTACTGGAAGATGGGGGGCGCTGTTGTAATGCTTTAGAAATAGATAGGAAGGTATTTTGACAGCGTGCTTTCTCCACTAGATGGACCAAAGGCTTTAGAAATGTACATAGCTCGCTGTATCCATGATGAACGCAGTGATTTCGTATCAGATTGGCGTCGTTAAATGCTTTCTGAAATTGGTGCCAAAATTATGATAATGTGTATGGTTGATTAAATGTATTCGACTCACGTTTATTACTAGTTTATTATATCAGTCAGTTTTAATTACACGCTATTAGATGGATCAGCTGTTGTCATTGTTCTATCGGGATATTCTATGCTCCTCTCTGTGCTCCCTAGGCTAGGACTCAAACAGCTATTTGAGCTGTTGCGTGATTTGTATTCTCTTCATTAATAGCGCATCAGAAATGACAGGTATCTTCTATCTAAAGCCGACATGTCAACAGACAGAACACCTGTTGTTAGGGGGAGGAGACCGCTAGCCCACCATGCTAATTCATGCCGAGCCAACCAAAAGTTCTACATTTCGTCACATGACCTGAGGGGGGTATTTGTAGATAAAGATTGCACCGCGCTTCCAAAATTTCGACACGAAGTAACTAGCGGTGACAAACTGCCACATAAACGTGAGGGAGCAAACTGGGAGTAGTTTGTGAAATTGGATAATAACAGACAGGAATTCATATTGGAACTTTACAGTTTACGATGGCCATGTGGGGTAAGTATTTGGCCGTCATTTTAAATTATAAATGTAATCAATCGTGGAGCCGTTCAAACCGATAAGCGATTGTGATTTTTCTTTGGCTCGTGTTCGCTGGCATGTATGACAGACCATAGCTGTTAGGACTTAATTTGTTTCTTTTACACGCCGTGCATATAGTAGAGGGCTTTTGGAAACAGTCTACATCGATATTAAATTGTCGTAATGGAGAGATGCAGCGGTTCAAAGTTACCACATAACTAGAATAACTTGCTATCACTCCTCTCACAGCTAAGCAAAACAATGTCCCAGAGCATGTTGATGTGAAGTGGTGGTCACGCAGCGCTCGCAGCATATTTCAGATTCTTGAATATAAATTCACTGCCACCTGACAGGGAACATGCAAAAAAAAAATATGCGAGTAAAGCACGGGTTGTTGAAGATGATCTTAAGGCTAGTTTAATATTTCATGGGTTAGTAGTTCGTATACATTTTAAGATTATTAGCTCGATACATGACAGACGTGTCTAGGTAATATAGGGTTTAACTCTGTCATGATGATTCATCAAACTCTGTATGATGATTTCAGAAATGAAAAAGTACACTTTATAATATACCAGCATAAGTTTTATTCCTAACACAGTATTGTAATTCATAATTCGTGTCGGGTGTAGTGTGTGTGCTTGTGTGCGCGCTTGTGCATTTTTGGGAAATGCATGTGCTGCATGTTTTGTGTGTGTGCGTGGAAGCGTGTGACACTGATAAACAGAGCAATAGTGTGTTTGTTGTTGGCATGCGAGACTGTAACAAAATAAGAAGAACAAAAAACACACACACAACGAGTAAGGTAGAGAGAGAGATTGTGCAGCACAGTCTGGGCGGTGATGGTGAGATGATGGGGTAGGCTATATGCACTGCTCCTCTTGCCGTCACCCCCCCCCCGCCCCCCCCCCGTCCTGAAAAAGCAGCCCTCCAAAGCATTCATTATGTGCCCGGCTATCACCAGACTGGGGCCTCTGAACGGCCCAGGCTGCCTTGTTACTGAGACCTCGGCCTCCCAGAATAGATAGGCTACATGTCGTCCTTTGTGTTGCATCAGTCTGCTCTGTTATTTGTGTTGTGCGAGCGAGGGAGGCCTCATGAAGCTCAAGGAAAGTTAAAATTCAGTTTGTTTTATAGGAACATCTGTGTGTGTGTGGTTACATCTGGTGCCATGGCTACCATGCAGTGCTTGCGTGTGTGGCAGGGGGGATTATAGAGGCATATGCAGCGCATGTGTTCTCGTGGATGCCGCTGTGTACATTTTGGGACAAGTGGGACACCAGCTCAGCTGAGTGTGTGGTAGCTTCTGTTGTGTGTAAGTGCTTCAGTGTTGTATTGTTGTTGTGGTTAATCAAAGAAACCTTAACAAGATGTGTGTGTGTGTTTGTTTGCTTACACAGGACCCTGTTCTGTTTGGTGAGGCCTTAAGTGTATTGGGAGCGAAGAACTATTTGGGCTCCATCGGAGGAGACCACAGCAGAAAGTGTCGGAGACGGCACAAAGTGATTAGACTGTGCCAGCGAGTGACAGAGTGAGAGAGAGAGAGAGAGAGTGAGGAGAGGAGCCTGTTCTCCTCTTCTCCCCACTCCCCTCCTCTCCCCTCCTCCGGGCACACTGGCTGCGGCTGGGATGTTGCGGCAGAGCAGCGCTGGTGGGAACAAGCGCTCCCTCGGCATCGCTCGCCTCTCCAACTCCCACTTCTTCCCTCTGTCCACGGGCGTCACCACCACCACGGCCATCACATCCACCTCTCCCCCGGGTACGACCACGGGAACCTGGGGTCGCCCGGGCAAGAGCAACTCACTGAGCTCGGTCAGCTCGGGCTCCGACAACGCGGATGCGCCACCCGCCGACTCCGACTACATCATGCAACTGGTCAACGACGTGCGGCATTTCGCCGACGTCCTTCTCCAACTCAAGGAGGCTTTTAACTCCAAAGGTAGGTCACCCATAATTGCATGTGAGTGGAAAGTGCCATAGTGATGGACCGGTAATAGAGGCATGGCCGCTCTCTCTTGTGGTAGTAGTCAGTGTTTGGAAAATACAGTACGACGACTACAATGAGGGCTGCACACTGTTTAAAATGGAAGCTTTACCATGAACCGGCATACTGTCTCTCAAAGGCTTTTGTGTTATCAGCCATGGAGGATTGTCCTTGGCTGCGCGGTCAGTCACCTCTGTATCGACCTGCCCAGTCAGTGGGAGGCCTCAGCACTCCTGTTTCACACTCATTTTTTTAACTTGTGCAGCATCAGACACATTTGTTTTTGAGCCTCATGTCTCATATGTTTTTTTTTTCTGTCACCTCCCTCGTCCTTGGCATTGTTTTATTTCGGGCTGCCAGGGAGTCAGATTACTCTCGTTGGCTGTGGCAGGGTTTTAATTACGGCTGTATGATCTCACTTACTGCTTACTGGTGCAACCACTTGTGCCAGAGCGGCTCATGCTCTCTGTAGTTACCCCAGCTAGATTAAAGTGCCACAAAAGTCACAGTGCAAACATGAACATTTTATTTTTTCAGCTATTGCGGTTCTTTGCAGATGTTGTAAAACATCTGCTTGGAAGAGGACTGTGCTGGGGAGGGGGGCTCTGGGGAACCACCCCGTGGAGGTATTCGGGCTGTGGTTGGGGATCAGGGAGGCCGAATGCTTTGGGTTCCCTCCTCCAGAGTCTGTTTTGGAGGAGAGGAGGGGGGAGGGGAGATGCTGTGAGAGAGATATGGGGCACAGGGGTATGAGTGAAGGAAAACAGCAACCCCTCTCTCTTTGTCATTCTCTCTGTGTTTCTTTCTCTCTCTCTTTCTCTCTCTTTCTTTCTTTCTCTTGATTTTCTCTTCCTTTCTCTCCCTCATTTTCTTTCCCTCCCTCCCATTCCCCCGGTTCCATCACTTGCCTCCATGTCAGGGTTCTTTTAGGACTTTATGAGACTTTATAGATTTTTTGTGTGTGTGTGGGTGCCTGAAGGGGCCATTTGTCTCCGAAGCCAAGAGAAAAGATTTAAATAAGATTGTCTTGGACAGAATCGCCCCTCACTTTAGCCACCCTCAGAGTTTCTCAGTTCAGCAGAGGTGCCGTTTGGTGGGGCCCTACTTCACCATGGTCCCACAAAATAATACTACACTTCCTCTTAATTAAATGGCCTCTTTCACCCGCCCACCCCACCCCTTAATAATCTTGACCCAAGCATTTCTAAAGTATTGAAAACGTTTTTTTTTTTTTTTCTTCTTCTTTTCTTCCTTGTTTTAAGAATGAAGGGAATAAGTGAAGATCAACAGGACGGCTGCTCTTGCGTGTGTGATTATTGCATTCCTGCCCCAGTCCTGTTTGGGTCGTTTTGGCACGGGTCCAGTCCGAGCTAATCCCTTAGCCAGTAAGAGAGTGTCCCGAGAGGGGGCCGGAGCCTCTCCAAGCTCACCCCTCTCTCTCTCCCTCCACCCTCCCCCACCCCACAGCCTTCCATGCCTCTCCTCTTGTGAGAGCCGTGCCATGTAGTCCCACGTTCGGAGGAATCTCAGCTTTTGTTGAAGGTCAGCCAGGGTGCTTGACCTTAGCCAGCCATGGCTGCAGTTTGAAGAGCTGATTCTGTGTGACTGGTTTTCTCCTATATAGTATATATGTTTTTTTTCTTTCCTTCTGCTTATTTTTATGTGTGTGTGGTGGGGGTGTCGGTACGCCATCCCCAGGTTCTCAGTACTCACACCCACACCAACGCTCTGGGTGAAAGCAGACAGATTCCTGGAGAGTTCATTGTTATTATTTATTGTGCGCCCAAGCTGTCTATAAAAAACAATACCGTCTAGAGAGTCGTCTTTTTCTTTTTGCCATGCACATGCAAGCAGATTTGTGACAGCTCCGCATTGTTGTCATACCTCAGATTTGTGGCTGGCCTTGGCTCTTCAGACGTGCTAGTGCTTTGATTTACCACGCCAAGACACTCGGGCACAAAAAAGAGACCCTTTCTTTGGGGGGATGCACTTCACTGCCCCCGAATGGAGGGCCAGGCTCCTGGGTCTTTGCAGCGTGAATGCAAGTGCCAAATGTCAAGCTTGAATGTTCAGTTCTGAACATATCCACTCGACACACAGATTTCTGAATGCAGCCTGTGTATGTAGCATAGAGGGGTGGTGAATCAGTCGACAGTCAATTACATGTAAACAAACACCATGAAACTGTAACCTGGGGTAGGAGCGGATGATAATGCCACGTAATGGAGTGAATTTGGTCTAACTGCCGGAAAAGGGGCCGTTACTGAAGAGAACGACCTAATTGGCCCGGGGGAAATTGAATAGGTAGATCTGCAGACATGGAAAGAAAGGCACAGGCAAACAGACAGGCAAAGAGTGTGAGAGAGTGCTAAACTAGCTCTCACACTATCAGCAAGATAAACAAATTCATTGTTTGTGTGCTTGAGATTACTTTAGTGCTGTGGCTGAATCGTCCTGTATTACCCATTCAACTATTTTTTTTTTTTAGTCAATATCTTTCCCAGCACAGAATCTCACTATCGGTATAACTGTTGTGATAATCAGTTTTTGCTCTTGTTGGGCTCTCGGCAGTCAGCCTTACCACAGATGCATGGCACACTGTTTGCACTTGGGGAAATGAACTGGCCTCCATTGGAGTGATCATATCTGCATGATGTGTGCCACGGGTCAGTGCACCTCTTCAAAGTATAGCATTGGTGGCAGTTAGCTGGATGGGACTCAAATGGTGCAGAAGAGAAAAGGCTGTTGTGAATCACTGACTATGGTGTGATTGGAAGTGATTTAAATCCCTTCCAATTTATGACTTTATTGTCTCTCAGTGATGCTGTCCCTGAGGCAAACAGCCCTTCTCATTTATTTGCCCTGCCCTACCCCCCTCCCCCCCTCAGGGCCATTCAGGCAAAATAAGGCAAATGACAGCCCAATTCTTTCTTTGCCACGCACTACTTCCTGGTAAAGTGCAGTTTTGTGCATGTGTGTAATACAGATTTTTCTTATTAGGTGTGTATTTGTGTCTGGTTGATTGTGTCTACTTTGTGTGTGTGCGTGTGTGTGTGTGTGTGGGTGGGTGGGGGGTGGGGAGGGTGATAGTCTTGTCGCGTGAAAACAGTCAGTGTATTCACGCTCAATGATGTGAGGCTGACAGGCTTTGTCTCAAGTATCTGCTGTGTGTGTACAGGGCCCTGTAGTTGAGAGAGCCTGGCTGCCTTTGGCTGGAGGAAGACTTTCCCATGTAAGAATAGCTGGACCCTCATGGATTGCTCCCCAGGGTAGAGGTTGAGACCAGCTCCAATAGGAATTCATTATTTTTTCTACACATGGTTTATTTTTTCCCCTTCCTTGTCCCCGTTTCTGTAAACGCCACCTTAAATGGCGATTGTGTGTTGGTGGCCACTTGGATTTGGTCTCTGAAGCACTGTGAAGGAACACTTTTTTACGAGCCTTGCAGAAATCTTTTTTATGTTTCTTGTATTTTTCTTGAATTATTTTGTGATGGCCAAATGCTGACATTGATGTCTCTGGCTTTTTCTATGGTGGACGTTTTTTTGGGGGATTACCACAGGTTCCATAATGATGTCTTCACATTGTGAGGGGGATCTCTAAATTTCCCAAAAAGGTTGTGACCTTGACCAAGGTCAGCTTGTTAGAGGCATGTCAGTAATTGGATTGGATTATTCTGGGTCGCAACCAGTTTGGGGTCGTGGCTGGCTGTGTTGAGGTCTGCACCAACCCCACCAGGTCAGTGTGTTGCACTTGTGGCATTTTAATTCCATAATGCCTTCTATGTCGCATGTGTGGTGATTCTTCAGCATTAAGTATCCCCCTCAGCCATTCGCTTTGTTTCTTGTTGTGCATCCCGAGATTTTATGATGCTGTGTGGGTTCATGTGGCAGGCTGCACAATGATAACACAGTAGAAGAGCAAAATGTTAGGCGAGCCAGTGAGCTTGGAGAACTGTTCCGCTGCCAGACCCTAAGCGTGTGTAAATGTCACGTAAATGTCTGCTGTCTGAAAGCAGAGTGTGCTAAACAAAATGGCCCCACTGTTCTTGCCCATAACCTCCATTCCCCCTGACACACAAAAGGGGGAAAAAAAATCTCTAGCACATCTAATGTTTGTCTTAAGTGTGTTTTGAAATGATCCATACAGACCTTTGTCCTTTGGCCTTAAAAGAGACATTTTGTTGAGTGGTGGACCGCCGTAGGATTTAGTCCTTCACTCCGAGCCTAGGTCCTATGAGGTTAGTTGGGCTGTGTTTGTGCTGATTTGATATGGAGTGTGTGTGTGTGCGTGTGTGTCTGTGTGTGTGCATACGTGTGTGTGTGTGTGTGTGTGTGTGTGTGTGTGTGTGTGCATTGCCAGTCGTCTGCTCACTGAAGCAGCAGGACAGCTGGCATATGTCAGCCACTTTGGAATGAAAAACAACAGGTAGGCTCCACGGAGCAATTTGGCCGTGGCGAAGGGAACACGTATTTCCGCCCCAGGAGGCACCTTCCGCGCCTGGAAACCTCAAATCTTCACCCAGACGCCCAGTCATCAGATCATCTCTGGATGACCTCAGCGTGTTCTCAACGCAGTGGGCATGCTTTTCCTTTGACGTGATGGGAGGAATCTGTTCGGCTTTTTTTTTTAAATCTTTTTATGGAGGGATGTGCAGGCTATGATGAGAAACAGTCCACAGTGGCACAGTACGTGCTGCTGATTTGGAAATGTGAAGAAGGAAATGTTGATAGCCGTTAACGTTCAGGTAGGCTTGCCATTGATGTGATTTACTTTATTATTTTTTTATCAAGAAAGCGTGTCGTTTTCAGGAAAGATTTCTTGTTTTAATGTTCACAGTGGCATTTTAATAGTAAATGAGTAAACTTGTGATGCATGGCTATGGATTAGTGTGAGGTGATTCATCATCCAGGCTACTCTTGTGGTTTAACCTCCCTGTACTCACAACTTCTCAGAAGAGAAGCATGCCAGTTGAATGATTGGGCTGTAATTACTTGATAATATACTTATTATTATCTGGTCTACGCAATTATCAAAGTTGAAAATACACAGGTCTAAACAGCAAAGCTGTTTTATGACCTGATTGACAGTTCATCAGACCATGTTATGTAACAGTCTGTTATCCATACATTCTCTGTGCTGTGGGAGCCGGGTACCCTTTCCTCATCCTTTTTCTCCTGAGACCGAGCGCCTCAGCGTTCCTGCTTCTATTCGCCAAGAGGAACAAAATTGTATCAGTTATTCGGCTGTTTGTTTATTGTTCCTGCTGTTGTCCCGCTGCGGTGCACTGTAAAACCTTGAGGTTGAACGCGAAGCAGAGTGCATGTTTAACCTCCGTATCAATATTGACCCTCACCACAGTGGCCATTACCAGCGGCACAGCTAATCATTTTGATAGGGGTGGGAAAAAAAAGCTCCTCTCTGCTGCTCTGTCCGCGCTGCGAGACTCTCTTTATCCCGCCTCCCCTCCCCCTCCCGCATACCCGGCATTCCTGCAGAACAAATGCTCACTTGTTGCTTTAGTGCCTTAGATCAACAGTTGCTAGATGCTGGACACTTTGTTTTAAAAATGAAGTGGAGGACGCTGAAAAATCCATCTGCTCTCAATTCACAGGAAGTGATGGGAATAAAAATTACTGATAATATTTCTGTATGTGTATTTTGGAAAGGCAAATATTGTATTAGGGAACTGTGCCATTGTTTTTGCAATGCACTGGATTGGGATGGGGTGTAATTAAAGGGTGGTCTCGCTGCCAGTAAGAGACGGTGTGTTGTCTCCCCTAGCTAGTGTTGTTCTTTGTGAGTTTTTATATGTTGAATGATAGAACACCTGCTACTCTCATTGGAACTCTGAACTCTTTTGGCTATCCCTGCGGTTTGTTGTTTGGAAAGTTATCAAGTAATGCTTGCTCAGTTCATCTCCGCTTCTCCCCATCAGATACTGGCTTGTCCATGACCAGATGCTGTCGAACTGAAATGAATTTTCATTCCACCCCTCCTCCTTCACAGGCCAAGCAGTGTGGCCCTATTTTAAGCCCCAGTTTTAAAACCATGAGTACAGGCGGTGTTAAGGCAAGAGGGTGGGGACTGGGGACGGGTGAAGTACGATCAAAGACCAGCTTCATCTCCCACTTAACTCTCTGAGCTTACAGCATTGTTACAGAGATCACTGGCTCGTTTCTTCTCATAGTTGACCTTCAGTTTTAACAGAGTGCCGGGTATAGTAAATTAATCCCCAGCCTGGGGCAAAATTGATGGGAATGCCTTTGGAGAGGCTGCAGGCCTGGCTATTGTGGCTCTGAAGGGGTTTTTTTTTTTGGAGGGTTGCTGCTGCCGGTTGCTACACCCGTGTGGGCCAGTGCCCCTCTCCACCTGCCCAGCAAGGAAGGGGATTTAAAGGGAGAAGCAGATCCCTCTGATCAGCTAAACAAGCTCCCGTTGTGAGGCCATGTGGGGAGACTGTGTGGGAAGTGGACTGGCACAATGTCCCCCCAAACAAAACCTTGACCAAGAGGTATGACATGGGGGCGGGGGGGGGCATATTGTGTAAACCCAATTAGCCCCCTGTCTGCAGTCTTCTCAAGTTCACAGGGCCAGTCTGTTTGAAACTGTTGACTTTCCCTAACATCACGTTTGATGTCTTTTGTCCCTCTCTTTTGTACCGTTTCATCTGCAACAATATCACTGTGACGCGATTCCTAATGACCAGGTGTTGGGATGCATGTCAACGGTGTGAGTCAAGTCTCTTGGGTGTTGACAGGGAACAGACATGGAGGTGCAAACAAGGACCCTTGTAGAGACGGGCGCTGAAACGTGTCAACACTTTCCATTTTAATAGCGCTGCACTCTGAATCACACCATTATTTAGGAAGTACAGCACAGAGTGAGTCATTTGTCACAACAAGACTTCACACATCGAGCCGATAAGGTGAAACCAGGCAGGTTTTTTTCTCACAGCCCTCGTGCCCGTGCTCTTTTAATGTTTAACTGGGTTGGCGTTGGGTATTGCTCCCCAGGTGTTGCTCAATGCACAGCGCAGCAGGCTTACGCATCTTATGTCATCGGCTAATGTGTGGCTGGGTGCCAGGAATGTTTTTGGGAAGCTCTATTTTCTGCCTTCCCATGTGATTCTTCTGAGTGAAGAGGCACAGTGGCCATTCTCTGCTGTCGTAGCTCCAAGACTTAAACAAATAGCCCTCTTGACTGTGGCGGACCACGTCGAGTCAAGGTCCGCTGGAGTTATTTTAGCAAGCAGAACTTATACAACATGAGAGACTAAGTGTGTGGGAGAATTAGACGGACAGAAAGACAGAATTGGAGAGAGAGAGAGAGTGCAAGAGAGGGAGGGGGAAAAACCCTCCTCTTCCATCACAGCAGCCCTCCCTCAGTCATTCTTGTGAGATACCAAAGCTTTGTGGGAAACGAAGTCTGCCTCTGGTCCTTTGAGAAAACCTAAATGCTGTTTTCATGATTTGTGGTTGAAGTCACCCCTAGTGAAATGGCGACCCTAAAATTAGTCCCCAACCCCCCCACCCCCCCCACCCTTTCCCTTTTTTCTGTGTGCTACACAGATCAGAGCTTGCTGTAATGTAGCCCTTTAGAATTCACATCCACTGTAAGGAACTGATTCTTTGGGAAAAAAAAGAAGAAAGAGAAGGGAAAGAAAACAACCAGCTTTTATGGGCCACTTGAAGCAGTTCTGTATTTTAAGTCACTGTAAATTAGCCTAGTCGCCTAGACTCTTGGTTTCCTCTCAGCCTTTGAAGATCCGGTTGCACCCTTGGCTTTTGCCTGAAGGCAGGAGGAACAAGTGCTTGACTTGGGAACGTTTAGTTTGGTCGCATCTCGTAAAGTTCTCAGTGAGTGCGTTCACATGGACAAGTCGAAACCACTTGGAAGTGGTTTGGGATTGTACCAGCTTCATGTGAACGGAGATTGGTTTGGATTGGAATTGGTTTTCCTGATCCCCCTGCGACTCCAGGCCGGGGCTGTTTCGAAACCACTTCGACTGCCATGTGAACGGGATCGGATTGGTTTTCATGTATTGCGCATGTATCAACGAAATAAAAAACGCAGTTTGTTCCTTCATACAGACTTTCTAACACAGCAGAATGCACAACACGTACGCGAATGCGTCAAACTCCTGGAACACCATGTTCGTATGCCGCCAGAAAGTTTGTTTATTGTCTTTATTTAGTAGGAACAGTGCAGAGCCCATAGAAGATGTGCCAGAGTATTACGTTTTTGTTTAGACCACCTTATTGTTTAAGTGGGTAATAATATCAGGTGAAAGGAGAAGGCTATGTAAATACATTTGCACTGACTGACTTGTAAGATTTTCTTTAGCCACTGTTTTGCTATGAGTAATAACCGGAATGAGAGGTGAAAAGTTCAGTCTCCTCTAAGCGTCGTCTGCTGTAGGCATATGTGTGCAGTGCTGTAGTCTGCTGTTGCGTATACGATAAGATACATCTTACCTACGTAGCAGCTTTGTTGTGGGCAAATGTTTACTCGTGTTATGTCCATTATTTTAGTTATGTGTCGTTAGTCGCGTTATGTCCAACATTGTAGCAGCTAGCATTGTAAATCTTATCAGCCTGGGTCGTCATGGCTGGGTCGGCACGTTTTGACCGATATCTTTGGCATTTTTTGCCCAAACAACACGAAACTCGGTACTGCACACACTGGTAATATTATGATGACGCCGTCCAAATTTGAGATCAAGCGGATGAGTG
The DNA here is from genome assembly GCA_030347295.1 of Setipinna tenuifilis. Taxonomy (NCBI): domain Eukaryota; kingdom Metazoa; phylum Chordata; class Actinopteri; order Clupeiformes; family Engraulidae; genus Setipinna; species Setipinna tenuifilis. The sequence goes on from CM059285.1 coordinate 13,653,255, forward strand.
GTTCAAGAGTTATGCGTGGAAGAGACGTTCCTTGTATTAAAAGATAATAATAGAAAGATAGAAGTTGACTACAGCGCCCCCGCCTAGCGTAGCGGAAAGGGCCGGAACTCTCGCCGAATCCGCTTAGACGAACTGCATGTGAACAGGGACTTGGGGGACAGACCACCCGTTGTGAACCAATCCCAAACCAAACCAATCTCACCATGTGAACGCAGTCAGTCAGATTTCATGACCTAGCAGCCAGCTGAGGTGGCGGGATAGTTTCAAGACATTAGCCTAATGTTGACGGCTGTGTTGACGAAGCGCTAGGCTAGGCCTTAACTGGAGCCCATTCAGGGGGGGGGTGCACCAGACTCCCGCTCCAGTAGGAAGTCCTACAGTGAAACAAGGTGACAAATGGTTTTGGCATTTATTTCCCTCCTGGAAATGGAATTGAAATGATGGAAATAAAGAGGATGGCCAGAAACGGTGAAAGAGGTGAGGAAACGAGAGAGAGATTAGCACGTGTAACCTGCGGGTGGCCACTTTCTGGCAGGCCTGGTGTGGATTTGTTGACTTTAATGGCTCTACCGCACTCACTGCAAAGATTTGTGGGTTGTTTTTTTTTTCTTTCAGTGCACGGGATGCGAAGAAGGTTCTCGCTCTCTCTCTCTCTCTCTCCCTCCTTTTTTCCACCCAGATTTACGGTTATGGGTTTTGCTCTGGCTGGGGAATTTGTTCTGGGATGGGGTACCCACAGATATTGAGGACTTTCCTCTCCTTCGGGTGGTGAGGTGTTGTATTGTGTTTGCCCGTGCTCCTGGGGCCAAAGGGGGAAATCATCGCTCTGGTTTGGGGAACCCCCCTGGCGATATGTGGGCTCCCCCTCTGAAGCACTTGTTTGCCTCAGTACCGTGAAATGCCTTGCCTCCCCTCTTGTGATTCCCAGGGCTAACAGACTGCATGCTCTTTTTTTGGTCAATGTTTAGGTGAAGTCTGGCAAGGGAAGCTTGCAGATGTCTCTGGGTGGGCTTTTGTTTTTCATGGTGGCCCACCATAATTAGGTCACTTGAAGTAGGCTGCTACATTTAGGCTATTGCAATGAATGTGGCTCATTTAGAGAATGTTCTATGTGACCAGGTGCTAAAGGGGTCTGACTGATTGTCACATTGCCCTCTACAATGTTGTTCTTCATGTTTGTTTCTTTTTCTGACCATTGGTCAGAACATTGGTTCCAAGAGGACAGGGTAAACGTTAACCTATTTTGTAAACGTCATTGCAGTTTCCAATTGCAGAGGAAATCAGTTGTGATTGTTGTTTGATGCTATCTGTCAACATGGAAATGACTGCACTGTGAGAAGCACCCTGAAGAACAGGAAGGAAGAGTTTGGAGAAGATCTCAACCTGGCCAAATGTTTGCTCACCTGTGTGATGGCCCTCCATTTTGACACCCTATCAGGCTGAAATACTATTCTAGAGGGTCCACGCTGCTCAAATACTCTACTGTTTTTGGACATGGAATCTCAAATATTTTGACTGAAAACTCAAACTAATCTTTAACCTCCGCTCCCAGCCTGGCATGTGGATGCAAAACCTATGGGGGTAAGTTTGGCCCAAGGTTTAAGTACCAGATATAGGCCTACCTAACCACAAGCCCCCTGAACTCCCCCAACCAGGATTAGGGACTTTAAAGCCAAGATGGCAAATTCATCCAGTAGATTAGTTTAAGGCCCCCCCTGTTCTGACCCTCGAACCCCCAACAGTGGATTAAAATTGTCTGGAGTGAGGCTGAAACGTCAGCTGCTGGTCTTTGTCCACAGCACTGATGGAAAGAAGGCTAATCTGCTGACCCGACCACATATGAACCTCATAGGTTAATCGCTGCTCACTTCACAGTGATTTCTTTGAATTATTTTACTTTGGTCCAAAACTTAAAAAAAAAAAAGCAAAGCAAAACATATTAACCCCAAAGCATGCACAGGAGCCATTCCCTCAGCAAAGAGACCTAGTGAACTCCCGAAACCTCAAATCGACAAATCTCTTCGAAAAGGAAGTCCTCCAGTAGTTATTGTGAAGAAGAACTATTGATGCACAACAGTCTGAGCAGAGGGAAGTTAAAGAATAATTGGCCTTGTTTTGTGTTTGGGCCCCCCAACCCTGGAATGGCCATCAAAGGGGCCTGGTCACGTGCGAGTGTTCGGCAGCCCATGCTGGGCCAAACTCACAACTGGTTATCAGCAGAGCGGACAGCGGAGGCCCAAGTCCACAAAAGCAGCGAAGTGCCCAGTGGGGCATCAGCCTGGGGAGGGGAAACACTTGCTCCTCTGTCGCCCAATTATGGAGGAGTGCTCAAGTCCTCAAAGTTTAGGCAACAAAAAATAAATGGGGTTGTTCCTTGTCCGTGTTTGATGTTGGCGATGAACAGAACATGAACAGGACGAATGTGAAGCGTGGCTAGGATGGTACTGCGTCCCTCCCACCAACCCATGGAGGTTAGGGGGTGGGGGGGTCAGGAGCGGGAGTGGAGGATCTGGAAGATCACCCGACAATTATGGGTGGAGTTTGTGCCATGCAGGATCGTCTGTAGAAAAAGGGTTCACTTTAAACAATGCACACTGACAGACACACACAAACACTACACACACACACACACGCACATCGACATCCAAACAAGCTGACACACACCCTCCCACTCCCTACTCTCATCCGAGCCCTGTCTCCACAGATCCTATTCACAGCCCTTAGACAATGCTGCATTACTCATTACCAGCCAGAGCAGAAAAAAATATCAAGCACGGTGATGGCCTTTTGTGACCCAGAACTTTTTTAACTAGGAAGCCTCAATGACACTGAAAAAGAAAAAAATCTCCATAATTCATAAGGAATGAATGAATAAATGAATGAATGAGAGCTTCACTATGGAGGTCCCTTTTGTTGGATGAGCCGTCCCTCTCCCTCTGTCTCCCGGGCATGAAGATGTCCCAGCATTGGCCGCGCGCTGTGGCAGACGCATGTCATAATTAACATCGTGCCCCAGAGCCGCTGCTGGTGGGAAGAGGGTCAGACTGGAGGAGGAGGAGGAGGAGGAGGAGGAGGGCGAGGAGATCGCCACACTGTTATGTCCCCCTTCTCTTTCCTTGACATGTCTAGCTGAGCACTCATCTCAAGAGTGGCCATTATGAATGTATCGTGCGAAGCCTTTATCCAATTTTTTTCCTGTCTGTGACATTCTTTGAAACATTTTTTTTTAACTTAATTAGCCAACCAATTAGTGGAATTGGCTGCCACATTGTCCTTTGTGGCTCTTTAGGCTATAAGAGGATTAGGCATCTTCAGATCTTGACTGAAGAGATGAACTGCAAAAAAACAGTCACGGCATTATTCTTGTTGTTTTCTGTAATACTTCAGCAAATCAGAACCACTGTTTGACAGACGGTATTGTTTAAGAATTCTCCTCAGTCAAAGCAGGTTAGCAAAAGGCATAATAGATGGCTTTCAAGCACCATGCATATCAACATCTCAGAAGGGTAAGGGAGAGAGGGCACAAACTAAAGCTGTCACAATTTGGGCACTGGGTCTGATCCATCAAAGTCAGACACAGGGGCCAACGTTAAGCGGACACCAGCCAGGTCTGTTTAAGCCAAGGTTGTGTCCTGCCAGTCCACGACACTCTCTGACAGGTCTTGCATTGATGGTCTGATGGAGCCCAAGCTGTCTGGCCGTCCGACTACACAAACCTACCCCCACACTACCCTCTCATTTTTTTTTCTCTCTCTCTCTCCTCTTTCTCTTCCTTTCTGCCTCTGTGTATCTCTGACTGCCGGTGTACCCAGTGCTCTGCTCTGTGGGAGATTTTCAGTCCTCTTCAGTAAAGCATAGTTGGAATGCCAGTTGTCAATGCTCCGCACAAACAGGCAATGCTGGGAGGGAGGAGAGGGTGTCCAGTGGGAGGGAAGCAAAGTTATCCTGTGTTTCATATTCTTTCTTTCTTTCTTTCTTTCTTTCATTTTTTCGATCTTTCATTCATTCTTTCTTTCTTTCTTTTGTTCTTTCTTTCTCTTTTTCACACTTTTTCTTCCAAATATTTCTGAAATCTCTCTTTCTTTCTCTCACTCTCTGTCTCTTTCCATTCGTCTATCCATCAGTTTTCCCCCACCCCCCATGATGGACAGCTCTCTGGCTGAGTGAGAGGAAAAAAAAAGTGCATTCTTGACTCCATGCTAAGCTTCCGATTTATATGCAAAGGGGACGGAGAGCAATATCAAAGGGTAAACAGAACGCTGGCTGGGTCGGGAGGAGAACTCTGGCATATTATTATCAGGAAACGCTCCCCTGCAGCCTTGGTGTTTGGTGTCTGGATCCCTTTTTTTGTGTCTATCTATCTGATCCGTTTTATTGAGAAAGCCCATTGTAGCCCATGTGCAAAGCCCCCACGGCTGAGGCATTGTGTAACTGCTCTCCAATTGAACTGGATTGCTTTTATTATTGCCCATTAAAGACGAATCCTGTTGTTAGCCAACCCTTATCAGGTGTGCTAATGGTAAGGGATGCATTGTTTTGCCCCCCACTGCAATTTGGTCCTGATGCAAACAAGGATCAATAGCCATCGGTCAACCCTTTCAGTCCATGGCATATAAACGGCCCCTGAGCCAGTGTGATATGTACCCTTACGCACTTTTGTTGGACATAAGCTCCCTTGCACCTGTGCAGGGAAACGGGCACAGTTCAGAATGTGTTTTTATACGTTATGCTTACAGACATGCAACATTTGCAGATGTACCTCTGGCATCTTTCTCTTTGTGTGTGTGTCTTTGTGTGTGTCTGTGTGTGTGTGCAAGTCTATGTGTTTGTATAAGCTATTTGTTTATGCATGTGTGTGTTTGTGTGTCTGTTTTCTTTGTTGATGTAAGTGGTGCCATGCAGATAAACACTCAATTGTATTTTTGTGTGCATAATTAAGTAGTGCCATCATGATAGTTTCTGTGAAACTATTTGTTCTTTAATGGCATTGTTTTAATAGCATCATAGCAGTCTTTTTTTCTGGTGTGTGTGTGAGCGAGAGAGAGAGTGTTCGTGTGTGTGGGAGGAGTCAGGTCAGGAGGTGCATTGAACGTCAGCCTTTTGTGTGCAGTCATGGGAAAGAGTGCCTCAAAGGTGGAGCAGCAGGAGACGGGTTGGCTAAGAGGTGTGTGTGTGTGTGTGTGTGTGTGTGTGTTTGTGTGTAGTTGTGAAAAAGCGGTCCATTCCCCTGTTTGCCCCAGCACCGTGTAATCTCCTAATCCCAGGAGTAGCCCTCTCTGTCAGGGGCAGTCATGGCCCACCAGGCCTGGGCAGGAAGCATCCTGTTTGGGGGGGAGAGAGCCAGGCCGCCAGGCCCTCCACACAGCACACCCCTTCATCAAAAGGGCTATGTTAAAGGTTAAGCGTCATGGTGTTTCTCAGATCTTAAATGAGGGTGGTGCTATTTTTCTTTACGTGTAGAACTCAGCCTCTGTCCATTCACGCATTGTCACTGACTATGCAGAAAGCAGGCAGCTTTTAGTGACACCCCTCTTCAAACATCGTCGAAAGCATTCATTGACACAGTCAAAATGCCTGCCTGACATATGGTCCCCACATTCTCATTTTAGTGAGAGTTTGATAGTGTATCGACATCAGCGCATTGGTATGTGGGTCTGACTCCTTGCGATTCCGTAACTTCATGCACATTCCTCAATCCTTACAACTTTTTGTAATGACAGGGATTCTAACTCCGCCTTGAAATTTGTGCCAGAGCCACATCCCTTATGAGTGTCTGAGCACCACTTGACTCAGTGTGGCTTTGCCAATGACGGTCTCTACGCCTTCTCCCACCCGCACTCTCTCTGTCTCTGTCTCTTTCTCTCTCTCTCTCTCTCTTTTTTGCTTACCAAAGTTCATGAAGTATCTTCTTTAAGTGACCCAGAAATATTTAGTGGTAGGGTTGTTCAGATTCTCATAATGCTTAGGACGGATACCTCAATGCTTCCTTTCAAAGCTTCTTTAGCTTGGGGTATGTTGGTCATCCTTTTCAAGCGAAAGGAGGTAAAACACCCCACAATTCCTTGCCTCAGGAAACGACAACAATCCACTTGACACAAGTAGATAACACCTGCCGTCCCATAAAAGTAAGAGTAAAGTGTATTTGGATTCCTGTTGTCTTCACCTTAAGTCTTTCCCAAGGCCCCATGACATTTTTCAACGAGGTCAAGGTAAAGTGGATAGTAAAAGGAGATGGGACAGAAAGTTCATAGTGGACCTGTCTTTCTCCCTCTCCCTCTACCTTGACGATCTGCTCATCTTGATCAGCGGCAGTCCGGCTCCATTTCTGACGTGTCTTAGTACGGGACAGAGTTGGATGTCTTGGAGCACGAGTAACACATGGTTCCCATGGCTCCCCCTCGCATGATCGAACACAGTACCGCCGGGTCTTTGGGAGGAGGAATGTGGCGAACTCATATCGTCTCTCTGCGTTCCATGATTGCAGTAAGGGGGGAAAAATGGTTTCTCGTTTCGCATCACGAAGACTGATGCCAACTTAAGATAGCCTGCTGTGTAAAGATGGAGGGATAAAACCTGTGAGGAATGCGTTTCTTTTTTTCTTTTTTTAGTTACACTGTAGCACCTCAGTAGTTCTTCCTAGTCGCTTCCACTTCTTACATTTTGTGTACCAAAACTCAGAAAGAGTGAAAACAGTAGGCTAGTTATTTTTAGTGGTGATCACTTTCAGAGTTATTATTGGATTAAATATCAGTTGGGTAACGGCCTTGTGAAACCTGATTGTGGTGGCACTGTAGTATTTGGGGGTTGGGGGAGGCGGGTGAGTGCAGGCGTTGGGGGTGGGGTGTGTGGCCTAATTGTGGGCTTCGTTAGCATTTATGGAGATGGCCGAGTTTTAGAGGTGCACGAGACCCTCAAAGGGAACACTCATTAGGTCACTGCGCAGATGTTGGTTTTGATGCGCTTTTCTGTTTGATGTTGTGTGTGTGTGTGTGTGTTGAGTATGTGAAAAAAGGGAGAAAAATTGTTTGAAGTTTCCATGTGTCCAGCTGATAATCTGCATCTCCTCACACGCAAAGTCAGATTAAACCTTGTGGAGTTTAGAGCAGTTTGCTGAAAGTTGTCACACACACACACACAGTAGGCCTGTGTACAGTACTGGGAGGCACTTGACCAAAAGAAATGTAATACCAAACAGACAGTGCAGTCAGCAGTAGCATCTGAAGCAGCTCTCCTGCTTTGGGACCCGCTCCTCTCATCTCTCATCCCTACCCCCCCACCCCCCTCTTCTCTCATCCCTCATTGCTACCCCCCTCCAATCCCTCAACGCCTCTGCCCCCCCCCCCCACCCCCCCATCCCTGTCTTTAACCTCCGCCCAATGGCTGCCCTCGTGTCCCTCCCGGTAGTAAACTGAAAGGCTCGCCGTCTGATTTATTGTTCCATAAATGCTTCATGCGGCAGGGGAACAGAGGGAAAGAGGACAGGCCCTGCTGTTTGCCAATGGAGAGTGAGGGGGGTCGGGAGGGAGAAACGGCAGAAAGAGCTTCCGCTATCTTTTCTTTTCTGTCCTCAGAGCTGAATAAAAAGCTTTTCTCTGTCTGTGTTTCTCTCTGACCCTTTGTCTGTCTCTGTTTCTCTGTCTCTCTATTTCTGTCTCTCTTACTTTCTGTCTTGTCTCTCTCTCTCTCTCACTCTCCCGCTTTCCTTAGTCAAACACAAGCACTTCTCGTCAGAGAGCTGCTGTGTGTTTTTCCTGGTAGTGGGGATGTGTGTTGGGGCTTTGGGGGGTGGGGCGTTAGTGGCTGTTCGAGGCAGGGGGTGGCTTCGATGAGCAAGGGTGCCTGGGGCGCGTTTGGCCCCCAGCGGCCCCCGGTGGGAAACTGGGCTGGGCCCCATTGTGCTCCGGCTGCCGGCGGGAAAAGGGAGGTTGGCAGGGGTGAGGCGCGGGGTTAACGCGGGAGCCTCCTGCACCTCTTCCAGTGTCCCGCTGGGCTTGTAGCCTCCGCTTAATGTTGTGCTAATTAGTGGCGAGTCTTTTTTTTTTTTTTCGTGCGGGGGGTAGGGGGTAGGGTGGGTGGGTGATGGTGGTGGGAGTGCTAGTTGTGAAAAATGGTGCTGTGTTTGGTTTGTAAGAGTGAGGAGATGCCTAATGGAGACATGTGGCTATGTGGCCATTCAGGCAGGTGTTGAATATTTTGGGTCTGCCGCTCACTCACACTCGCACACACACACACACACACACACACACACACACACACACACACACACACACACACTGTATTTCCCTGTATTACCACCAGTTTGGGTTGAGTTTGTGAATGGCATGTGGTTGGGAGCTAGATGATGGGGTGGCAAGGGGTGGGGTGGGGGGTTTTATGGCCATTGTCTGCGTCTTATTGTCATGGGGAGCGTGATGTCTTCGCGAGAGGCTTTGCTTTGCTTTCTTCACTGACCCCTGGTCCAATTAGGAGCCTGTGGCCTCAGGCCGTGCGACTGACCGGCATTAAACTCTGACCCACCTGCTCATTACTCCCCGCATCCTTTCAAGGCTCTCAGGGAGATTAGAGAGTGTGTGTTTGTGTGTGTTCGGTGTTTGTGGGTTCAGGATTGTGTGTGTGTGTGTGTGTGTGTGTGTGAGAGAGTGTGAGAGAGTGTGTGTGTGTGTGTGTGTGTTTGACAGAGAGACAGAAAGAATGTGTGTGTCTGCATGTGAGGATGCAAGATGCTAGGGTATGTATCAGTTTATGTAAGATAACAAAATCAGAATAGCAGACATAACAGACACAAAAGCATCTCGGGGAAAGAGGAAGCACAACAGCTCACTCCCCACCCTCCCGCCCTCCCCCAACCTGGCCTGCCTCTTCTCTTCCTCCAGGCGTGGCACGACCTGGTATATTGCTGGAGCTGAATGTAAAGAGAAGTCACATCGAGGATCAGCCTCCATGCCAAAGAGCGAACAGCAGGGGGGGAAACTGGCAGGAGCTTTTACATACCGGCTACGTATAGCATCACCATGGCAGTGCCACCCCCTTTCATGGCGGGGCCGAGGTCCACACAAACAGCAGTCTGCGCCCGGTGGTGGTGTTGGCTGCAGCCTTTGATGAGAAGCTCGCGGTGGGGAGTTGGCGTGTCTGTCTAGGGCGACTGTGAAGGCTCTTCAATGGGCAGACAGACTCCTCCAGAACTACTCAGAGCATGTGTGTATGTGTGTGTATGTTTGTGTGTGTATGTGTTCTTGCACGCACGTGTGTGTGTGTGTGTGTGTGTGTGTGTGTATGCCGGGGCCTCTCCTGGTGCAAGCTAGCACAGGGGCCGAGGTTGTGAGGTCAGCGTCCCTGGAAAGCAGTCATGCTGCAGGGCAACATTGTGTTCAGTGCACCCCGCGTACTCGTGGATAAAAGGCAGTCTTTCGCTCTGAATAACGTGTGTGTTTTAGCGCGTCTTTGTGTGCACCATAACTCGGTCAGCTGGAGTTTGTTTTTCAAACGTCTCTTAAACTACTGTAACATGACTTCTTCTTCTTACTGGGTGGAGTGAAGTGCAGCCGGGCGTTGCCATGGTGTCCTCATTGCATTAGTTCCACAGTGGGCCCTCCATTTTTTTTTTTTTTTTAAACTGGAATGTTTTGTTGTGCTCGGCGTGGAAAAAAAAGTGGTACGAAAGGAAAAATAAAGAAGCGGGAGACGGGTAAAGTCGCTCTGATCCCCTGTTCCATGCCCAGGGTAATCCAGCGCTCCAACGTCAGCACAAACTGCTGCCCTCCCCTCTCTCTATACCTCTCTCTCTCTCTCTTTTTCCCGTCTGTCACTCTCCCTCTCTCCCTCTCTCTGTCTGTGTCTCTCTACCTCTTTCTCTCTGTCTCTCTCTCTCTTTTTCCCTGTCTGTCACTCTCACTCTCTTCCTATCTCTCTCTCTCTCTCTCTCTCTCTCTCTCTCTCTCTCTCTCTCTCTCTCTCTCTCTCTCTCTCTCTCTGTCTTTCATGCTCCCCCTCGCTCTGTGTCACTGTCGGTTACGTTTTTACCTCTGTCAAAACACCAACTAAGATTACATCACCTCATTAATAAAGAACAAAAAAAGAGACTCATTTTTATATTCTTTATGTTCTTCCGTCATGCCCTCTTTCCTCTTTGGTCAACCTGGCAGTCTCTCCTCTCCTCTCTCTTCATTTTAACTTAAACTTTAACTTTAATTGTCCTTAAAAAAAGGAAATTTCCTCTTAAAGGTCTCCGGTGTCCCCTTACACTTTGCTTGTTTTACCTCAACCTCTCGTCTCTGTGGGTCAGTCAGCGCTGTCTGTCTCTGTCTGTCTGTCTGTCTGAACCCCCCCCCCACCACGGCCTCTGCTCTCCCCGTGTGCTCTGCGGGGGCTTGTGCTGGGGTGATTTAGTGCCCCCAGTGCAGCTCAGGGCCTCGGCAGCATCTGGAGAGCGTTTGTGGGGCGGGTGGGGCGCGGCTGACCTCACCCCCTCGGCACGCGGGAGTAGGTGGGGCTTAGGTGGGGGGGGGTGGGGGGGAAGCATCGACCACTGTCCCAGGCAGCCACCATTACTCTTTCTGTTCCTCCTTTTTTTACTCTGTATCCCGCCATCATTTTTTTCCTCTCTCTGTCTCTCTCTTTCTGTTTCTTAAATTACCTCTGTCTTTCTCCCTGACTCTCTCTGTTCCTTCTTTCTTTTCTGTGTCCAGCCATCATTTTTTGCTCTCTCTGTCTCTCTGTTTCTTCAACTACTGCTACCTCTCTCCCTGACTCTCTCGCTCTCTCTCTCTCTCTCTCTCTCTCTCTCTCTCTCTGACTTTCTTGCTTAGCCTCTCTATATTTTGTCTTTCTCCGCCTGTCTCCTTTATTTGCTATACTTTATCTCTTATCTTTGTCTCTCGTTATCTGTTTTCCCTCTCCCTGCCTCTTTATCTATCTTTGTTTCTGTTTTTCTGTTTTATCCATCTTTCCCTCCCTCCACTCTGTGACTAAGGCCAGTTAATGGACACATCTCATGCCCAAGGCCAAAACCAATGGACTCCCACTCACCCAATTATATGACACCACACCTCCCTACCCCCCATTCACACGGTTACTTAATCACTGGGCATAGTGTGTTTTTGTATTGTACGTTCTGGGGAAGGGAGGGAGAGCGAGCGAGAGAGAGAGAGAGAAAGAGAGGAATGAAGGGGTGAAGGGAGGGAGAGAGGAATAGAGGGAGGGAGGCTCTCCTAGTCTCCTTAGTCATGCTGCAGGTATTTGTTTCTCTTTCAGGGGCCGTGTGAGCTGGCAGAGCATGAGGCGATGATGGTGTCAGCTGTTGTTGCTGCTGCCGTGCTGCCTCTGCTCCTCAGTGTTGCTGCCTCTGCTGCCTCTGCTCCTCAGTGTTGGCCCATAAATCTAATGCTTCACCAGCCGCCCTGACAGCCTGATGATGAGCCAGTGTTGAATGTATGCATGTAGCATTGGTGTAGCATTGGTGCGGTGCTGGGACTGGTGTTGAAAGGCCTCCTACTGTACATGCGTTGTAGTGACTGAGGCTTTTGTTATGGAGATGGGTCCTGGGGGTTTCACGTCGTCGTACATCAACGACCTTGTTTTGGTTTTAGCTCTGGTCAGTCGGCATGCTAAGGACCCGGTTGTTTTCTCTTCTTCAGCGAGAGGCCTCTACTGTTGGGGACAGAAAAAAAGGGTCACGGACATGTTTCCCAGTAAGCAGGCCGATGGACATGTGAAATGCCCCCCCCCCCTCCTGCTCCCTGAAACATTTATAGGATGAAGCCCCCCAAAAAAACAACCATAGATCTCTTAAAGCCCTACGGCTACAAACCGTTCTTCCACTTTTTTCACCTCTTGCCTGGGCCTCCAGGGAACCGGCAGGTTGGGAGTGAGTGGATGGGAGGGAGGGGAAGTGAAGTGTGGGAGCCCCAGGGCTAAGGGGCCGTTTGCCCAGCACCCTTGTGTAAACTTCCACTAGGTGCCTCCTTGCCGGCGATGATGATTCACCAGTCATGCATGGAGCGGTAAACAAGAGGCTGCTTGTACCTCGGACAGACGTGTACCGACTGCTTCTGGGGCGGCGAAGAGAATGTGAATGAAGTGTGTGCTGATTATGAGTAAGAGTGTGTCATCGTGCTGGTACATAAGGGTCTGGCGTCATCTTACTGAGTATTCTGTGTTTTGTGTGTGTGGGTGTGTGTGTCTGCGTGGGTGTGTCTGCATGTGTGTGTGTGTGTGTGTGTGTGTGCCATTGCAGAGCACCAGGACTGTCTGCACCAGGTGGTCCACGAGCGTCTGGGGGAGCTGCTGCGTGTGCTGAAGGCCGTGATTGGCAAGCACCAGACACTCAACTCTGTCGACATCCTCAGCGCCGCCGGCACCGTCATCGCAAAGGTCAAAGGTGAGCTGCCGCCCCCCCCTCCAACCCCCCCTTACTACTAGCCCTCCTCTCGTCCAGCTCCTGCTCGTAAATCTGCTTCCTCTCTCTCTCGCACACACACATTCTCACTCACACACACACACATACTCACTCACACACACACACACACACATTCTCACACACACACACACATATACACACACATTCTCACACTCACACACACACAATCCCTCACACACACACACACACACATACACACACATTCTCACACTCACACACACACAATCCCTCACACACACACATTCTTACACACACACATACACACACATTCTCACACTCACACACACACAATCCCTCACACACACACACACATACACACACATTCTCTCACACACATTCGCTCTCTCTCACACACACACACACACACATATACACACACACATTCTGCTCAAGCCTTTCGGCTCCCTGTGGACTACTGACTGACTGACCGTCACCTGCTCCATGCAGTGCTTCATGTGTCCCTCCCTTTTTTTTGTTTGGTTTTTTTTTTTTTTTTTTTTTTTTACCCCCCAGCAGGGGCATGTCTCCACCACTGACACTTCAAGGTGTTTGTGTGTATGTGCTTGTGACTTGTATTTTGTGCACTGGAAGTCTAGTAGTCCAAAAAAAAAGACTTCTGAAGAAACCCATCTTCTTGTTCATTAAATGTGTTCTTTTATGGGGCTTTCCAACTCATGCATTTCATATTAGGGCTTGTGTGTTTGCCAGCTTGGATGCAGACATCTAGAAAGAGACGGAGACAGAGACAGAGACAGAGACATGGTGTGTGTGTTTGTGTGTGTGTGTTTGTGGAAGTGACATGTATCTGTGCGTAATCTGTGCGGTTTGTGTGTGCAGTTTTTCGTCTTGAAAGAGTGTATACATCTGCATGTTGTATGTGGTGTGTGTAGTGTCTGTGTGATTATGTGCATGAATAATCTCCATTACAGTGTGTGTGTGTGTGTGTGTGTGTGTGTGTGTGTGTGTGTGTGTGTGCTGTTGCCAGGAGAGGCTGTTCTGTGGGTGCCTTTGTGCTGTGGAGCCAAAGAGAGAGTGAGCTTTGAGCAAAAAAAAAAAAAAAAGAAAAGAAAAAAGCGAAGCCGTGTGCAGGAATCCCATTTCGCCTGTGCGTCTCCTCGGGACAGATTATCATCTCGCATGCAGGGCAATTCTTCAGTTGGCCGGCGCGGCCTGCAGGAATGCCAGAAAGGAGAGAGGGGAGCCTCAACTCCTCTATCCCTCCCTCCCCTCCCTCCCTCTCCTCCATCCCTCTCTCCCTCCTCCCCCTCCTCCCTTCATCCCTCCTTCAGCATCTCCAGAGCACTGTAGCAATCTCTCTCTTTTTTTCTGTTGTCTGCAGTCTGTCTCTTGTCTCTGTAGTCAGTCAGTACATAAGTCTGTGCTTGTGGAAAGGTTGTGCATCAATGTGCGACTAATCAGATAATTTACTGAGAAATGTCATTTTTCATTTCATTTTCATGTTCCATTATGCTGTTGCTGGACAGAGTCAAGAAAATATGGAAGCATGATTTACAGACAGACCGTTACATTCTATGTAGCCTGTGTCAGACACAACTACCGTACAGACATGTGCAGTGTAGATACATTCTGGATTGGTGAGGCTATGTTGTTGAATGTTTATGTAGAGAAGTTGAGTACAGGCTCCACACAACACATAAAGAAAAGAGCAGACACTTCTGTAATGTAACTTATTAAGCTAGTTCACAATAGAATTATTGAATAACCTTTGGACAACTGTCACTAGTTTGATATCCAAAACAGTTTGTATGCACATCTCTATGATTTTAATCAGAAGATGTGGATCTGACATTGGCACTCTGTGTCTTTGCCAGTGTTGTGGGCAGTATGCTGCGTCTATGTCTGTTTGTTGCGTATTTAAGTAGTCTGCTTGTGTGCCTGTGATATTTGTAGTTTGTACTTTGAATCTGGGTGTATCTGTGGGTCTGTGATCTTGTCTGCATTGGTTTGTCAAAGTTTGACATTATTAGAGACCAATGACCTTCTCAACCTAGGCTGTGAAAAAGACTGTTGGGCCAGGGTGGGGGGTGTGATTTTAATGTATGTGTATGTGTGTGTGTGTGTGTGTGTGTGTGTGTCCAGAAGAAGTGTAAATATGCAAAGCAGAGATGCAGCTTGTGAGCTGTTTGGCATTTTCTGATGGTAACAGCCAACCCCCCTCCCCCTCTCCCCTCTGTGTCGCCATCGGTTTGTTTGTACTCTGCCTCAAAGCCACCAGAGCCTCAAGAGTAAAATAAACCTGCTCCACACCAGGTACATTCCTCCGTGCAGTGTGTGTGTGTGTGTGTGTGTGTGTGTGTGTGTGTGTGTGTGTGTGTGTCTGGTAGATATTTAAGTGGAGGTGACCGTGATTGATTTCCTTGGCGTGTTTTGACAGGTGGACAGGCCCACAAAGCTAGTCATGTGCGTCCACAGTGCAAACCTGTCCCCACCCACCCACCCTAACCTGCCCCAAAAGCCCCCGGCTCCTTCTTAAAGAGCGGTGAACATTACAGCACCTCTCAGCTGGCCTCCAGCAAACAGCCTTAGCCACTTCTGAAAGCCGCCCCTTTCTCCGAAGTGTCCAAAACAGCTGTTTTTTTTTTTTTTTTTAAAGGGCCCAGATTTGTTTGACATAATGACTTTACGCTGATTGTTACTGGATGGAATATAAATACGAAGGTAGGAGTACAAACAAACAAACAAATGAATAAATAAATGGCGCTTTTTCCAGCTAATAGCAGATCAACAAGTGCAGCCAGACATTTCCTCTTTTGTCCAGAAGGGGGCCAGAGATCCATAATTTGCTGTGAACATATACACCCTAAGCATATAATCACAAATCTATTCATACTTTACACATTATAGACACACACACATGCACAAGCACACACCAACATAGTTTGTATGTAAGCGGTATGTAAACACACCTGTTTAGGCGCGTACACATGTACTTAAACCACCATGTATGTATGTACAGGTATGCAGCGTGGCATACACAAATTTTCTCTCTCTCTCTCGCTCTCTCTCTCTCAGTCACACACAAGCACAGCATATACAAACATCGACATACAAAAACACACTCTGAAATGTCTTCTCACACACACACACACACACACACAGACTGAAATATCTTCACACACACACACACACACACACACACACACACACACACACACACACACACACACGTGTGTAACACGACCCTGCCGCCATCCTCTGAGGCAGCTAAGAGCCTCCTGAGAAAGTAGAAAATCCAGCCCTGGTCGCCCCGGGCAACCCGCCTGATTGCATCGGTGGCACGTGGAGCAGGTCAACGCAGCTCGTGCGCTGGCCCACCGGGGGGGACAGTGTGTGTGTGTGTGTGTGGGGTGCTGATGCTTGGTGTGTGTGGGGACGAGCGTGACTTCCCAGTAGCTGTGGCCTGGTATGTGGAGCGGGAAAGCCAGCACAGCAACAGCAGCACTGATCAGGATGTGGAGGGGTGTGTGTGTATGTGTGTGTGTGTGTGTGTGAGTGTGTGTGTATATGTGTGTGTGTGTTGTGTGGAAGAGGGGTGGAGGGGGCTGAATGATTTCTGGCCAGAGAGTGCTGGGTGTTAGCAAGGACACCCTGGATGGTTTGGCTTAGCTTGGATGGCTGGCTCTCTCTCTCTCACTCACACACACACACACACACACACACACACACACACACATACACACTGGGTCCCACCCCTATGGAGTGCAGCTCTGTGGTGGGAAAGTGTGAAAGTATGCGCTGGTCAAACACGGATCACCTGCTTCTCATGCCTGTTTCACTGCTCTGTCCATCCCTCTCTGCCTCTCTCTCTCTCTCTCCCTTTTTCTGTCTGTCTGTTGTCTCTCTCTACCTCTCTCTGCCTCTCTCTTTTTCTACTCTATATTTTTTTAACAGTGAAAAATGATGAATAATTTGTGTCTTTCTTGTTTTTGTTGTCATTACTGGAATTCCAATTGATCAAGAACAATGCTTTTATTCAGAGTTTTGTGTGTGTGGGTGACAGAGGAGAGAGTGTGTGTGTGTGTGTGCGCGTGTGTGTGTAAAAAAGACAAAGAGCTGGTGGGTCAGTGTGTGTGTGTAAGATAACGAATGTGTGTGTTCGTTTCACACTATCACCTTTCCCATCTTGGCCTGAATTTTAACCCAACACCATCTCCTCATCTCTCAGGCCCCAGCCACATCCCCTTTCTCGGCTCTCTGACCCCTAAGGACACTTCCGATTGTGGGCCTCCCCACACAGAGCACCCGTAATGTCCCAGCAGGAACACACATACACACACACACACACACACACATGCTGCGATCTCGGGCATTTACAGGACATGATAGAAGAAGTAGCCTGTGTGAAGTATTTCCCTTGTTTGAAAATCCCAAGAAATCTCATCTTTACACACACACACACACACACACACACACACACAGACACCTACACACACACGCACTGATATACACACACATACTCTCTCTCTCGCCATTTTGTCCTTAGACTACACACACACACACACACACACACACACACACAGCACCCATAATGTTCCAGCAGGAGTGCCAACGCTCCGACTGGTTAGCTCAGCTTCAGCCTTGCCTGCTCTGTCAGGGGGACACTAAGGCATGCTGCGATCAGCCATTTCCAGGACGTGGGTCATATAACGTGTGGGAAAGTCTGAGATGTGGAGGAGGGGGGGGGGGGGTCTGGGGGCTGTTTGTGTGGGAAACTCAGTGTGTGTGTGTGTGTGTGTGTGTGTGTGTGTGTTTGAGGTTACGAAAAGTGTACAGTCTTCCTCAGTATCTTCCCTGTCAGTAAGCTTCCGAGGGACGCAGAGGTGACATTGATTAGCTTACAGAGATCACTGTGTTTTGTCAAACAGACAGAGAGAGAGAGAGGGGGAAAAGGAGGGAGAGAAAGAAAGAGTGTCAGGGAGATTTAAAGGTAGATACAACACGACAACACGCATGAAAACCTAAAATGAGAGGACGAAATGGCGAGGAAAAAAAAGAATATGGAGCAAAAGGCAAAGATGTCAAAGGAGTAATCGAAAGAATGAAAGGGAAAAAGAGAGAAGGGGGGGGGGTTAGTAAGAGAGAGAAAACAATGCCATTTTTGCTTGATGATGTAATTTCCACGTTTGGATTGAGAGTGGCTGGAGAAGGGCTGCCATTGTGTTCCCGTGAGCTTCAGGATGTCCTGTCGGGGAAGGGGGGGGGGGGTGTTGGAGGGATGGGGGGGTGACCATAGGAGACGTGACGGCTGCATTCACGGCTCGCTTTCGCAGGCGGATGGTTTAGGCGGCCACAGAGGAGTGACTCGGAGGATCCCTCGAAGTCAGGTTCTCGTGGTGGCACTTGTGGTACGGCTAAAGCGAAGAACGCCTTCGAGGACGGAGAGTTGGGCAAAAAAGGAATATTACCTGCACTGTTTCGCCCCGATTTTTTTCTTGGAGGGAGAAAAATTAGTGGACGACAGAGCAAGACGACCACTTCAATTCAAGTCGTGGGAGGAGTAGACCTTTTTCTTGGGCCCAGACTTGCAGTGGTTGGCCTGTGTTTTTGTGTGTGTACGTGTTTCTCTGGATGGGCAGTCTGGTTGTAGGTGAGTGGATTTTTTTTTTAGTTTTCCTTAAAACCAAAAAGAAAAAACATAAAGATTTCGAGGCAGTGTATCTTTTGGTGACCTTTTTAGAGGTCCTTCCCCCTCCTGGTGTGGCTGTGATTCCTCTTTAACAGCTTTGCTGGTGAGCGGAAACTCTCGGCTGACTCTCTTAGTCTTTTTTTTTTTTTTTTACGACAGCCTGAGTAAGGAGCTGGTGGCTCTTGGTTAGTGATTTCCTGTTCTGTGAAGAAACACTCATGCAGCCTCAGCGAGGTTTCCTCCAGCAGGTCTCTCCTGGTCTCACTTTCAGATAGTCGTAGAGACAGCGTCACAAGTGCTCCTGTGCCTGTTTTCTAGCCCACAGTGGTCATTGTCAGCTGGTGACATCGATGTTTGAGTTGTGTGTTCAGAGGGAGTGTTTGGTTGGAAGAATGGTGAAAACTGGTGAACTGTTTGTTGGAGATGTAACCGCTGCTGGTAAGTGTGATTTCAAAATGGACGTTTCTACAGTTTCACATTGTACACCATTAATGGCTTTCTGATCTACAGAAATCCCTATTGTGTTTGGGTGTGTGTTTCTGTGTCTTCATGTGTGTGTACGTGTGTTTGTGTGTGTATGCGCGCGTGTGTGTGTACCCGTGTGTGTACGTGCGTGTGTATGTGTACGCGCGTGTGTGTGTGTATGTGTGTGTATGCGTTTGTGTGTGTGTGTGTCACTGTTTGTTTGTGTGTGTGTAGGTGTGTATACATGGAGGAAAATGCGCGCAGAGCGCTGGTGGTGACTGAGGAGTGAGGGAATGGCGTCAATGGTTTGCTCAGCGATGGCTGTCGTGTAACACACCCTCCCACCCCCCAGCCCCCCCCTTCCCCATCCAGCCCTCGCTTATTTTATCTCCTCCCGGTTTGACAGGAAGTTTATCGTGGTGGTAGGGAGAAAGGGGTAGGGAGTTAGCTGATTATAGCTTATTTATACTATTGATTTTTTTTTTAAGTTTTTGTCTTTTTTTGCCCTCTGTAACACTCCCCCTTTCTGTTTGATGTTTTCAGACAGATTGAGCGCTTTGGGCTCATGACAGGAAATGGTTGTTTTAGCAGATTACTGTCAGAAGCTTTGGTTTGTAACACCTCCCTCTCTCTCCCCATCCAAGAGCTAAGCCTCGACACGGGCGACTGTGCGTAACCTCTGCCGTCACGCCCCTTGCTCAAAGTCAAATGCCAGAAAAAGTAAAAAAGACAGAAAAAAGATGCTTGGTTTGTTGCGTTGATCTTTCCTCGGCCTTTCATTTCTGTGCTAATGTACAAGAGTGTGGCCAGGTTTAAATGCTTGGCCCCATAATGGTAGCTAACCATATGCTAGCTCTGCACGTCCTTCTGCTGGGGTGAAGGTGGGTTCACCCTACGGTTCTCTTGTGATGTGGTGAAAGCTCTTGGTGTTTCACACGTTTTCATGGTTTCTTTCCATTCTACACTGTTTACTCTTTTTTTTGTCTTGACAGGTGTGAACTTCAAGGAAGTGAATGAAGAGAATAAGCAGAAGCTCTTCGGGGAGATCTACACCTCAATAGACACTTTGGCATTCACATTTGGCAATGTGTAAGTCAGGCCTGTGCATGAGCGCATAACCACATAACCATGCAGCCATCCAGCATACCACTGACACTTGAGAAATGGATCACATCTGAATGACAGCTTTTCTTTCCATATGTCAGTGATGACGGAGGTATTTGTGGGTGAATGTGAGCGGGGGGATCCTTGCCAGCATTCACGTCTGTTTCTATTTAATAACAGCTGTGTCTCTCTTGGATCCCAGCCACAAACCAGCCCACTTTAAAGTCTGTTTTTATATGTGTGTGTGTGTGTGTGTGTGTGTTAAAATGGAGCAGGGAGTATACATGCCCGCCTGTGAGTCAGGAATGAGATCAGTAGCCTGTTGAGTTTCCTCTGTCAGCATCAGCAGAGTCATGCTCTTCCCATTTATTCCTCCTCCATCTCTCTCTCTCTCTCTCTCTCTCTGTCTGTCTGTCTGTCTGTCTGTCTCTCTCGCTGTGTCTCTGTATTTCCCTCTCTTCCTCTCTCAGAGTGTCTGACTTCCTTATGGGAGATGTAGAGAATGGATCAGCTTTGGGGCTCCCCCAGACTCGAAGAAGCCGGGTAAGACCTCTGCGCCCCACCTTCACTTCTCATCCGCCTAAAACAAAATAGACAAGACAGTCAAGAACAGAGATGAATAACCTTTGAAAGAGACCACCACAAAGGATGTCCCCTTCCACCTTTTTTGTTTAAAAAAAAACAACAACAACAAAAAAAACCCTGCGCACTGCCGGGGTCAGCAGGGGCATGAAAAATAGCCACAGTTGCCCCGTTTTGCGGCAGTGAGAGCTCTTTTCCTGTTTTGGAGAGGGGGGTTCCAGAAATATCCTAATGGAAGTCAGCTATCATGCCCGCGGCAGTTTGCCGCACTTTCAAAAAAAAAGGCAGAGAGACCTGTATGTTATAGTAGCACAGGGGCTGGATGGGTGGGTGGAAGGGGCTGTTTACTGTGCGTCCTCAAGGGCCTCTTTCCTGCCCGTCTGGACGTACTGATCCTCAACCTCACGCCACTGATCTGGCTGCGTATTGTCCTCTCTGTCTCTCTCTCTCTGTCTGTCTCTCTCTCTCTTCTGCAGTCGTTCGAAAACCTCTGCGTGGAGTCCGGAGGGCCCGGACCGGAGAAGGATGAGCCTCCAGGTAAGACCGTCGAGATCGTTCTGGTGAAGATTTAAAGGCAGAGCTCATATGTGTGATCAACAGCTTTGGAGCTGAAGTCTGTGTGGGGGGTTTTGGGGGGCAGGGGGTGTTCTGTGTGAGTGTGGGTAGAATGAAATACTGACTTGTATGTGGTGAGGGGGTTAGGAAACACTCTCTGTAGGTCACCTCATGTTCTGTGTGAGTGTGGGTAGAATGAAATACTGACTTGTTAAAAATGTAGTGCAGCTCTGTTTTATGGGATGCTGGGTCCATCCCATTGCTTGAGTATCAGCAGCACCAGCTCAGTAGTTCACTGACACAAGTGTGTGTGTGTGTGTGTGTGTGTGTGTGTGTGTGTGTGTGTGTCTCCGTGCAGTAAGAGCTTTATCTACTGTGTGTGTATATAAGTAGGGAGCATTACCGTGGCCTGTTATAGTTTCCTGTCATAAGGCCGTCATAACCAATCCCCAGTAAGAACTGCTTAGTGTCAGTATGAATTAATGTGACCCTGCTAACCTCATTTTTTACGTGTACACACACACACACACACACACACACACATACACACACACACACAGCTACACAAGGTCAGTGCAGTGGTGCTTCTGAGACCTCACCTTAAGTTGACCTAGCACAACTCTTTTACATACACAGTTAAAAAAACCCCCATAAAATTACAGTATAATTTTAAATAGCACATTGGTTGTGTGTGTCTTCTAGGTCCATCTCCGCCAGCACGGGTGGAGGAGGTGGATGCAGCACTGCATGGAAGCCTCACAGGGGTGGAGTCAGCCCTGCTCTATGCAAAGGCCTGGTCCAAGTACACCAAGGACCTGCTCAGCTGGGTGGAGAAGCGCATCAACCTGGGTGGGTCCACTGGCCTCAGATCAGTGCCCAGATCGTGTGCCCTTTGTTTCTGAAATAACCAAGATTTATTTTATGATGCACACCACTGGAGCAATAACATGTATTCTAACAATGTTACAGTAGTCATTACTAATGATTTATCAATCATTAATCATCAATTATCAATTGATTTTGTTAATGGCCGTCATTCATTGAGGTAGTTCAATGAATTCTGATTTGTGGTATGGAAGAGTTTCATGTTTACCCATATTACTCAATCTTGCCACAATTGGTCAATTTCTGCAGTGAGGTGAAAGATTATTAAAGAAGCAGAAAAGTTGTTTGAAAGAAAGAAAGCCGTTTCCAGGGTCAGCCCACATGAGTCTAACCTTTGGCTGACTGTCTCGGTCTGTGACCCCATGGAGGTGTAGTGGATACCCTTAGTGACCTGCAGCTGAATCATCTCTGAGGAAGAGCAGTGCTCCACTCCTGCTGCTCACCAGAGGCATCAGAGCGTTGCAGAAGCAGAGGCGGTGCTGGGTGCTGGGTGCTGGTACAGCGTGTTATACGCTGATAAAGCTCTGCAAGATCAGCGAAAAAAAAACTCATGCCTGCTCCATGTCATTGATAATGGTTGATGGAGAACGCCCACGGTCACAATACTTGCTGTATACTGTAATACTTGTGTGGGATACAGGCTTTGTCTCCTCCTCCTCTTCACCTCTCTGTTTTGAGTGGTGATGAATCTGCCATCCTTGAGGGCTGTTTTCTGTCCTAACACTGACAGGAGAAAGGCTGTGTGTATGTTTTCACATGCCAAAAACTAGAAGCGAGTGCTGTTTCTTTTTTTTGTCGTTTGTTTTGCTGACCTTTCCAGTGATTTACTTTGCTTTCTCTTTGTAGATATCGAGTGTGCCAAAAGCTTTGCCAAAATGGCCGAATCTGCAAAGGCGCTCGCCAGTCAACAGGTAATTTTTCCTTTTACTTATTATTCTCTGCCATGGCATTAGCACATCAAAGGCATAATTTCAACAAAACACTACAGAAACAGGAATATTACTGATTTATTATGCTGCTCACTGCCAAATAGACTATAAAAACCAACCAATGATCTTATATTGTCAACATTGTCTTTATGTACCATAGGAGTTCATGCCTTTCAAAGAGATCTACTCGACTGCATTCAAAAATGACATTGAGTACAGCCAGGTTATCCTGCACACTACCGCCGCCCTGCAGGCCAACAAATTCATCCAGGTAACACGGCCACCTCATCCCTCTCCCTGACCTCTCCTGTGTCTTTCTGATTTGCGTAACTGAAACTGGCCTGTTTGACCGTGTGGCATGACCGCGTGTTCCTGTCCGTCTCCTCCATAGCCGCTGCAGTCCAGGAAGAGTGAGCTGGACAAACTGAGGAAGGAGGTGAAGGAGCAGTGGCAGAGGGAGCAGAAGAAAATGGTGGGTGTCCAGGGGTCACTGAGGGGTCAAGAAAGGTCATTTGCGCAGCAGAGTTGCCCTTTTCAAAATGAGCTTCTTCGCTCTTCCCTGATGACTTCCACTCAGTTTGCTGGCCTTGTTGACCTGGGGTGTTTGAACATATTAAGAGCCATCCAAATGCAATTAAACTGAAGTGCAAGTCAGCTCTAACACGCTTTAACACTGAGTCAGCACTGATGCTGACGTAACAGATTGCTGCTTGTCGTGCAAGACCTGTCATGCAAATGTGAGTTCCGTGTAACTGTCTGATTCAAATCCATGGTCGGCTAATGTTACCTCCTCTGTCTGCTCAGTAAAAAGCAGTTCATCCGAAACACCCTTTGCCTTATTGAAGGAAACTCGACTCAGCCGTGAGGGTGCTTGTAATCAAAGTGCACTTCTTAACTGTGTGGAAGTCATAGGAAGTCATCAAGTGCAAGTTGCTTGTCCTTTCCAAAATGACAATCCTGTGCTGGTATCTCCTATGTTTTGTCTGATGGGTAACATTTAGAAGGACTTGTGGGAGTTGTACAAGACAGAACCACATATTTCATAACACAGCTTTTTATCACTTGGATCTGTGCGCCAGCAACATGATGACAAAACAAAAACTAATAGGCAAAACAAACAGGTCGCACCTATTTTCATCCAGCATCACAGGCATGGCTCATGATTTAGCTCCTGTGGCCAGTTGATTGTAGGTCACCCCTCGGGAGTATAGAGTGTGAACGAGGAAGTCATTGCTCCGTGTCAGCACTTTGCAAAGCGCTCTCACAGTTCAGTGCTGCCAAGCGCTCAAGTAGGAGGCAGTCACAACAAGCACTTGCCTCAGTGGGGAACCTCCCAAGTGCTTCGAGGGCTACATCCCAAACGCCAAAAATATGCAGTGGGGTAATCTGTGGGATCGTTCCATGCCATCAGAGCTGCGTGAGTGTGTGTGTGAGTGTGTGTGGTGTGAGAATGTTGTTCCATGGAGGACGTGCAGGATGTTTTGTAGCTCAGCACCTATAAGCAGAACTGGCCCCTGGAGGAAGCGATGGGGCAGTAAGAGCATAAGGGATGTGGGTATAGGAACGGTGGGGGGATTGGGGGGAGGGCACAGGGGGGCTTCTGTACATTGTGTCCACTTCACTTCAGTGACCATGTCCTCCCCTATAGAACTGGGCAAGCATGCATTTCCTTCACTGTCCTTATTTAACATGGTGGTATGGTACATAGACTTCTGTTGTGTTCGTGACTGCATGGTTAAAGTGTGTGTGTGTGTGTGTATTTGCTCACATACTGGCACTGAAAATAAGGAAGTGAGTTAACAGTGTTGGGCCAAGAGCAGTTTTGTAACATGCGAGTGCGTGTAAACTGTGTGTGTGAGTGCGCATGAGCAAGCAAGCTGACTCTGCAAGGCTCTATTGGTGTTTGTAATGTTATGCTTCTGTGTTTATATTTATGGGTCTGTCTTAAGAGGTTTCTCTTTCGTGTGTGTTACTTCTGTGTGTGTTGGTGTCAAGCTGGTGTGTGTTGAGCATTTCATAGCAGCATCCTTTAGTAATGCGTGTGAAATCAGTAAGAAATGGAGGACCATATGTAACTTTGCAACAGTAAACGCACATTGACATCACCAGAGTAGCGTTTATTAAGCGATTGGAATTTGGAATACTAGCGACAATTCTCACATTTTGGAGGTGAAAAGGCGTTTTAGTGTGAACAGCCCCTTATGCTTCTGTCTCCCTTGTCAATGGTCTATGATACATTCAGAAATATCAGACCTCCAAATGTAGGGATATTCAATTCAGTTTAGTGGAATTCTCTGCAACATTTTGGCGAGCCATGTTATAAAATTGCTGTTGTTTGTAGCACAAGATGGACAGCCTATTATAGTTCAATGGAACACTTTGGAGAGAGCCATGTCATAAATTGCTGTTGTTTGTAGCACTAAAAATAAGTCTGTTTAATGTCAGGATGGCCCTTTCAGTTCAATAGAACACTTTCGTGAGCCATGTGATAACTTGCTGTTTATTGCATTGAGATGGACAGCCCATTCATTTCAGTGGAACACTTTGGCGAGTGGTGTGTTTTGTTGTTGTTGTTGTGTGTAGCATGAGGCGGACAGTGCCCTGAGGAAGGCGCGACTGCTCCAGGCCCAGCGGCAGGAGGAGTATGAGAAGGCCCGCAACTCCACCAGCCGGGCCGAGGAGGAGGCCGCGACAGCAGGGTCCGGCGGAGCGGCCAGCAAGCAGCTGGAGAAGAGGAGGCGCCTGGAGGAAGAGGCACTGCAGAGGGTGAGTGATAGACACACATGCACGCGTGCACACACACACACACACACACACACACACACACACACTGGAAAAGTAAAGTGCCACTCAAGCTGCCACTCAATAGTAGTTTCTAATTTTGTGTACGCCTTCCAGCCACTTCCATATTTTACCAACACTTGGCTGGTGGCTGGTGTGAGTTTTCATCCCGAACACACACGCATACACGCAACAGCTCATGGCCATTGCTTACACATCAGCATGAGTGCAGATACACACACACACAAACAATGGAGAAGGTATGAGGAACTGCTGATGGGAACTTTTGTGTAAATCCCACTTTTGGTGGGATGTTTTAAGAATGGGAACATCAAAGACAGAGTTCTTCCTTGTTTTGTTACCTAGGAGACGAGACAAAAAAAAAACAGATTGTTGTTCTCGTCAGGGAGCTTTGTGGGTTTCACTTCACCTACATGGAGTATCTGGTACATGAGAAGAGTCGTGTTTCATGAGTTGGTAGTCTCCATTGTGGTATCAATCTGACTGGCAGAGCTCCAGATAAAAGAATCACTGCTACTTTGACTGCTAAATGCAGTGATGACAATCTTTTATTGCTTTAAATGTTAATCCTTTGAAACACAAGCCCTGAACACAACTGTGCTTATTCGTGATGGAGGCAAATTTGTTTCAAAGTACCATCTATAGCTTAGGGTGGGCATGTGTGTCCAACCCACTCCTTTGGAAAGGAGGAAGTATGCAGGCAAAAAAGGAAATGTCTCGGTTTACCCCTGGTACAAAGGTCACCAGACTAAAGCTGGTAGTGGTGGTAGTAGCTGGACTGAAGCTGGTAGTGTTGCCTGTGGATAGTCCCTTGGTTAACTGGACTGACTTAACTGTGACCGGTGGTTGTTGGCAGGCGGAGGAGGCCAAGGAGCACTGCAGGGCCTGTGTGAACGATGTGGCGGTAAAGAAGGTGGATCTGGCCAAAGCCAAGAGGCAAATCCTGACGCAGATCCGCGAACTGGTGTTTCAGTGCGACCTGACACTGAAAGCGGTGAGTTCCCTAAACACACACACACAAGCACACACACAGCCAAACATCAAGTACAGACAGGTTTGTGACATTATGTATCAGTCTCTGTTAATGCAAAACATATCGATTGAGCACTATGTTTTTCCGCTAGAACGCTCCTATTTTTGCCTACTATACTTTATCTGTCAAATCACTCAGATTTTTATGGTAAACCTCTGTAAACCTGTTTACAATAAAATACATATGCTCTGACTCATACAAGTGTCTCCCCTCCTGCATTCCAGGTGACGGTGAATTGGTTCCAGATGCAGCAGGCCCAGGTGGTGTCGCTGCCTGTGAACTACCAATCGCTGTGCGAGAGCGCCAAGCTCTATGAGCCGGGCCAGCGCTACACCGAGTTCGTCCGGAGTCTCCCCACGGACCGGCGCCGAGGAGAGTCCTTCACTTATGACCTGCCCACTACGCAGAACTCCGGGTAAGACGCAGATACATGGCTTTCACTCGTGTGTTTGAGCTTCTTGAGCTTTAGCTTCTAAGTCAATGTTGGCATAATGTTTACATTGCTTAAAGCATGAAGGTCAAATGTCATCTTTACATTGTATATACAGAGAAAGAAGGGCAATAACTTGCAATCAGAGGTTAATTATTTCACTTGTAGTATGAAATGTCTAATCTCAGCTGGGGAATGGAGAGGAAAGTGTTTGGAGAAAGAGAGAGCGGCCCGTGGCCAATCTGCTTTTACGCTACACTTAAGAGGTGTGATGAGTGATGCTGGGAAGCAGAGGGCCACTGTCAGAAATGTAAAAATGGCTGAGTCAGAGACAGAGAGAGAGAGGGAGAGGGAGAATTCCAGAAGTAATTGTGTTGGAAAGTGGCAGAGAGAGAGATGGAGAGAGAGATTTCATGGCAATGGGAATTGTTGAAAGCAGGGAGTGGGGCGAATGGGGAAAGAGGGATTTTGGTTGGAGGAAGAGAGGAGAGAGAGGGATTGCGTCGGAGAGATTCTAACACAATTGAGTGGGCGCCCACAGGCCTTCCTGAGGAAATGGCTGTGGTCGCAGGAGCGAACCAGAGAGGGAGAGCAGAGAGAGAGCGCGAGAGTGAGCAAGAAAGCCAAATAGCCATAGTGATTGGGAGAGGAAGAGAAATACAAGTAGAGGCAGAATAGGGGAGGGGAGGGGAGCGGGGCTGGCTCTGTTTTCCCTACGCAGGCCACCACGCCCTCGCTTGCCTGCTGGAGCGCAACAACAACAACACAAATCACTGAGCTCTCCACATCCCCCTGCCCAGCCACTTACCAGCCCACCACACACACACACACACACACACACACACACACACACTCTCTCACACACACACACACACGCACCACAACACCTCTTCTCTGGTCACACCGCACACATGTACACACACACAAGCATGCACCACAGCACATCTCCCCTGGTTACAACCCACACACACACACCACAAGCACGAATGTACGCACGCATCACAACACCTCTTTCCTAGTCACATCACCCACACGCATGCACCACAGCACATCTTCTCTGGTTACAACCCACACACACACACACACACACACACATGCACCATGTGGTGACTGGACTTCTTATTGCTCTAGCTAATCACAGTGTTTTCTCTTTACTTTAAAGATATCGTTGTATACATAAACGCTTTAGCAGCAGTAGATAATATGGCCTTGTAACCTACACAGACATCCCTTTGGGTTGTCCTACTTCGCTAGCCCTGCTTAGCGGTCCCCTGTGGCAGCCGCTTTGACACCAGCTCGTAACACTTTTAGATTCACAGTCTCCCATGGGGACTTTTAAAATCTATTGCCTGGTGAGACCGAGTTTTAAAAGGGGGCTCTTTTTGTCTCAGGGGACTTGTAAAACATGTTTAAATAAAAAAAGAAAAGGAAAAAAAAAACACGAGTCCGTATCCGGATAGGGTGGCAGTGACAGACGCTGGTGCGGAGGTGACAGGCTTTTGTTGGGAGGGTGGGGGGGTGGAGGGGTGGCTGGGTGTGTGGAGGGCAGCCTTGTTTCCTTCACTTCCTCCTGCCAGATCCTGCCCGCTGATCAAAAGGGGGCCACAGGCAGACGGCAGTGTGGGAAAAAAGGCACAACTTCACACATCAACACGGTCATCACCACAACCACCACCACGTGTCTCTGACTGTTTGTAAGACAGCTCGTCTTAGCAGTCACCAAAAGACACACTGATACACACACACACAGCACTTACACACACACAATTCTCAGAAGAAAACAAGTGGATGGATTTAGATGTACTTTATTAATTTTAAGGGACATTTTAGTATTTTTTTTTTTTTTTAGTAATTTTTAGAATTTTTTTACATTATATTTAGCAGACACTTTTATCCAAAGCGACTTACAAAAGGAAATGCTAAGGAAATTTAAAAGAAATAAAAAATGTTTTCTCTATTAATGGCTAGAATACATAAGCTACTGCGACACGCTGCTACTTGTGCAACACCATCTTAAAGTAAGTCTTGAGCTGATTACAGCTTTTTTATGTCACTCATTAGTGAGGCAAAAAAAGTGTTGCAACACATAACACTGAGGAGGGCTTTTACTTTAGCTCTCTGTTCATCTCTGCTGCCTTGTGACACTTCACGTCCATTTTTAAGGCCTGAATGGTGAGTTGACGACGGGTGTCGTTTCTGTCTCTCTTTCTGTCTCTGTCTCTCTCTCCTTACTCTCCCTTCCCCTCAGGTTCCCCTTCAATAAGCAGTCGATGAGCAGCAGCCACTCTTCCCACGGGAACCTGTCACAGACGTCTGTCACCTCCGGGGACTTCTTGGGCACGGATGAGGTGGAGAGCCCGGTGCACACGAGGCCGGCCAAGATCTCAGAGAGGCGCTCCAACAGCAGCACAGACATCCAAGGCAAGTGCGCTCAGCCAGGGAAGAGAAATTGACACAGAAAATCTGCCCTTGTTGAGTTGAGGGCCTCCTCGTTGTTTATTTTGCCATGTGTCTATTTTTTTTTAAATACATTAGATATTACCAGGATTCTACTCATCACTTGAAATTGACTTTATTAATGTCTGTGAAGAACAGCACAGGACCAATCTAGGCAGAATTTGTATTATTACACAACTGTTGCTGATAGTTTCACATACTAAATCCTACAATACTCCTCAACAACTAAATGCCTGTAGTTTACATTCCAGGGAAGTCCAAACATGGTGGTCTGAGTCTAAGGCATTTATAATAAATGCTTCCTAAATACATCACTGTGTAAATATAATTAGAACCCAGTTTGTAAAGAACAAATACAGCATATCTGAGATATGGGCCTGACTAATTTGATTTTTTTCCTATTGTGACTGTGTATGTGTAATGGCCAGTTCTGGCATGAAGACATTCCATTAACTTATTGACACTTAACATTCTGTTCTTTGTTTTGTTTACCGCTCTCACTCCCTTCAGAAATGCGGAGGGGTGTTTTGTGTTGTTGCCAACTCAAATCGCCTTACAATGGCGTGTGGCTCACCTCAGCTACATACAACCCCTTTAGGCGAATTAGGCTGTGGAATACACACCCAGAGAGACCCCACCCCCACCCCCCCTCTCCCCAACACACATACAGAAACACACACCCTCCCTCTCGGAGCTTGGATTGTTCCCTGCTAATGAGTTCAGATCATATCTCACCCCCACACACACCTCTCTGCTAATACTAACCACCTCTTACAGCCAGATAAATGTGTTAGCACTGAAATGAAAGGGAGCCATTGACGGGCCATTGAGCTCACAATAGCAGCTGGTTGGCTGTTGAACTCACAGTGACAACTAGTGGGAGATTAGCCAGGCGAGGAAGAACTGGTTGGAATAGGAGAACATGTTCTTTAGGGAACAAAGGTACATTAAACTGACTTTTTCATGTCAGAAGAAAAAAGACCACAATTTGGCGTCAGATTTATATGTACTTTTTGTAAAGCTTCTATCCAAAAGAGGTTCAAAGTACCCCATTTTCTGTTTCAGAACCAGGTTAGGAAGCCCCTTAGTGTTCTCCATGAGCACTTTTTTCAACTGATCATGAGCCTTTTTCTCACTAATGTTGGATTAGTGATGAGATGTGGCGTGTGCTGTAGATTAGGGTTATCTCAGGACAGAAGGGGCTTGTATCTGCTTCAGGTTGAGGCTGAGGCTGTTGCTAATGAGGGGAGGGGAGGGAGGTGGGACTGACTGAAGATGCTCAGTGGGACGGGTGCCAGTGCCCTTAGGAGGTAGCCTGACAGGCTGGAGGCGATGGAGGGACCTTGTGTGTGTGTGTGGGGTGGGGGTGGGGGCTTGTCTCTGCTCCCTGCTGGGTGCCACAAGGTTAAGGCTGCTTAGGTCACAAGAGTGGGTAATATAAGTGTGCCCATTATCGGGCAGACATTGAAGAAACTTAGATGCAAAATCTGTTTATAGATAAACATTTAAGCTCACTAACCGAAACCAAAGGTTTACGGGAGCTAAATTTGTCCGTTTTGTCTATTTTTGTCTAATGGCTCTTTGCCAACAGTAGGATCTCTTCTGCTAAGAGATTAGTGTCACCTCATCCTCAGCCGACTCCTTAATTTACAGATCCTCCCCCTCTGTCTGTCCCCCATCACTACTCTCGCTGCCCTCTCACTTTTAAACCCACTTCTTAGATCTTAGAGCTTTGCTTTCAGCCTATTGTGAGACAGATACATTCATGCATTAAATGTT
Source organism: Setipinna tenuifilis (assembly GCA_030347295.1). Taxonomy (NCBI): domain Eukaryota; kingdom Metazoa; phylum Chordata; class Actinopteri; order Clupeiformes; family Engraulidae; genus Setipinna; species Setipinna tenuifilis. The sequence goes on from CM059285.1 coordinate 13,684,338, forward strand.
GTCTTACACATAATTCACATTTGAATGAAGTTTAGGACATACAATAATAGTGCAATGAATGAGTTAAACTATTTCATAAATTATGTCGCTTAAGCAGACATTAGATTAAGTCAAAAGAGTGGTCTCAAAAGTAGAAAAGATTTGTCTTAAAAAAACAAAATGATTTATTTTCTGGAAATCAAACGTCATTGACCTGCCTTTACCCACCTTTAAACATATAATCACAATCATACTTATCCGAGACACAACTCTCATGTGTTCTCAAGCAAACAGGTGTCAGTTGACACCATTCTGAATAATTGTGGTCTTGTACACCCAAGCAAGTTTGACTTGTCTTCTGCCACCATGCGTCACAAGGCCACAGACTTATCACAGGTTTTTAATGACAGCCAATGAAGCAAGCTAAAGCACTGTCAGGCGTTATCAGATACAGACAGCGCGTTAGCATGTGCATTTGCATCTGTAATTAAACTTTGATTATATTCCTGGCACGTGGCTGAGATAGATCACTTGATTAGATATGCATACGGCAAGACAGCCCTTCATTAAACGTCATTTGACACTAAAGAATGAAGAAGACTGAAAAAAATGTTGCCTTGAAGAATGTCTGCAATTTTTCTGTTTTCATCATGTGACCAACTAAGGAACAACAGGACAATCTGCACACCAAAATTAAGTTGCTTTTACAGTTTTGCAAAATAGTGTGAAGGAGAGAGAATTGTGTCAAGGGCTTAAGCAACACTATGTATTGTGCAATACTGACTTTTTTCCTCATTCTCTTGCTTCTCCCTCTGTCTGTCTGTCTGTCTGTTCGGTCCCTGCAGCTCTGCGGATACAGGGCCCCTTCAGAGCATGGGGGACGGGGAACCAGGGTGGAGGGATGTGCAGCGACTCAGAGAGCGCAGGCGGAAGCAGCGAGTCCAGATCCATGGACTCACCCACGGCCAGCCCAGGTAGCCCCCCCCCTCTATTACAGTGGTCTCTATTGCTTTCTTTCTTTCTTTTTTTGATTTTTCTTTTTGTTTTGTCTTTGTCTTCATCATTCCACCCTATGGTAGATTGCAGTTCCTCTTAAAACATCTCTCTCCTAGATCTTACACCACAGCCGTATCACCATTATGAATGGTATGGGCGGTGTAGAAAGGCTAGGTTTTGTTATCGTCATAGGCGCTAGTCACCCTGGCCCATTAATCCAGCAATCGCCCTGAGAATGTGTGGCTGCCATTGCCCGTCGTCATCCACCTCCTCCATTTCAAACATCAAACCTCTCAATGCCACGCTGACTGACATCCCCACTGCCTCCTAAGCGGTGACCTGCACACAAGTCATGGCCTCATGCCAAACCTAACGTACCTCACTCCCCCTCCCTTTCTCTCTCTCTCTCTCTCTCACACACACACACACACACACACACACACACACACACACACACACACACACACACACACACACACACAGACGTGTGCACACATACACCCACACACACACCCTGAGGTAAAGTGGCTGTGAGCAGTAATACACAAACATGCTAGCTTAACTGCTAGTCTTTTGACATGCTGCCACTTCAAAACCTTAATGCTTAACACCAATAATGTATAGTTCCTTTTTTTGTGAAGAATGTTAAAAACACAGATTTGCATAGATTAGATTTGTTAAGCTTTTTAAACACTGGCTAGCATGTTATTTCTTATTGCATCCAATCCTGTGTGTGTAATGGACCGCTTATGTTGATTAACCTTCTCTGTTGCTGATTTCATTAAATAACAAATCTGGCTATCCACGGAGGATCACTCCTTCAGTGATTCTCTCTCATCTTGGCTTTGTTCTGACATCCTGTGGAATGCCAGGAATGCAGAGGCAGATATGTCTAGGATGGGCGGCTCAATCAGGCCATTATCAGCCAGTCAGGGCGACTGGGTGGGGGGGTGGTGGCTGATCAGTGAATAGAGGTGCGAATCACTCTTGATGCCCCTGCCGGGTGGTCTCTGCTTTAGAGCCATGATCCCCCTGCATATAGCAACACCCCCCCTCCCCCTCCCCATTACACACAAACCCACCCTTTTCTCCTCCCCACACCTCAGCCCATGTTGCTTAAAAACCCCAAACCCCCCGAGTGGTGGGTACAGAGATGCACACAGACAGTTGACACAAACAGGCAGCTAAGGAGGTGTTTGCTGCTGCTGCTTCTGTTGCTGTTGCTGCTGCTGCTTGCTGTTGGGATGATCATGGGATTTTTTTGTTTGGCTCCAGGCGACTTCAAGAGGAGGCTTCCTCGGACCCCCTCGACAGGCACAATGTCCTCGGCGGACGACCTGGACGAGCGGGAACCCCCCTCGCCCTCCGACAACGGCGGTGAGTGTCAGCTCTAGTGGGTAGAAAATGCTGCATGCTGCATGCGAGGTCAACCATTCTGCTCGTGTGTCTGTCAGTTGGCTGCTCCTTTTGTTGTCACGGCCTTTGTGTAAAAATATGCAGACAAGAATGCATAGAGTGTAGAATTTTAAGAATGTCCTTTATGTGGTAGGTATTCATTACACTCGCGCACACACACACTCTGAGTGGATAGTATAGACGTTTTTCTTTGTCAGAACAATGGTGTAAAGAGACGCCATCGCGCATTTTGAGGAGGTAGTCATGAAGAGGTGGTTGCTTTTGAAAAGCTTTTCATTCACATTTGTTGGAAGTGTAGCTCACTGTGAGTTCACCTCAGGAATACTGAGGAGGCATGTCGTTGTAGTCGTCTGCTGGTCGAGGTACTCAGACTGTTGTGCTTGTCGTCTTTTCTCTCGCTGTCAGGCTTGAGTGAAATGGTCACAGAGACTGCCAGCTCCCCTGGACCTTTCCGAAATGCGCAAATGTCCAAGGCGTCGCAGACACACAAGCTGAGGAAACTTCGGGCACCGTCAAAGTGCAGGGAGTGTGACGGCCTGGTGGTGTTCCATGGAGCGGAGTGTGAGGAGGTGAGTACACACACGCACACACACACACACACACACAGCTCAAACTCAATGACTTCTTAAAAGGTCCTATTCTCTTCGTTCAGTTAGCCCTCTCTACTTTGCATAAATCAAATTGGTTCCAAGCATTCTTGAACGTTTAGTAGGTGGACGTTGTTTTGTTTCTAGCAGTTACACAACACGCAACCCAACACTCAGGTCCTTGTTTGATTTTGGTACAATGTTTTTTTCTCCCCTTAGTGTTCCCTGGCCTGCCATAAGAAGTGTCTGGAAACACTGGCCATTCAGTGTGGCCACAAGAAGTTGCATGGCAAGCTGCACCTGTTTGGCATTGACTTTGCCCAAGCGGCCAAGAACAGCCACGATGGCATTCCTTTCATCGTCAAGAAGTGCACGTCGGAGATCGAGAACAGGGCGCTGAACATCAAGGTATGAACATGTCCCACACAGTATCACATCTCTTGATATCCACTCTAGTGAAACGTTGTTTCCAAAGAGGCAAGTGGCTAATCCCTTTTGTTTGTTTATTTTTCCCATAGGGTATTTACCGGGTGAATGGAGCCAAATCTCGGGTGGAGAAGCTGTGCCAGGCGTTTGAGAATGGCAAGGACCTGGTGGAGCTTTCAGACCTCTACCCCCACGACATCAGCAATGTGCTGAAGCTCTACTTGAGACAGGTGGGTACCATCTTTTCATTACATTTACATAAGACACTGCAGTGTGCAGCGGAGGCATAATGGTTGTGGAGTCTCTCTCAAACTGAAAAGCCACAGGGGCTAAGGTCATTGAGCTGAGGTGTTTGCTAATCTAACGTGTGATGTCCTGTGTGCTGTCCCATGTAGCTCCCTGAGCCGCTCATTCTGTTCCGCTACTACAACGACTTCATCGGCCTGGCCAAGGAGAGCCAGAGCATCATTGTGGAGGAGGTGGAGGCTTCGCGCGGGTCGCTGGCCTCCGAGACGCGGCAGGTCAGCGTGGAGCTCAACCGTGTTCTCTTCAAGATCCGGGACCTTCTGCGCCAGCTCCCACCGGCCCACTACAAAACACTCCAGTTCCTGATAGAGCATCTGCACAGGTATGTTCCTGATTTTCTGTTTTTCTTTTCATTAAAAAAAAAAATATATTATATATATTTTTTTGTCCATAATGTCATTACTCACTGAAAACCTTATTTTGTTGACACTAGGGTTACCGAGAAAGCAGATGAAAATAAGATGACTGCTAGCAACCTGGGCATCATCTTTGGCCCCACTCTCATCAAGCCACGGCAGACAGACGCAGAGGTCTCCCTGTCCTCGCTGGTGGACTACCCCTACCAGGCGCTCATCGTGGAGCTGCTGATCCGCCACTTCCAGATGATCTTCGATGCACCCCTCAGCCCCCTGCCCGTCTCGCCCACGGCCGGCGAAAGCTCCCCGCTGCCCAAGTCACGCCTCACGACTCAGGAGAAGGAACGGCAGCTGAGTCGCCACTCCACGTCTCTGGTAGACATCAAGGAGGTGAGTCTCACTAGACATCATGATGGGCTTAGACCCAAAAATGCTCAAAACAGCATTTTCACCCTTGCATGCTAAGGTGGAGTTTCTGGTAGAGTTCCACGGGGCTGATGGTTTTTTTGTGTCTTTGCAGCAACACAGTGCTAAGACGTATAAGAGGCATTCCTCAGTGATCCCCTCCACACATCTGATGGATGAGGTGAAAGAGACCAAACCCAGGACTGATAGGAGGGAATTTGTCCCTGGTCAGTATTTGGTGGTCGTGCCTAGAGAACTCTTAAATGATAACAAGATGAATACCTTGCAAAAATAACCACTAATCTTTCTTAATGATTGACTGATTTTTTGTCGTCTCTGTTATTCTTGACAGTTATGGACACCGACTCAACCACCATCAATGGGCTTCTGTCTGCCAGCAGTCCAGAGATCCAGAGCTCTCCACGCTTCCCCCGTGCCATTTCCTCTATCACCATCCCCATCACATCCTCCAGCAGTGCATCTTCAGCATCACCCACCAGCCCCACCGCAGGGTCCGGCTCTGCCTTTGGCTCCAGCTCCAGCCGGGTGCAGCTGCGTCCGCCACGGCCGAAGCTGTCCTCTCGGCCCGTCAGCTTGCCGCCCGAGCGGCTCCTGAATGCCCGCAATGCTGCCGACGCGGGCCGCACCCAGCCGAGGGACGCCGCTATTGAAGAGGCCTCGGAGGAGGAGCCCCAACAGCAGCAACCGCAGCAGCGCTCAGGGCTAAAGACGCGCTCCGGCACGTCGCACTACCGCAGCACCTACATCGACACACAGACTCTGAGGCGCAAGTGGGACCGCGAGTACAAGCGCTATGATATCACGGCCCGCACCGCCATGATCGTGGCCAAGCTGCCGGATAAGGATGCGAGTTCTGCGGTTGATGGAGTGGCTGCTACTACCACCACCTCCTCCCCTACCACCAATACCATCCCACAGCTGTCATCATCAGTGCCATCATCAAAGGGGTATTTCCCAGAGCGTATGTCCGGATCAGTCGGCTCAAGTCGACAGGGCAGGGGGGCGCTGAGGCGGGAGGGAAACGTGAGCGAGTACAACCCAGTGCCAACGGCCTTCCGCCCGCCACGCACCCTCCAGCCGCCCCCCGGAACCTTCTACAAACCCCCGGTGGTGGGCAGGGCCAAGTCCCTCACAGAGATCTCGATCAAGCCAAGCGCCCCGGTAGCCACAGCAGAGGAGGACGATGATGATGAGGAGGATGAAGATGACGAAGAGCAGGTCCTGGAGATTGAAGTTTCCGTGGATGGGCCGTGCCCAGAAGCCGAAGCCCAGAGTCCAGAGCCCCACTCCCCATCCCAGTCGCACAGCTCCAGCCCCGAGGAGCTCAGCCAAAGCGAGGCCAAGCCCGTCTACCAGAGACTCCGGTCGCGCCGGCTGCAGGAGTTTGAGCACCGAGAAGCTCACTTTGTATGACCTCACTTCTGAAACTGCTACTGTCCCCTTGCCAGTGTTGAGTGGCTGAGAACTGTAGGGCTACATAGCAGTCGTGTCATATTGTTACGTACATGCAGAGGAAACGTATGGAATACAAACTGAACAGATGTGAACTGTGAGGAGAACACCACAGAAGTGTTATATAAAGTTAATATATTCCCTGTTACCTGAATTCTACAGGCTCACGTGAGAAAAAGCCGAGTGGATGAACAGAAATGAGAAAACTCAAAAGTATGCACTTAGTTTCAGTTGTGTGTCACATAGTTCCTTAGAGATCAAGCATTTTGAATTGTTACCAAGGGGAAGATAAAAAAATGAACAGCAGGTTCTGCATGAACAAGATGTATTTTTTAAACAATTAAACAACAATTGAATTACTAATTGGACTGCTGAACCTTTATGGCAGTTTTTTTTTCTTTTTGAACTGTGCAATTGGCTTCACTTGGAGAACATGATACTGTTGTATAAAATGTATTGTTACTATGCCAAAAAATAATTCAGCTGTTACTATTGTGTGTATTGTCACTTTATCACCACTGTTTTAATGCACTTACGAGGCTTAATCCAATCATCCCCAATCGTTTTTGTACATTTCTACCATTTTTTTGTAATGCAGTATTTTATTGTACATGTACAGTATTACTTGTGTTCAAGTATTCAAATAAAATGTTTTTAATTTGATATGCTGTATAATCAAAAAAATCAATACAATATTTGTATTAAACTGTATGTCCGAATAGCATTACTGGATATCGACCCTAATGGAGGGACTGTAACAACATTTTCATGACAGACTCCAAGAAGTCTCTTTAAATATTGGCTTTAATGTCTTCATAGAAACATTAAAATGTGGTGTATGATATGGTGTTTTGTACAAAGTATATTGGTATATTTTGCTCAATTTGGAGCAGGGTAAAAAAGGACGTTTATGTCAAAAGAAGTTTTGTGACCCAATAGATTAAGCTCAAGTAAGTGCATTTCTATGTAAACTGTGTATCACTCAGTGTTTTATAAAATATTATGAAAAGGATGTCTCTGCTGATTTTAAATGTTTTAACTCTTCTGCGGTATACAAGGCACATGCCAGATTACACTTTTGTAACTTATTAAAACTATTGATAACTCACAGGTTTACAAGTTTATGTCAGTCGTCATTTTTGATCAGTTGTAGTTTTCTATATTACACTACTTGTCATTTAGCAAATGCTTAATGCTCTTATTCTAAGCAACTTGTAAATTACGCACAGGGCGCAGCGCTGGCAACCTCTGGGAATGAACTCAAACCCTTTTTTGTGTTTCATTTGGAAGCCCAGACCACCATATGTTGCGGTATTTGAGCTAACATGTGAAGTCTAAATTGTCATGGGAGAGGTTTACAAACTTTTCCCCCTAGATCCGTTTGACAGTGATGTGAGGGTTCCTCGCACGTGCTAAACTACTTTGCACATAAAGGCCACGGCCCACGATGGCTAAATCTCGCTAAGAATAATGTAATTAACACTCGGGAATTTAGGTGACGATCAAAGGCTCAATTCACATTTTCTCTGCCGAAGTAAAGTGCGCCGTTTACACTCTTAATTTTGTTTATATTACTTGTTGATTGGGCGCTTGCTGATGACTAGGCAGGGCCCTGGCAAAATGCATGAAAGGCGTTTTGGTTCTCAACATTCACAAGGGGGATTAAAATAATCTGATTACAGTTCCAGTAGGACCGCAGGAAAACGGCGACGTGCAGTCCAACATGTAACTCCGGGCCAAATGCCCAACGAACAATTTATAAGATGTGTTGTCGCACGAATATGTCCCCCCTGCGGTGAGTAGTCTATATACTTACTGTTTATGTAGCAGAGGTGTTCTGACATGGAGGATTAACGTCCGTTGTCTGTGAAGAGTGTCTGAGGTGACTGCACGCGCTGCTGACAGATGGGTGTTGCATAACACTGTCACATAGATTGAAAATGTGGTGCAGTATCTGAATGTATGCCACGCGACTGTATTTTAGCTCTGAAAGAAAAGCTAATTGACTCACAGTAGTGTATTTACAAATGTATTTTAAACGTATATCTAACAGGCTCTGCTTTTTTCTACATCTCAGAGGTGTAGTGTAAAAGCGTCTCTGGAAATGGCTGTTCATTTAATAGTTGTTGGTGTTTCCAGGTCGAGTTGTGGCGTACAGTCTCGTACTCGGATGTTAGTCCCAGCGGTGTTCAGCAACAAAGTACCAAAGGCTCACGACTGTATCTTCGCGCTATTAGGGAAATGAGAATACCTAACATTACCACACACCACAACAGAAACAATAAATCTACGGTTAGACATAATGTGTAAAGAACTAAAAGAATTATGCAATACCAGTGGCGACTTATGTGTGCATTCCCAGCAGGTATTTTGTTTGCATCCATGTTTTGTTTTCCTTGTGTTTTGTTTACTGCCATGACATAGCCTAACCCTACTGGTAGCCTAGTATGTAATGTCAGGGCATTTCCACAGTAGCCACTGACAAGTTCTTCAAAAGATCTAGAGATTCTTTGGTGAAGGAGGTTTAATGCTGGTTCACTTTGTTCCTTGTTTTATTACTCATTCCAGGCACATCAGCAGCCAATCATACCTGCTCAGCCGGCTATTGTGTGCATTGATTGACATGACCTAGAAAGTGCCAGTGCCCACCCTCTGGGCCAGCCCTTATTGCATTTGTGTATATACATTCTGTCTGTTTCACTCAGCATCAAACTGTTCGTGTGGAGAAGGATGCAGAGAAAAGAGGGGCCCACCCATGAGATGAACAGACCCACATGCCTACCCCAGAACTGAGCATCAGCTTGTAAAACCCAATCTATTTTTGTGCCCTTGTGTCTGTGTTCAGGTTTCTGACCTGTTTGTGACCCCCCTTTTTGGGAGGGGTGGGGTGGGGGGTCATAGAGGAGTAACCATGGGTACCATCAGCCAGGTTCGGCTTCTTCTGTGGAAAAACTGGACCCTCCGGAAAAGACAAAAGGTAAAAAAAGAGCAACAAAAAATACTTTGTTCCACTTTTGCCCACAAAATACATAGGTTCTCAGTTACACACACATACATACACACATGCACTTATGCAGACGTACGCACACACACAAGACATGATTTGTTGCTCGTCCTAATGCATTTGGCCCAGGTGGAAGACGACACTGTGGTGGACCACAAAAAGAAACAAAAACACAAAGCTCATATTGAGAACAAGCTTCACATCAAGGGGTGATCTGAGCTCCTCGTCGTAGGACATGCCCGCGCACGGTGCCTCACGCTTTTGTCCTGTCAACCGATATACCACCAGGAAGGGACAGATAGGGAGTAAGCCCACTGTGCGAGGGCCCCTTTTAACTCAGGAGCATTGTGAGTGCTCGGCCATGCATTTTGGAAAGGCCTCCCCCCCCACCTACACCTCGCTTAGCATCCCAGCCCAGGCTGCGTTTGAAGGAATGCCAGGAACACGGAACGAGTATCTGAAGAGCAGAGATAAGATCAGACCGCTGGGCCCCATCTCACTGCCAGCCCCCCACCCCCACCTACCTCACCCCACCTTAAACACTGCCCCTAACCACCCCTACTCCCCATCCTCCAGCCCCTAACCCTCCCAACTCCCAGACAACGAAGCCTGCCAAGGGCTTCAAACGACCCTTCTATTGTTACACAGGCCTTGTTTGCATTGATTCTTGGCCCTTGCCTCTGTAAATATGCAGCGTGGGACTGTGATTTGGTGGCCGCTTTTATTTACACTAAAAAAAGTTTAGCAGCCCCCTTGTAAGGAGGCCGGTGATGTACATGAATAGAAGGGTATATGAGTCGTTCGACATAGGGTGGACCCTGGAAAAGGAATGGCTACACTCTCTGCTGTGCTTCTCAGAAAACTAAGGAGTTTGAAGGCCAAAGTCCAATCAAAGCAAAGGCGTTATTTCAAACAGTGTTCTGATGGAATTGTGGAGGGAGTAATCAAGCTTTAATGACTTATTTGGACAAGGAGCTAAGCAGTCGTCGAAAAGCTGAACCTTTTCATTGTGGCCTTGTTGAACTCCCATTCTCTTCCCCAAAACTTGGCTGCATATGAGGAAGACTGATTATTTGTGTCCCTAATAAACATTCAGTCTGTTCCAGTCTACTATATACAGAACGCAATGTCTTTTGCTGAATTGTTGACATGCTCAAAGTCATGTCTCATTCCCTTAACCTCAGGATGAACTATAACCCTTCAAACACAAAACAGTCCTGCTTTGACCCCTTCTCTTTTAGTAATTGGGGTTATTCGTCTGGGAATACAACTGTCAATCAACAGGTCAAACAATTCCCTTTAATTGTCTTGCCAAGGCCTTATTTCAAGTACATGATTCAGTGACAAATCTGGGTAAATTAGCTCAAAGTAAAATGTAAACCTCCAAAATAAGGTGTCCTATGGGCTTGTTCTGCTAGGAGAATAAAGCCCCAGGCGTCTTCTATTAGGAGGTTTACTATTTACTCTGAGCTAACTTGCCTATGTTTATCACTTCACCATGTGCTTGAAGTACTATTCAGGAGTGTGCCTCTCATTCAGTGACCCTGTGAGAGACGACACCACTTGGCTAATGCAGAGTTGTGTTTTCGCCCCTAATCCAGGCTGTTGTTTCCGCAGATCCGATTCTTTGCCGAGATCATGTGGCCTGTGATGTTGTTCATAGGCTTGGTGTGGCTGAGAAGGGCTAACCCGCTGTACCGACAACACGAGTGTAAGTTGAAGGTCCGGTTCCCATACTGTTGCGGTGAGACTGTGTTGTTTTTCTAGATTTCTACATTCCAGGATAAACCTTGACTCGAACAAAGCCTGTGATGAACCTACCACCGACGCTTAATAGCAGTTGCTATCAAAGCAGTGGGAATGCAAAGTGGCATTACATAAATGTGCTGTTGACCTAAACTCCATCTGGCCTCTTCTCTGGTGTAGGTCACTTCCCCAACAAAGCCATGCCCTCCACAGGGATCCTGCCTTGGATCCAAGGCATCTTCTGCAACGCCAACAATCCCTGTTTTCAGTACCACACGCGTGGAGAGTCACCAGGACTGGTATCCAACTACAACAACTCGCTGTGAGTTTTAGACCCTAACAGCCTGTTCAGTCCAGTTAAGAGAGAGAGAGATCCAAATCAGCTAGAGAATAAGTCTTAAGTGTTCACATTCAAAGCACATTGACGGGTTGTGTCACAGCCCCCAGTGGAATGCATAGCATTTTTTAGAAACACAGGAAATTACTTGGAAATATTTTGGTTCACAATGTTTTTGTTTTTTTAATGTGTGTGTGTGTGTGTGTGTGTGTGTGTGTGTGTGTGTGTGTGACCGTTCCTCAGGCTGGCTCGGTTCTGGGCAGACACCCAGGAGCTCCTCCTGAGCGACCCAGAGTTCCTGCAGCTGGGCCGCCTGTGGCGTGAGCTCACAGCGATGGGCACCTTCATGGACACCCTGCGCACCAATCCCAAGCTCATCGAAGGTCATGGCCCAACACTGCCTCCTAGCTAGACCCTACCCCCAACCCCACCTATACCCCCACTCGACACCACCCGCCCCTTCCCAGTCGCCCCTCAGAGTTACATCATGTGCGGAATTCCACTCCACTGACAGCCACCTCATTGTGCGCTCCCCTCACCTCCCTGCTCCACACGGCTGAAGTGTGCTTCATTGTCCTGAAGGACCACCGCATTTGCTAGTCTTGTTGCTGAATAGTGAAAAGGGCTCTTGCGCTTTGGGGGCTGTAGTGCCTTCATTAATCAAATTACTGAAAGTACTTGTCTCACAGAGAATCTGAAGTTTGTGGTAGAAAGGGGGTGCGGGTGGCGGCTGTGGTTGAAATTTCTGGGGACTGAAATAGGTATGAAACCTAGTCTTGCTTTCTAATGGTTTAAAAAATGTCAGTCGAGTCAGTCTCATGCATTTGCTATAGATATTTATGTTTTAGAAATGCAATGCAGAATATGAAAATCACTGTAACCGAATTCATTGTCCCAGTCCCGAGCCCGACCCCTAGCTTTTGCTCTTTGACATGCAGAATGAGGTGGGATTGCATCACCTAGGACTTCCCCGTTCCTTCAAAAAAGGGCCCTTTTCACCGAGCGCAGGAAACCTAAGCCTCTTCCTTTCCCCTGCGCTACTTTCTACCCCCTTTCTTTTATTTTCACAGAAAGCTCTCCCAATTTATTTAGCCCTCGTCAGGGGCACACAAACAGCACCCTGTCCCGGAGGGGGTGTGTGTGTTGTGGGGGTGTGTGTGTGGGGGGGGGGTGGTTAGAGGAATTGATTCTGACATTCCTCCGGTAGACAACTCTGCGGGGGCTCCCTGCCGAAAAAATAAATTATGTGGGACGGTTATAGCACACGGAATGTGATTGATTGCATTCCAGTGATTGATTGCATAAGGGCCCCGAATGCTGACTCTTCAAAGCTTTTTCACAGGGGTCATGAATGAAAGGATTCTCTCTATCTCTCTGTTTCTCTCTGTGTCTGTGTGTGTGTGTCTCTGTCTAGCTGTCTCACTCTCTCTGTCTGTCTCTCTGTTTCTTGCTTTCACGTCTACTCGATGTCTCTGTCTTTCTCTCTCACTCTGTCTTTCACTTTTACTCTTGCTCGATGTCTCTGTCTTTCTCTCTCACACTGTCTTTCTCTGTCTCTCGCTTTTACTCTTGCTCGATGTCTCTGTCTTACTTTCTCACTCTCTCATTCTCTGTTTTGCTTTTTCTTTCTTTCTCTCTGTCTCTCTGACAGTCTCTGCCTGTCTCTGCCTGTGTGTATAGTCGGAATGCATATCAAACAGGCACTTTTCAGTAGCGGACAGTGCAGGCCGTTGGTTGGTTGTATTGAGGTGGAAGTGCAGACAATGCGGGCCGCGTCTGTGTGGGCCGACGGCACAAAAGCCAGGGTGGAGAGGTCACATCCCTCTCTTTGATGAAGCGCTTTTCTGCCGGTTTTGTTCACCAGGTTTGCTGATCCCTCAGCCTTACACACACACAGTGTGACACACACACACAAAGTCCGTCACACACACACACACACACACACACACACACACACACACACACACACACACACACACACAGTGAAATACACACACACACAAACACATACAGAAACGCTCTCAGGTCAATGGGGCTGTTTCTCAAAAGCACACAGGCTCATTCCAGTATGCTCTTCTCAGTATGTTTGCCTGATGTGCTCAACAGCTCTGTTAGTCTCTCTTTTGTACAGCTGTTTTATCTGTTTTGCATCATTCCCTCTCTCAGTTGGCACCCCCTCTCCCATACCCCCCCACAACACAAACACAGCATACACACACATATGAATCACCGACCTACAGATGAACTCCCACTTTACAGTCCAGACGAAAACTCATACAGTTGGGAATTTATTTGCCCCTAAACTGGGTGTTAAGGTCACAGACAGGTCACAGTGGGTGGGTGCATGACAACTTGAGTTATCTCATATAAAGTTCTGGTGAAATTGTGACCATTCATGGCTGATTTCCAGGATATTCTTGATTCATGCTTTTTTCCCATCAGGCACTTTCCCAGGGTGCTCTGAGCAATATTATTATTCTCGTCAGCCCAGCAAGTTCCTGAGCACATTTCACAGAATGGTAACCTGTGCCTCATAGTCTCCCCTGGATTCCTGGGAGACCAAATCCAGGATGCTTAATTGTGTTTCAGCACTCAACGACAGCACTAGCTCACACTTAACCCCTCAGACCAAAGCCCTCACTGAGATGGACAGCACCTTTCTCCTCTGGAGAGACCTGGCTGGGATGCTTGTCATGCATGGTCTTTCAGTCGCTCTCTCTCTCTCTCTCTCCCCACTCTCTTCTCTCGTTCGCTACCCTGGAGTGACAGAACAGGGTCATTCGTCTTTGTGTCTGTTTCCCCTTCTCTCCATGGCTGAAGGAGCCCACCCACTTTCAGACCCTGATTAATGCTTGGTCAAACTGAATGTGTGATGGATGAGACTCCTTGAATCCAAGTGAAAGAAAGTTCTGGAAAATGCTCTGCAGCTCAGTATAGGTAGTAGTATAGTAAAGCATAGTATGTATGGTATGGTATAGTAGTATGGTATAGTATAGTGTCACCCTAACATCAGCATCTATAAGTCATCCCTCCCTATAGCCCTATAATGTCCTTACCTCTACTGACTTTTCCTCTGTGTTTTCTACAGGTCGTGGTGTAAAGGTGGAGGACATATTGAAGGATGATGAGACGATCACCTCTTTCCTTCTTAGAGATGTGCCTCTCTCTGACTCTGTGGTCAACCAGCTGATTAATGCCAGGATCCGACCTGAACAGGTGTGCTACCACATGACAGATATAAGATCAGGGCAAGATCAGCAAGATCTTTGAAATCTTCTTTTCTCACTTGTACTAAATGCCACGAATCCAGTGAATTCTGACTTTTTTTTTATATTTGTGCTGTTAGTTTTTTTATTTTTTCTAATGCAAGTTTACTTGGGCAAGGGTGCTGGGCAAGGTTATTTCAGTTTTCTATGACAAAGTTACATGTTACAAGTTAAGTTACAAGTTTGTTTTTCTTGGGTAAGGCACATGCTACATATGATGTCCTTATGTTTTATGTTATGTACATGACACTATAGATTATTATCATGGATGTAGAAGATGCTTTCATCCAGAACAATAGGGGCTCAGACTGTTTAGAGATCAAATGTAAATTGACCGTTTATTATTCGCAAAGCTACTGCTACTCCTTCGAAACGCTACACTGTTACTTAGGTCCTGTTCTAAGTGGACAGTGGCTGAAAGTGCCCTCTCACAGACAAGTTGTGGGCCTAAACATTCTTCTTCCTAGCGCTTACAATCCGTCCATCCACAGAATGTCAGTATCTGTTACTTTGTAATTGTGTAACATTACCACTCGCTTACATAACTCATATTCTTAACACGGCTCATCAGTGACATTCCTGTGCATAGCGTACACTCATTCCCACTGGCCCCCTTCCTCCCAGTGGTGAAGGCAACATGTTTGGGCTCAGCGTGATTGTCCAAATAAAAGTTGTGTGGCCCCAGATGGTTACATGAGTCTCCCTGTGTGAGACCAGAGTGGGGGCCCATGGAGGCCTGTGTGTGTTGGCTTTTGTTACGGTAAGCCAAGGCCGTGTTTGGCTTTGGCTAGCTGCTCATGTGTGTGTGTGTGTGTGTGTGTGTGTGTGTATGTGTGTGTGTGTGTGCGTGTATGTGTGTGTGTGTGCGTGTATGTGTGTGCCGGCCCATCATGCCGTTGGTCTTGATGTGATGGATATATTAGTCCTCGAGACCATTACCGTCATCTAGGGGGGGATATGGTTCCTGTTTGGCAGTAAATATGACTATTTAGCCAACTCCCACCACAGGCTTTGCTGATAGAGTTCTACCCTTTGCGCACACACACGCACACACACACACACACACACACACATACACACACACATACACCACCCCACCTTAAAGGTCAGTGTCAAAGCCAATTTATTTGGTATCCTTATGTGCATTTGTGTATTTTTCCACCTGCCCAAACAAAGACATGAGTAAAGATTTGAACCAGATCAGGAGCCTTTAAATATACAGCCCAGTGTGTGGCTCATGTTGCTCAGAACAAGATTAGAGTTTGTGAGAGAGATAGAGTTTATTTACTCAGCTCTGTGGGGATTGTGGGGGTCTGGACACCTGATGGGCTTCTGGTCAGCCAGGGTACACCACAGGTCCTGATAAGAAACTCTGCCTCCCCCCCAGAATGGAGGAGTGTTGTGGGTGGATTGTTGTGAGATCATCAAAATGTTAGAAGTTGGTGGGGGAACTTGCCGATATCTTGTTGATGTCACCCTATTCCCTTGCCAGTATGAGAACCTAATACAGTAATACTTACTATATAATGATAATACTATATGAATACTATACAAGTCATACTTATTAGAAAGCAGGGGTTGGGCAGGCATGTGGATGCTTGGGTGGATGCGTTGGTGGGTGAGTGAGTGACTGAGTGGGTGGGTGGGTGGGTGCTGAGGAGAGGCAAAGGGAGAGAGTAGGGCAGGGGCGTAGGGGCGAGTGCTAACCCACGCTGACACCCCTCCCCTTCCCTCCCCTCCCCTATCCGAAAACAAAGCCCCCCTCTGGGCTGCATGACATCAGTATTAGAGCAGCCCCTCTCTGGCGGCTTTCATATGGAAATGGGGCCGGGCGAGGAGCACAGGGCTCTCCTATTGATGACAGCTCTTTCTCAGAGCCGCCTAATTCAGACGGCTGCAGGAGCGCATGGGCCTGGCATGGCATGCAGACTGCCTAAGTCCTTAGCAACTAATCAGATGGGATAGAGAGAGAGAGAGAGAGATGAAGATAGAGAGACAAACAGAGAGCGGGAGAGAGAGGGAGAGAGAGGGAGGGAGGGCATGTCTGTCACTCACATGAAGGGGGGGCACAGACATATATGTGTACATGCGCAGAGATGCGTAGCATACACATACGGTTGCCATGGGCACCACAGCGCCTGCACAAATGACAAAAAAAATGCATACTGCTGTTTGGCTAGACGAGACAGTAACTCCCGCCCACATTCTCTCAAATGCACAGAGAAGCACGGCTTTATTTGCCCAAAATCTTTTATTCTTGAGCAAACAGCACTGGCTCTGAGAATAAAAATTTACACTTTTTTTTTCTTTTCTTCCTTTTTGTCACTTTTCTGTCTGTCTCTGTCCCTCACTCACAGTGAAACTGATTCAAACACACACACACACACACACACACACACACACTCAGGAGCAAACCTACACACAAGCAGTGAGGCGGTCTGGCGGCGAGACGGAGGCTACACACAGAAACACAGACACACACACACACACTTACTGTCATACATTCATTCCCGCACACAAATGCACACCGAGACAGCCAATTACACCCAGGGGTCAGTGCTAAGCCTGGCCTGGAGAGAGGGCCACATAATGGCTGCTGGTGGGAGCTGAGGAATGTGGACAACCAGGGTCACAGAGATGAGGGAACGAGAGAAGGGGAGAAGGGAGAAAGAGGGAGAGGGAGAGAAAAAAAGAGAGGGATAGAGAGGTAGAGCTGTAGAGACACGATGAGTGAGAGAGACAGTGAGAGAGAGATTGTGAAAAAGAAGGAGATAGAGGTTTACATAGGGAGAGAGAGAGTGAGAGAGAGAGTAAGAAGAGAGGGGGAAAGAAAAAGAGAGAAGGATGGATGGACGGAGAGGGCCTCCCACCGGCTGCCTTGTTTATTGTGCCTGGATATGTGAACGTCTGGAGTGAGGCCAGCATCTAAGCCCAGCAGGTCCCATACGGCTCAGCCCCATTCAGAAGCACCAGGGCCCGAAGCAGCCAGATACCACAGGTCTCTGTTCCACAGCACGGACAGTGGCCATCTGTGTGTGTGTGCGTGTGTGCGTGTGTGTATGTGTGTGTGTGTGTGGGTGTATGTGTGTGAGTGTGGGTGTGTGCAGGTGGGTAAATGCGTTCATTTGTGTGCACGGGTGTGTGTGTGTGTGGATGTGCACATGTGTATCCGTGTGTGAGTGTGTGTGTGTGTGTGTATGTGAGAGAGAGAGAGAGAGAGAGAGAGAGAGAGTATGCATGTGCACGTGTGCGTCCGTGTGCAAGTATGTCTGTGTGCGTGTGTGTGTGTGTACGGCACACAGTGTCCGCACCCTGAACCCAAACCTCAGCTTATTGACAGCATATTTCCCCCCGCGAGGGGAGGAGGAGCGGTGTTGGTCACAGTGTCCCCTTTGTTAAAGGGCTGCTCTCTCTGTCACTCCCTGTAACTGTCTGTTAGGCGCCCCGCAGTGACTAATTCTCGCTAATGTGTCACCCACTGCAAAAATGTTCCCACTTTCGCGTTGCATTGCATAAGCTATTTGAGCAGAACTCTGCCAACACACGTCTGCCTATCAGAGGGGAAGGTGAAGGAGGGAGGGTGGAGATAGGGTGGATGATGATGGTGGTGGTGCTGGTGGTGTTGGCAGTGGTACACAATGGCTCATTCTCTGTCACAGTTTGATCATCAATGAACTACTGTATTTTTATTGGTCGATTTTGGACTAGAATGGTAGACGTAGTCTGTGCTCACCTGTAAGCTGGGTTGCCATGTGATTATGGGAACAATGTAATGATACATCGTGTCCCGGGGACGTTGGTTGGCATGAATGGGGGAAGGGGGATCAGATTGCAGCCGGTTATCAGCTGGTTACAAATTGTTGCCATAAATAGCCAGTCACCATGGGAATGTCGCTATTGCTGGGGCCATGCTCACTGAGGAAGTCATGTCCATTATGGTCAAGTCCGCATGGCCGCGGACTTTTATCTTGACGTTGATGTATGCATGTGTCAAGCTAATGAACAATGAATCAAATTAATCAGAAATGATTGAATACTTTTTGTCCTTTTCTCGGTTGTTTTTTCTACTGCTTTTATTCTCTCTCTCTCTCTCTTTCTCCTTTCCGATTGTTCCCATTCAGCCATATCACACTTTGCTTTCTTATCATTTTTTGCTTTGCTTCTTTACTTATTTGTTTGTTTATGCATTTATCTGTTGCTTGGTGTTCCCCCTCTTTTTCTGTTTTCCTGGTGCCCAGTTTGCGTTTGGAGTGCCCGACCTTCAGCTGAAGGACATAGCCTGCAGTCAGACTCTGCTGGAGCGCTTCCTCATCTTCCCCAGCCGCAGAGGCCTGTACGCCGTCCGCCACGCCATGTGCGCCCTCACGCCGGCAAGCCTGCAGACGATCGAGGACAGGTTCTACGCCAACGTGGACTTCTTCAAGCTCTTCCGCCTGGTCAGCGCCTAATTCTCCTCACATTCCGCTGTCTGATGGTGTTGCTGTTGGTCTCTAATGGTGTAACTGCTTGTATAAAAACTACAATGTTTTGGGGTTTTTAATGTTTTTATTAGACATAAATGTGAAAAGAGACAGGAAGTAAGTGGGGATAGAGATGGGATGGGATCAGGAAATGACCTAGGGTCAGATTCAAACCCAGCCCCCCCCCCAGATATGGTATGAGGACTGTACTTCACCATGGCACCCCCCATGTCTCTGTATTTGAAGTGTGTGCAGGACACAGGATGTTGCCACAGTTTGTGAAACTACAATGGCAGTGCCAACAGAAACAGAGTTGGAGTTTCAGTGGTTTTGTATTAGTGATGCAAGACTGATCTTGTGTCGAAAGGTTCTCCAAGCACCATTAAAATACTAATAAAAAAACAAAAAAGAAAAATATTTGACATTGCAATACCAACAATGCGGTTGTAACTGATGCTTGAGATTTATTGAAGTAACCCACAAAATCAAATTAATCCACTGGGGTTTGCTTGAGCACAGCGCTTATGGTGTAATTATACTACAATTATTACACAGAGAAACAAAGAAAACATTCCTTGGCAACACTCTAAATGTGCCTTCAGGGATATCCCAGCATGCCAGAGGTCCATTCTGTGGGCAGTGCCAGGCATGCTGGCACTCCCCCGCCAATCTCTCACCCCCAGCCACTGAGTCATGAGGCCCCCAGTAAGGGCGGATTCGCCACGATACACCCCAAACAACCAGAATGTGCTCCTCAGCATTAAGAGGAGAAATAGGATCGTAAAAATGGAGACAGAGGCAAAGTCGAGGTCAGGAAAGGCTTTGTTGCTTGCCTTTAATGTGTGATGAATAGTGCTGTTTACAGTGCTGGAGGATTAGGGGGAGAAGGAGAAGGAGAAGGAGTGGACTGTGTGCTTTCCTCATGCTGAAGCTGAGCTGTCATCCTCTCAGCCTGAGCGAGGCGACGAGCTGTAGAGTCTAAATCCTCTGCGCAGAACCAATGCCTTAATTGTACAGTTGGACTGCCTAAGGTTGCAATACCTTCTGACCATTTATTTTTTTATGTATAAAGAATGTACACATATATACATACATACATACATGTATACATATATACAGTTATATATATATATATATATATATATATATATATATATATATATATATAATGGTAATGATTTATAATCATGTACAAATTATACATACATATACATGAACATACAGTACTATAAATACAGTACTACAGAGTATATATATGTACTATACACTAAATCAACACTAAATCAACCAGTGTTAAAATCATCATTAAAATGGTCCAGTCTTCCGAGCAACATTATCTCTATAAACACAGGTGTTGAGCCAGGACTGGGCAAAGGGAAAGTGGCCAAAGGGCCAAGGGGTGAGTGCTGACCAGCCCGCTATGTGATGAGCAGACAGACTTGGCCTATTTCAGTAATGGGATTAGAACAGACACGCCTATTTGGAAGACTAAAGTATCAGCTCTCCGTCCATAATAACACTGAGAGAGAGAGAGAGCGAGAGAGAGAGAGAGAGAGCAAGAGCAAGAGCAAGAGTGAGAGAGAGAGAGAGCGCAAAGTAGAGAGTGAAAGAGAGAAAGTAGGCTCAAAGTAGAAAGTTAGAGACAAAGAAGTACAGAGAGACAGAGAGAGAAGTGGAGGGGGCAGGGTTCTTTCCCTTGGTCCAGGGCAGGAACGTGACACAGCTGAGCTGCCGTAGGCTTTGACCCTGTCACATTCCTTACACTTAAGTGTACAGCCAGCCCTCTGTTCCTTACTCTCTGTATGTTCTTTCCTTTCCTTTTCTTTCCTTTCTTTTTTCTTCTGCCTACTGGCTGGTTATTGCAATTTGTTGCCTTGTTCTGTTCCTGTCTCATTCAGTTCTCCCTTTGTTTTCACTGTTCTATTCTGTTCTCTTCTGTTCTGCTCTTCTTGTCTTTAGTCTTGTCTTCGCCACTCCTCTCATATCCCCTCTTCTTGCCTTTCCTTGTCTTTTCTTTTCCTCTCCTCTCTTCCCCTCGTTCTTCTCATGAGATAGTATGGAATGCGAGAGAGGAAGGATGTCTTATTCTAGCGGTAGCCACACAGCAACACGCGCCATTTCCTGCCCCCCCCCCCCCACTCCCACCCCCCTCGGGCCCATTGTATTTTCAGCACGTCGGGGGCAATTCCCACTAAACGTGAAGCGTTTGAGTCCCTGGAAGAATGACGGCTTTTCTGGAAATACTGTACAGGCACGCCACAGGATATGCGGCCAGAGACACTACAGCAGGCCCCTGCTCAGCAGATTTGTTGTGACTAATCAGAGCTCTGGAGGGCTATTTGGCCTGCTTTAGACCAGCTGCAGGCCTTTTCCAATGGGCTGTGTAATCGTGTAGGTATGCCGAAGCAATAAAATCCCACTCCCTTCTCCCCACGTTAGCCTTGACCCACTAAACAGTGGACGGGAGTGGGTCAGGTCAGTGCTGTTTTTCACTCCTGTTCTCGGAGACGAATGTGCTGATGGTGGACTTTATTGGATGACTTTTCTTTCTCTTTCTCTCTTTCTTTCTCTCTCTTTTTTCTTTCTTTTCTTTGTCTCTGTTCAGCTCCCTCGTGTTCTGGATAACCAGTCCAATGGAATGGACCTGCGCTTCTGGTCACGAGTGTTATC
>CM059285.1:13713264-13858264 GCA_030347295.1 Setipinna tenuifilis
CTAGGCCTGGACCATCATATCCAATGGCATCTCAGCCCCCCCGCCCAACAATCCCCATCCAACCGTTTTGTCTCAGCTTCCATAGCCCCCTAAAAGCCCCCCCCCTCGTGCTGACAGGACAAGCTCTGGTCCTCGCAGGCCAATTAGGTACAGCTGTCAGTCTGCCCGCCCGGCCTTTCACTCCACCCACAAAGAGCGTGGCCCTCGCTGGCCCCTGGTGGACCCTGGAAGGCCCCGTGATCCACCCCCCCCCCCCAACCGCCATTGCCAGGAGACAAAAATAAAAAGGGCAGAAACAAGCCCCATCCAAGCGATCAATTAAAGCGGGGCTAGCTTGCTCTTCGCAATAGCCTAATGCGCTGATGTTTAGCGTATTGTTTGGGCCCACAGTGTAGGGATGTTTTTCGGGGTGCTTCACGGAGGGGGGGCTCTCCTGGGTGTAACAGCTCGATTGGACATGGCTGGCGCTCCATCTGAGGGCTCCATTGAGGTGTCACGGGGAATGGGCCACGGGGGCGAGGAACTTTGGCATTGGCATTGTTTGTGTGTCTTCGCTAGCAACGCATTGCTAACCTACACACATGCTCGTGTGTGCAAACAGGCACACACCACATACATACCCCCACACACACAGGCGTGTGCACACACATACACATTTACTCTCTCGAACAAACACCTATTTACTCTCTCTCTCTGTCTCTCTCTCTCTCTCTCACACACACACACACACACACAAATACATACATTTACCCTCTCTCTCACACACACACGCACAATCTGAGTGATTACTTCACTCTTATGAAGTAGATGTGAAATTAGTTGAATTATGAAATATTGGGGAGGAGGGGTTTTGCATGGATCAGTTCATGCTTGTGTTTGTGTTTATGTGTGTGTGTGTGTGTGTGTGTGTGTGTGCGTTCGTGTGTGTGTCCACACGCGTGTGTTATCTTAGCTTGTCACTGATATCTTCCCCACTCTTCTGTCTCCCTCTTGGGCTCCTTCTCCCCCGCTGCCCAGTGCCTGGAGCTGGACAAGTTCAAGGCCCTCTCCACTGACGCTGAGCTCACCTACCTGGCTCTGGACCTGCTGGAGGAGGGTAAGCTTTGGGCCGGCCTGGTGTTCCAGGACATGTACCCATGGACCAGCGACGTCCCCCACCATGTCAAGTTTAAGATCCGTATGGACATAGACGTTGTGGAGCGCACCAACAAGATCAAGGACAGGTTGGTGGGAGGGACGATAACTGATTGTTAGGTTCAGTCTTCTTGTTTATATGTGAATTTATAAGGCTATGCTTATTTGTGTCATTCCTCTTTTAATTGAATTTCAAGTAATGCACAACAGTTTAGCCCAGTTGAATGCAATTCAGAATAAGTACTTAATTGGCAAATAAAACGTTTATATTGCAAAACAGTCTGTGTAAGACAGTCTGTGTGTTTACCTTTCTCTTTGTCTCGCTCTTTCTCTCCCACACACACACACTTTTTGTCAAACCATTTCCTGTTTCTCTCAGATACTGGGACCCGGGTCCAAGGGCCGACCCAATGGAAGATCTGCGTTATGTGTGGGGCGGCTTTGCCTACCTGCAGGACATGGTGGAGCATGCCATCATTAAGACCCACACTGGGAAGGAGTGGCCCCTCGGGGTGTATCTGCAGCAGATGCCCTACCCCTGCTATGTGGATGACCTGTGAGGGTGACATTCAGTCTAAACGTTGAATTTAAATATCAGAAAATGTGATGTATGTTTTCGATAAAGATGACTCATGATCTAATTTGAAGAGCAACAAACTGAAAATTAGTTGAAACATACTTATTTAAAAAACATTTTCAAAAACCTGTCTTTGGCTGGTTCAACCTTTGGCTGTTTTTAACTTGCTTTTACTTTTTCTTTTTTTTTCCTTTGTTTCTTTCTTTCCTTTTTGTTCCTCTCCTCTCCTCTCCTCTCCTGTCCTCTCTCCTGTCCCTAGTTTCATGTTGACTTTGAACCGCTGCTTTCCCATCTTCATGGTGCTGGCCTGGGTCTACTCGGCGTCCATGATCGTAAAGAGCATTGTACTGGAGAAGGAGCTGCGTCTGAAAGAGACCCTTAAGGCCATGGGCGTCACCAACGCTGTCATCTGGACCACCTGGTTCATCGACAGCTTCCTGCTGATGTCCGCCAGCACCGCTCTGCTGACCGCCATCACTATGGTGAGGAAGACAGCTGCCCTTACTGGAGCCCAAAAGGGTCATAAAGCGCAATATCATAAACGAGTCAGGAAACCTAATAGTACAATAGGTGGCACTGATGTTTGAAGTCCATTAAATAGATTGAGATGATGCTTTTAATATGCTGCAGTGACCCCTAGTGGGTACTGTGCTGTAAAATAAGTAATTTTCCACATACTGAACTTTCCACTGGTGGCTGAATAAATGGATATATTACTACCATATCCTCCTTTCTCTCTGTCCCTCTTCTCATAGGGTGGAAATGTACTGAACTACAGCGACCCGCTCATCCTCTTCCTCTTCCTGCTGGCCTTCACCACGGCGACCATCATGCAGTGCTTCCTCATGAGCGTCTTCTTCAACAAGGCCAACCTGGCGGCGGCGTGCAGCGGCATCATCTACTTCACCCTCTACCTGCCCCACATCCTCTGCTTCGCCTGGCAGGACCGCATCACCAAGGACATGAAGCTCATGTTTGTAAGCGGACACACATAAAGGGCCTCGTAGGGTCGACAAACTTAAAGCCACAGAGGTGGCAAAGCAAGTTTTCAGTGCAAATGTGGGGTTGTGCTTGGGGCCCAAACAGAGTCTAGAGTTGCCTCTAGCCCCTTTCTGTTGGGGAGTGCAAGTGTGTCTGGTAAAACAATGCTAACTCATTGTGGCTAAAAGGAAGTACAGAAATAAACTTTCAATTAGAAGGTTGGTGGTTTGATTTCAGATCATCTGGACTTAGTAGGAACATACTTGCGTATGGAACCCATATACTGCTACTGGTAGCATGAATATCAGCCTTTCGCCATGAGTGTGTCCATAAATGGGTGGACGTATAGTAGATAAATGTGTAAACGTGGTATGTAGATATCAGCTGTCTTTGCATACGTAACTAATTCATACTTAAGTACAAGTATGATATCTTTGTTGTTGTAGTTGGGGGGGCATTTTATTATAATTCCAGTATGACCGTTTTAGTTATTCTGATGTTATTCTAATGTCTAATGTGTGTTTAACACATCTGGGAATTACATAAATATAAATATATATGGATCTTTAGCAATCTCTTGGTATGAGACAAATAAATGACAGTTGGCACATAATTGCCAATGCACACAGACATTATATGTGAAGTGAAATGTTATTCATTCTATTTCTGTTTTTAGAAGGGCAAACACGGGTCCTCTCTCAAAACTGGAGCAGGTTTTCTGACAAAACATCACTCCAGGAGTACTGACAGGAGATTTACTGTAACCTTGACAGACAGGTTGAAAGAGAGCATTGAGTAATCATCTGAGACGTGTGTGAATGTTAGTGAATGGCTGAGTACACTCAGGTGCCTGAGGGGATTGTTGCGCTCTTGTTTGCACAGTCAACTCTAGTGTAGATTGTCAAAGTACACAATGGCCAGTGGTTGCTTGCAAAGGAAGGTGTGAATGAAGCTGATGAATGATTGCTATTATTTCAATCATCTTCTTCAGCTCTTTTAAATTGGTTAGATATTTACCTTTCTTTAGTTGTCTTATTTGTTTTTTTATTCATGTTTGTTCTTTCTTTCTTTTTCTTTCTTTCTTTCTTTCTTTCTTTCTTTCTTTCTTTCTTTCTTTCTCTTTCTCTCTCTGTCTGCATTCCTCCCTGCTAGAGTCTGCTGTCTCAGGTGGCGTTTGGCTTCGGGACAGAGTACCTGTCTCGCTATGAGGAGCAGGGTCTGGGGCTACAGTGGGACAACATCCAGACAAGCCCTCTGGAGGGCGACGAGTTCTCCTTCCAAACTTCCATCATCATGCTGGGTGTGGACACGGTGGTCTATGCCCTGCTGGCTTGGTACCTAGACAATGTCTTCCCAGGTGAAGCAACACCTTCGCAAGCAAACATGAGGACACCATTAAAACTGTTGCATAAAGTGTTGTGAATAGAAGACTTGCCACGATTAGCTTTATTTACAGCTGTAAGCATGTCATGCCGGTTTGCAGTGACCTGTAAAATCACTGCACAGTAATCAACAAAGCATGTTTTTAGGTTGTTGTCATTTTTTTTAATGAGAACAATACTCAAAATTCAAAATCTATTTTTACATTTCTAAAGCCAGTGACTATTAGTCTTTTAGCCCTACAGGCACTAATAGGTTCCCCACTGTTGTGCACGTCTACGCCAGCAGTGACTATTAGCCCTATAGACCTACAGGTACTAATATAGTAGCAGGTTCCCCACTGTTGTGCACATCTACGCCAGCAGTGACCACATTTAATTATACACGGTCCAAAAATAGCTGGATAAGGTGGCGCCATTCCTGGAAAGCCTGAGTGAGCAGTCAGTAGGGAATGCATTTAAGGGCTCAGGAGTCACCTGAGGATTCTTCATGAGCTTGTAGTCACGGGATGACTGCAAACCAACGTGTGTCATCCGGCAAACACTCACACACTGTCCACTTAACCTCACGTGTGTGAGACTTTCCACACCTGTAGAAGTTAACCTAAACTAACTAAAAAACCTTAAATAATTATTAAATAGGGAGTGTTTTCGTTTACATTCGATTATTAGAGCATCTCAATTTAAATTGCACTCAGTGTTGCAGATACTGGGACCATTTGGTTCAATTATGATTCTGTTCTGACTGTTGTGTTTTGATTCCACCTTCAGGGCAGTATGGGATTCGTCGGCCATTTTACTTCTTTGTCCAGCCCTCTTACTGGCTTGGGACCGAACCTCTCCCACCCAGTGAGTAGTATGAAGACAGGTGACACAAATGTGTGTATGTGAAGAGGCCAATGTAGTTAAGCCCCCCCCCCCCCCCCCCCAGGTTGTTTTTGCATTACATTTACTGATTAGCTTTACAGTCAATCTTCACACTTTGTATCTGTTCAGTATACTGTCATTGGTAGAAGTGTTAAGTTCAAATGATTTTTTATCAAACACATATGATCCTCTTTGACTGCCTACTGCACTGTGGTCCTCAGTTGTGGAGAAGAAGGAGGCGGCACAGGACAAGCCACCCTTGGACAGCCTGGAAAAGGACACCTCCATAGGGAAGCCACAGCCAGAGCCATCACCACCCACTTCAGAGCCCAAGACGGCCAGCACAGAGAGACGATGCTCCTGCAAGCACCAGGACATCCGGGAGAAGCTGGAGAAGGAGCGAGAGGAGCAGCAGAAGAGGCAGGAGGAGGATGACGACGATGTGGAGGAGGAGGCCTACCAGAACATGTCTGAGGAGCAGAGAGGTAGGGCACCATGGCCGCCAAAAGCACAACACCAATCCTCAACCAAACTAAAAGGGGCCTGGTTTATGTGTGCCTGAGCACGGCTTGCATTGACTGGCATGTTAATTGCAGTTCAGGGTGACACCTCAGATGGGATGTTGTTCTGGAGACAGTGCCTGACTCACCGGTACATTGTTGCTTAGCTTCAGGTCAAGTCTGAAACAAAAGGTGATAAGGACCTCCATTCCCACGAGTACTGTTACACTGAGTTTTTTTTTCAGCATACATATGATAAAGGACTATTATTGTCCTCTGTTTACACATACACACACACATACACACACACACAAACGCACACACACACACTTCTGTGGTTCTGTGGGAAGTCCATGCCCTTGAGTGTGTGTTTGCATTAAAGTGCAGCACTGTAGGCCTGGTGTGACATTTGTGCATGAGTGTGTATGCGTGTGTATGCGTGTGTGTGCGTTTGTGTGTGTATGTGTGTGTGTGTGTGTGTGCACGCTTGGCTGTAAGCATATATGTAAATGTCAGTGTATTTGTGTGTGTGTGTGTGCATGCATGTGTGTGTGTGTGCTTATGTATGCCAAAGAATGCTGGTTAATGTAAAACCGAGGTGCTCGTTTCACCTCGAGCGAGCGACATTCCTTTCCGCTGATCTCACACTACTCAGCCACGGCTGTCCTCGCAATGCTTCTCTCCCTCTTCTCTCTCTTCTCTCCCCTCTCCCTCCTCTCCTCCCTCTCATCCGTCTATCTCTCTAATGGCTCCCAGCTCCTCTCCTCCATATTCCGCTGCATCCCTCTTTCTTCGTCGGCTTTGTGGAGTTTAAAAGCGTAATAATCCGTTTGCTTCAGTGGAAATGGAATGGAATGTGTGGAGAAGGTCATCAGCATCGGCATTACAATGTATCCCTCTCATAAGAATCCGATGGCGGAAAAGGCTAGGGTGAGCCTCCAGATAGCAGAAAGATACTGTACGCCGCCATCCCTACCAACTGACCTTAACTCCAACATAGAAAAACAAGTGCTACTTCTTAGCCAGTGTGAGTTATAAGAAGGTTGCCTAGTGGAAAAAATCGAGAGCATGAAAGTGGATATGTGTTGCATTGTGGAAGTTCATGGACAGGAGAATAAGACAGAGAGACTTAGTATCGGATAGGAAGTATTTGGGAAAGACAACAGGAGAAGGTGTGTTTGTTTGACATTGAGTTAGATGTTGTCTTGCTACAATAATGGCCAATGACACTTCAAGGTCAGAAAAGGTGAAAGAGAGAATAGGGCTGATAACATGTCAAGATATATAGATGTGCATGTCTTTGTGTTCATTACTAATTTTTTGGCTGAACCTGTGGTGTGTGTGCATGCATACGTGTGTATATGCGTGCGCACTTGTCTGGTTTAGTGACTTATCTAGGTCAAGTATGAAGTAGAAATATGCTGCCAGATGCGTGCGTACGAGCTTGCATGCATGCATGCATGCGTGTGCAGTCTGGGCTTTGTCAAAGTAAAACCACAGATCTTCTGGCTAGTGAAAGGGAGTGAGCAGAGTAGCCTCACTAGGCCTCAAACTCAAACAGATAACGGCACCAAAGAACCAGGCTCTGTCACATGCTAGGCCTGGTGTGTGTGTTCATATGTCTGGATGTGTTCAATGTGTCAAGTTTATGAAATGCGAGCAATTACATTGCACTTAGCTGACGCTCTTATCCAGAACAACTACGTACAGGGTTTCAGTTACAGTCCCCGGAGCAATGTGGGCTTAGATGCCTTGCTTAAAGGCACTTTAGCAATGGATGAGGGTGCAGGAGAGCAGTAGTTGTTTATTACCCTACTCTGATTCTTACAACTAGAACAGGATTTAAACCTGCAGCCTTCCGATTCCAAGACCAACTCTCTAACCACTCGGCCCCCACAGCTGTTCATCTTCTCCATTTAGGCCTGATTTTGACTTTCTGCACTGCCCTCGGCACTGTGTTTGCTTTCTTTTCCCTTTTGTATGCTTTCTTATGAACTGCAAAAAGAATTAAACTAAAACTACATCTCTGAACCCTGTCCTGTGCACTCTTCCAGGGAAGTCCTACTTTGAGGATGAGCCGACTGGGCTAGAGGTGGGTGTGTGTGTGCAGGACCTGGTGAAGGTGTTCAGTGGCAGCTCCAGACCAGCCGTGGACGGCCTCAGCATCAACTTCTATGAGTGCCAAATCACCGCATTCCTGGGCCACAATGGAGCCGGCAAGACCACCACCATGTGAGGCACTGACACACACACACACACACACACACACACACACACACACACACACACACACACACACACACTGCACAACCATTACGTGCATTCTTAATGCAAACACAATTACCTGTATACACAGTTAGATGTCCGACACTGATGGAAAAAAAATCTGATTCAGTATTTATACAATAACTCTAGTACAAATATTTATCTTTCCTGGATGTCATCTGAGCACACGTGACCTCTTAAAAGCTTCTAATTTATTATTCATTTAATATTCAAATATTCAAATGTACATCAGAAATAATGAGCCTCTGATAGTTTTAATGAGCCTCTGACCTTTGGCTGCTCCACCTGCCTTAGGCACCTAACACATTCATTTTGGTTTGACTGTAATGTTTTTAAGCAGCTCTTTGGCGCCTGCTAGTTTGACATGTGACTGCTGGCGTGACTGGTTTGAGTTGTTTGCATCAGACAGACCTGAGCTAAATGAGCCAAACGATTTCTAAGAAGACGGGCTATGACAGAAATGGAAAATGATAGGTCCCGTAGGCAACAAAACAACTTTTTTTATGTTTGGCAGGCTCTCTACATATTTAAAATGGGTAGTAGACTGATCAAAGGAGAGTTAATTGGGTTATGAAGACAGCCAAGCAACTAGAAAAGTGATTCATAATTCCAAACCAAGGAACCAACAGACATTCAAGGAAAGAACATAGCTTCACTACACATTGCTTCACTTTACTAATTGACGGGGGGATGGACCTGTTTGGCTTTTGAATTTTTCAAAATAAATTCCTTTCATAATACTAAAACACTGACTAACAAACAACTTCAAACACAGACCTGGCATGTTTTTTGTGACAAGTCAAAGACTTCGATTTAACTGTGTGCAATTCGCAATGCCAGGTCCATCCTTACCGGATTGTTCCCTCCGACCTCTGGGACAGCGTTCATCTACGGGAACGACATCCGCACGGACATTGACATAATCCGCCAGTCCCTGGGCATGTGCCCCCAGCACAACATCCTCTTCAACAAGTGGGTTCCCTCTCCTGCCTCCTTCGGCACCAATACCCCTCCTCCCTTTAATATAAATGAGATAAAACAGAGTTTGTTGTTTGTTCACACTGAAATCATCTGCCCTTCAGTTGACCTTGAGTTTATCATTGCATATAGTTCTTACTAGCTCACTTGATCTGTTAATGGATTGTACAGCAGCTTACTACATTTTTGTCACTGTACACCTGCATTTTTCTTGCATTTTTCATTCCCTTTTTCTTTCCCTCTTTGTCTTGCTCATTCTCCCTTTCTCATTGCATCTTTCATTGCTTCTGTCTTTCTTTCACTCTCTCTTTTTGCTTTTTAAATCTTCATTTAATGTAATTGCTTCTTTCATTATTCCTCTGGCTCTAACTTTGCATCTTTCATTATCTCTATCTCTCACTTGCTCTCTCTTTCTCTCTCTCTGTCTCTCTCTCTGTCTTTCTCTCTCTCTCTCTCTGTCTCTGTCTCTCTCTCTCACTCTCTCTCTGTCCATCTGTCTGTAGTATGACCGTGGCAGAGCATATCCTCTTCTACTCGCTGCTGAAGGGCAGGCCTCTACCTGAGGCTCAGGAGGAGATGGAGAACATGCTGGAGGACCTGGGCATGCCTCACAAGCGAGACGAGGAGGCCCAGAACCTCTCAGGTGTGTGTCTGACCTCATCTACACCCTAACACCACACACACGTGCGTGCACACACACACACGCATGCGTGCGATCACACACAGACACACACACACACACACACACACACACACACACACACACACACACACATATTCAACTTCTGCTTTGCCTTTTGATATATAGTAGAAGATGCTATTAATCTGATGATTGGTCATGCGCTCACATGCCGCTATGAGATTGCTGTGTAAGAATTGGCATTGTATCACCTTGGGAGATCTGGCTAGGCTTCCTGTCTACTGGATGACTCTGCATCAGAGCTGTGACACAAGTGGCCAAATATTATGTCATCTGTTACTGGTAGTTCTCCTTAAAGTCTTCTTTTGACACATCTGCTAATTGTGGTGATGAATCTGCAACTCTACTTTCTTTCCTGTTCTTTAGGTGGCATGCAGAGGAAGCTCTCTGTTGCCATGGCGTTTGTCGGCGGGGCAAAGGTGGTGATCCTGGACGAGCCCACGTCGGGAGTGGACCCCTACTCTCGTCGCTCCATCTGGGACCTGCTGCTGAAATACCGTGCAGGTAGACCTCATGCTCCCCCTGCTGGATACATCAGGAAACAGCACCTAGTTTCTCATGGATCTGTCATACTATATTGTGACACACACCATAAATTGCAATAAGTGGTGTTGAGGTAAAATTAAAGGTAGGTAAATTATACACACAGCAGTAAAAAGGTGGGTAAACTATTTAACATTATTATATTATATTATATTATATTATATTATATTATATTATATTATATTATATTATATTATATTATATATCAGAAGCCCAGGAAATGCTCTTTTGTAGCATTAATGACATTTTATGTTCCTTTATACCCCACAACACCACTGGTTATAATGTATAGAAATATTTGGCAGTTCAACCAACTGCCTCAGGATTGTAGCTTTAATTCCAATACCAATAGGAAAACTGTGGGTGGGGAAGTGAATAACCTGTGGTCTGCTGCACCCACATCCATAACTGATCTAACCCCACTGTCAGTTCACAGGGGGGACTGTCCCTGTACTGTAAATCACTCTGGATAAGAGTGTCAGCTAAATGTAATGCAATGTAATGCAGCATCTACCACAATGCGATCCTGTTGTTTTTATTTAAACCTGAAGGCCGCACAGTGATCCTGTCCACGCACCACATGGACGAGGCTGACCTGCTGAGTGACCGCGTGGCCATCATCTCCCAGGGCCGCCTGCACTGCTGCGGCTCCCCCCTCTTCCTCAAGAAGCGCTTCAGCGCGGGCTTCTACCTCACACTCGTGCGCCGCATGAAGGACGGCCCGCCACTCATCAGGAAAGAGGTGAGAAGGGAGCGGGAAGTGTGTGTTTCTGTGTCCATGTGTGAGTGAGTGAAAGAGAGAGAGAATGTGTTTGTCTGTGTAAGCGAGAGAGAGAGAGAGACAGACAGAGCATGTTTGCGTGTGTGTATGTGCTCATGCATGCCTTACAAGTGGTTAAACTTGAAAGCCTGCGATCACAGTGAAACAAATATACAAATATTATGTGTTCAAGTAAAATTGTTTGTGACGCCCTTAAAGACCTGCATGACCAACAGAGCTCATCTTCTCACCCTGTGTGTGTGTGTGTGTGTGTGTGTGTGTGTGTGTGTGTGTGTGAGTGTGTGTGTGTGTTCGTGTCTGCATCTGTGTCTGTGTGTATGGGCATGTGTGTGTGTGTGTGTGTGTGTGTGTGTGTGTGTGTGTGTGTGTGTGTGTGTGTGTGTGTGTGTTGTCTTGTGTGTCCCAGGGGCAGTGTGACTGCGCAGATGAGTGCTCGTGTAAGTGCTCGCTCTGCACCAGGTTTAAAGAGGGCGACGTAGCTGAGCCTGTGGTTCCTCGTAGACAGATGGAAGGTAGGAGTGTTGCCACTTTGTCCTGACAGCTGACTGAGCTACAGCCACTCCACTCAGCTGCCAAAACAAAGGAGGTTTTAAGTGATTTAACTGAGTGTATACTAAAAACATACTTACCCATACTAAAAGCATACTTACCCATACTAAGAATTTAAGTATACTAAAACAAAATTGGCTACACGTTATTTTATTGTCACTTTTACATTTATTAGGTTCAGTGTAACAAAGTGTACAACAATGTGTAATATTATGTACCTACACTGTACCAAAGGGTTCGGGTTAGTGTTAGGTATGTACAGCTAAATACATAATATTACATGTTGTTACATGTCGATACACTTAAAAAGGAACCGTAAAAAATACAGTGTTGCCAAAAAATCAAGCAAACAAAGCAGGGGTTGTTGGGTGGCATGAGATAAAGGAAAACACTGTAAAAACTGACCCTGACCCCTGTAGATTTATGCCATGCGGGACGTGGTTATGTCTGCTCACACTGGGCCAACTTCTTCCTGTTGCAGGTCACCATGGTGACTGTAGTCTGTAGCAAAAACAGGACATTCATGAAAAGCTAAGTTGACGATTGGATTTGGTGCTAAATTGGATAAAAAAAGACATTTTAAAAAATCCTGCTGACCATACCGTAAGGTTATTAAATTGTGTTTGTGACGGTGCAGTGACACATAGTGTAACATAGTGATTTCCCTTTTTCTCTTTAGTAATTCTCAGGGTTTGGAACAGCAAGCCAGTCTTTGACTTTCATGGTTTTTGTATATGTATAAAAAAGATGCCCTCTGATTTTCATTTTTATCACAGAATGTTCTATTAAAGATATAAAAGCCATATTTGAAAATGTAGTTGGATTGAAGTTACTCTGTGGTAAAATCTAATCCGAGTCTGCCATGAAAGTGGGTTATCAGTCAAAAGCTGGCCTGATGTATCCAGATCTTAAGATACAAGCATTTCTAAAAGCCTGTGGTTTGTGTTTTTTCAATAAAAACATCATATCTTATATTCTCTACTAATTAAATAATTAAAATGTATTGTTTTAAAGTAATACTTGTGTTGTATATATCTGCATGTCCTTCTGTGTGTGTTTGCATTTTGTGTCGTGTGTGTGTGTGTGTGTGGGTATGTGTGCGTGTGTGTTTGTGTTTTGTGTCACGTGTGTGTGTATTGTGTTGTGTTCTGTGTATGTGTGTGTGTGTGTGTGTGCGTGTGTGCGTTTGTGCGTGTGTGTGTGTGTGTGTGTGTGTGTGCACGCGCACACACACTACCACAGGGGATGTGGAGGCCATCACGGCCCTGGTGCATGACCACGTCCCTGAGGCGCTGCTGATCGAGGAGATCGGCCAGGAGCTGACCTACCTGCTGCCCCACCACGGCTTCAAGCACCGCGCCTACGCCAGCCTGTTCCGCGAGCTGGAGGAGACCCTCTCCGACATGGGCCTCAGCAGCTTCGGGGTGTCCGACACCTCACTGGAGGAGGTGGGTAGGAGTGGCACTCAACGGGCTGCATTGTGGCATCTGATCCAGCTCATTTTAGTCTGTTTTGCTCAGTTGTTTCTTTACCTTTACCTGTCCCACACGTTTATCTGCTTTTGGTAACAGTACAATTGATGAATGAATTTGTGTTTTATTGGCAGATATTTATGAAGGTCACAGCAGAGGGAGAGGCTGCCCACCAGGGCACTGTGGCACCAGGTATGAGTCAATATGTCCTGTCAAACAGCATTGGGCTGATTGTAATCTCTTGCTTCCTGCCTGTGGTGGTTTGGTGTGCTGTGTTTGTGAATTGTTTAGGTGTCAATAATCTGTGCACGTGTCTTGTAGCCTGTCAGTTGATCTATACTTTCTGTCTATTCCTTTTTCCTTTGGCTCTACCTCTTTGTTTCCCATCAATTTTACCCTGTGATTGCCCCCCCCGCCCGCCCTCTTTCTCTCTCTCTCTCTCTCTCTCTCTCTCTCTCTCTCTCTCTCTCTTTCCCTCTCTCTCTCCCTCTCTCTCTCTCCGTCTCTGCCCTCATTGTGCACCCATCAGACCAAATTGTGGTGCTGCCAAGATGTCGTGCCAGTGTGTTGCCAAGCAGCAAAGTGGTACTGAATGTTGAGAGAGCAGGTGATGGTCCTTTTAGCAGTTCCCTTGGATGGTGGATGGGAGAGCTCTCTCCCTGCTGCCATCCACAGCAACCTCCCCTAGTTATCCCGCTTACTTACTCCTGAGCAGTGATGACATGCATCCCTTGTAAAGCTATTTGTATGTCACTATATCTGACATATATTACACAGTAATGCTCTTTGGTAGGTAGGTACAGTAGTTGGAAATATGCGGAATATAACAAAGACATTATAGACTTCCTTCAGACAAGGGCAAAATGTACAAGGATACAAGGATGTTTTATTTTCACTTGCATAGACATACTGGGTAGAGTAGGACAGGCAGGGAAATTAGTGATTGTTTGTCTAAAACTGTGCATGGGGAGGAGTAAAGTGCATAGAATGTAGTTTGAGGATGGCTACCTGATAAAGGGAGGTGGAATGGGTGGTGGGGTTAATGGTACAGTGTTCAGGATGGTACAGGATGGCTGTGTACATTCATGTGACATTTTAACACAAGTTCATACCACACCATTGCTTTATAACCAATGTCAGCCCTGCTTGAGTGTGAAGCCAGTCCTGTTAGGCATTAGCAAGTAGATCATCAAGCTTGTACAGGAACACACAGCCTTTTGTAGTTTAACCGGATGGAGAACCTCCAAAGACGGGCATGTTGGTGGTGTACTTGTAGGCAAGATATTGTTTGCTACAGCTTGCTGCTCTGCCCTACAAAGATGTAGTGCAGTAACTACTTGAACATAGAAACTGAGAAAAATGCTTGTAACATTGTCATACTGCCCAGTCAAACATGCTGTACATATAACAGTGGTGATGCTTTTATATACTTTCTTAATAGCAAGAAAGGAAGAGATTTAATCACAAGACAAATGAGGTCTTGCAATTTCCAGTCTAAACTCAATCTAAATGTTTTGACAGTCTAAATATTTCCACAGTCTAAATATTTTGACAAAATATGTAGTTGCTGCCTTTCGGCTTTGTAGGGCAGTGCTGGTGTCTGGTTCCACACCTTGAAGCTGTACTGTAGACTGCAGAGCACTGCACCATCTGCGTCCCCACTGTCCCCCTGAGCAGTGTGGTTTTGACTGACACTCCTCTCCTACCATCTTGTAAGCAGAGGAGGCGAGGAGTAAGGAGGTACATGCCAACGGGCAGGGAGGCCGCATGATCGGAAGCCATGATGGCCGGGGGCTCCCGACAGGTGAAGGGGGCGGCTCTGATCATCAAGCAGTTCATGGCCCTGCTTATCAAGCGCTTCCACCACGCCTCACGCTCCACTAAAGACTTCCTCGCCCAGGTACAGTACACACCACCCTGTCTGAGAATTATGTGAATGGATGGCTTTGTCAAATTTGTAATGGATTACAGTTCATTTTTTGTCATGTTTGTGACTGAACAAAATTATTTGCATATGAAATGAATACCTCACACTGAGTCTCAGAGAGTGATGTTAACTAATGGTTTTCTGAAATGGGATAAGAGTTAACACACAATTGGTTGTATGTCCTAAAATGACTGAAATGTTGTAGATTAAATGTAGTAGATGCAGCTATGTATTCTTGGTGCTGTTCAGGCAGTGGCTAAAATAGAGTGGATCACATCTCCTCCCTCAGATTGTCCTTCCTGCCAGCTTTGTGTTTGTGGCTCTGATGTTCACCCTGATCGTTCCTCCTTTCGGAGAATACCCCAGCCTGACACTCACGCCCTGGATGTACGGCAGACAGTTTACCTTCTTCAGGTGAGCTCTGCCACTCGTGTGTCACCGACCGAGGAGACCCTAAACCAGCAGCCCAACATGCAGTCCTCCCAGCTCCATTCACCAGTTGCCTTCCATGGCTGACATATTTTAGTTCATATCATATATTCATAGATTGTATATGTATACTAATACATGTTTATATGCTGGGTGTATAGAGAACTAACATCTATCAGAGTCAAATTCCAAGTGTACTTGGCCAATAAAACTGATTCTGATTCTGATCTATGAACACATTGTTGATATCTCTATCCTCAGTGCAGCTATTATGCACGTGTAGTAATAAATTTAAATGTATGAATGTACTGATTTAAATTGAACGATTAGGTATGATGGTTAGATACCAGACTGTATGTTAAATACTGAAAAAATACAGGCATTAACAGTGACTTGATTTTCTGTTTAGCAATGAGAGGGCCCAGGATCCTACTATGAGGTACTTCGCAGATGTGCTGCTTAACAGACCTGGGTTTGGAACACGCTGCATGACAGAGGAGCCATTGGAGTGAGTACTGTTTGTGTGTGTTCGTTAGGAACAGAAAAGGATTACTAGGATTACACATTCTCACACACACACACACACACACACACACACACACACACACACACACACACACACACACACACACACACACACACACACACACATACACACACACACAGAGATTCAGCAACACAAGAGAATTGAGAGTTACATTGATAGCTAAAATCAATAGCACATATTTTTCTGAACTGGAGCAGTTCCTGTTCAGCAGCAAGAGTGAAATCAAAAGCAGTTTTACAGATATCTTTTGCACAGTTCGTCCAAACAATGTCAAACTCGACACTGCACTCCTGGGTCTTGTACTGTACCAATACATCTTGGCAGTTGGTCTGTCAGACCAGTCATTCAAGAGGTATCTGAAGAACAGATACCCACACAAACAGAAACAGATGTTTTTTGCATCAATAGATAGACACTGTATATGTGGTGTGTTAACCAGTGTGTGTGTGGTGTGTTTGTGTGTTAGTCAGAGTTGCAGCTGATGAGTCACAGGTTCAATTCCCGACACTGAGAGGTGGGTTGGGGGAGTGAATGACCAGTGCCCTCCTCCATCCTCCCCTGTGACTGAGGTGCCCTTAGTATGGCACCGTTCCCACACACTGCTCTACGCGTGCCGTTTTCATGTCTGCCCCCTGCTGTCATGTGTGATGGGTTAAATGCAGAGGTTAAATTTCACTGTGTGCACTGTGCACTGTGTGCTGTGGTATGCTGTGTGATCACAATGACAAATGGGAATCACTGTCATCACTTTCACGTATACTTCTCTACCATACAACCCTCTCTTCTCAGGGAGTTTCCCTGCAACAACATCACCACGGAGTGGGAGATGCCGCTGGTCAACCCTGCCCTAATCGAGCTGCTGGAGCGGCCGCACTGGACAGCGATGCGCCCCTCCCCCGGGTGCCAGTGCAGCACGCCCGAGAAGCTCACCATGCTGCCAGTGTGCCCTGAGGGGGCCGGGGGACTGCCCCCACCCCAGGTTAGGCATATGTACCTCAGGGGGGTGACCAGGGGGTTGGCTGGGCTGGGGTGGTGGGCTAGTCCTCCAACCCCCCAGGAACAAGCCCTGCCCATCCTAAGAAATTCTCTACCCACCAAAACAACAACAACAACAACAACAAAAATTCCTTTAATTTTGCACCCCCTAACTAAGCCAAATGCTCACCCGCATGTGTCATTCTGGCCCCCACCCCAGGTTAGGCATATGTCCCTTACTAAGGAACTACCCATATGCTAAGGAACTAAAGTGGCTTTTAAAAGATGGGGGAAGGCCTTCTTTACTTACAGTGGTCAATATCTCACTCTACTGTATCACTATAAATACTGTAGCAGAGGGAGCTCAACTACAGTATTTATCACCGAGGTGAGAAGCCGAAGCTGAGCTCCGCAGGGCTCAGGCCCAATTTAAACTCTGCCCACACAGCTGGACACGCACATATACTGTAAAAACATACAGCCAGTAATGGGAATGGAATGTTTACCCTCATCATTAGCTCACATAATCCACATGGACATATGAATGCATGCACACACACATACACACACACACACACACAAACAAAGAAACACACACACACAACACACATATGTGTACACACATAAGTAAACATGCCCAAATGCCTGCACAAAAATGCAGTTACTTAAGAAATGTTAGTGTTGTCCTGTTAGTGTTACTGTCAATGTAATGGAGTTGAAGGGCAATGACTGTTGATATTTCATAGTTTAGATGTAAACAAATAACAACTTTTTAAATTACTTATACTTAACTTGATATGCACCGTGCTTGCATTTGACAGATGAAATATGTGTTTTCATTCCAGAGGATTCAGTCAACTGGGGATGTGCTTTTGGATCTGACTGGCAGAAATATTTCTGACTTTTTGGTGAAGACGTATCCCAGCCTGATCAGGACCAGGTTGGACACTGTGATCACTGTGTAGCTTTTTGTCTATCTCACTCCCTGTGTGTGTGTGTGTGTGTGTGTGTGTGTGTCTGTCTGTCTGTCTGTGTGTGTGTCTGTGTGTTTGTGTGTCTGTGTTTGTGTTTGTGTCTGTATTTGTGTCTGTGTCTTACTCCTACTTTGTATGTGTGCATGTGTGTCTGTGCATGTTTGTGTGTGTGTATGTGTGTCTGACTCCCTGTGTGTATGTGTATGTGCACATTAGTGTGGGTGCACATGTGTACCTCCTATATGTATTTTGTGTGTGTGTGTGTGTGTGTGTGTGTGTGTGTGTGTGTGTGTGTGTGTGTGTGTGTGTGTGTGTGTGTGTGTGCGTGCGCGTGTTCGTGTTTGTGTGCCCGTGCGCGTGCATATCTTTCTTCCCCCCTTTTTCTATGTGTACTCTGGAGGGGTAATGACCCTTTACCGCCATGTGCTTTTCTGACCCAGTGTGTTTTTTTTTATCCACAGTTTGAAAAGCAAATATTGGGTCAATGAACAAAGGTATGTGTTTGAATCATGTTTTTCATGTTTTTACAGGCAGTCCTAGACTGCCCCCTTGTGGTGGTCACTATGTAGATTTATTGTGAGTCGTA
Source organism: Setipinna tenuifilis (assembly GCA_030347295.1). Taxonomy (NCBI): domain Eukaryota; kingdom Metazoa; phylum Chordata; class Actinopteri; order Clupeiformes; family Engraulidae; genus Setipinna; species Setipinna tenuifilis. The sequence goes on from CM059285.1 coordinate 13,731,450, forward strand.
ACAGTACAGTGCTATTGTCTTGGCAGGTATGGTGGAATTTCTGTGGGAGGTCAGCTTCCAGTTCTGGATGTTCAACCCAAAACAATCCAGGACACAGCAGTTCAGCTTGGGCGGTTGCTCAATGTCACAGGGGTATGTGTGTGTGTGTGTGTGTGTGTGTGTGTGTGTGTGTGTGTGTGTGTGTGTTTGTGTGTGTGTGTGTGTATTTGTGTGTGTGTGAAGAGCCTTTAAATATTGTGCTTCCTCCTCAATTCCTCTTGGAAATACAGTATATATCATGTATTTATTTGTTACAGGGAAAGTATTCCAAACTTGCTATGAAAGAGATTGGAACATTTCTGAGGTACATGGAGACTGAATACAATGTAAAGGTGCGACAGTATGCCTGCAAAATTCTCAACATACATGCACATATATACACTCACTGAGCACTTTATTAAGAAAAACCTCATACTAATCCTGGGTAGGGCACACCTTTGCTGTCAATAAATCTGTGCTCTAAAAAAAAGCTTAAATTCTTTGTGACATGGATTCCACAAGATGTTGAAAAGGGAGGTTCCCTTTGAGACTCCAGATCATGCTCTAGTCTGTGACTGCATCACACACGTTCTGCACATTTTCCAACTGCACATTTATTTTGCAAATATTTTATACCACATTGCAGAGATGTTCTGTTGGTTTTAAACCCACTGACTAGGCAGGCCACTAAGAAATACTGATCATCGTTATGCTCCTGAAATCGGTTTGGGGTGTCTTTTGCTGCAGTGAGGTTGTGCATTATCATGCTGGATGTATCCATCAGGGGATGATTGCGGCCATGGGAGGAGACATTTGTGGTTGACAGTAGTGGAGACAGACATAGTTCTCTGTTGTTGTAGTCATCCCAACACAAGGCTTGATTTGTTGACATATTGACACACACACACACACACACACACACATATTCTGTGATTGTCTTTCACTCTCCACAATTCTGATGTGATGATGTGAGTTGCCATAGCCTTTCTGTCAGTTTGGACCACTCAGGATATTCTCCATTGGCATCTCTCACTGCCAGGGTAGTTTTTGTGTCCACAGAAATGCCCTAACTGGATGTTTTTCTGTTTTTGTGTTTCACACTTTTCTGAGTAAATTGTTGAGATTTTGTTGTGTGTGAAAATCCTAGAGGATCAGTAGTTACAGAAAAAAACTCAAGCCAGCCTGTCTGGTTCCAACAATCCTGCCATACTCAAACATATTATTCCCCATTCTGATGGTTGAATATGAACTGAAGCTCATAACTCATATGGACATAATTATCTGCAATGCACTGCTACCACCTGTTAGAATACCGCATGCATAATTTGATGTTCCTAGTGAAGTGCTCAGTGAATACAGTACATACATACATACATACATACATACATATCAGATCTGTTATCTGACCCTGGCATTTAAATTCATGAGCCCTATTTGTGATGGTAGGTATGGTACAATAACAAAGGCTGGCATGCCATGGTGGCCTTCATGAATGTGGCAAATAACGCCATCCTGAGGGCCCATTTGCCCAGCAGTGCCAACCTGGCAGAATACGGCATCACTGTCATTAACCACCCGCTAAACCTCACCAAGGAGCAGCTGTCAGAAGTTACAGTGTATGTACCTCTTTCACGTCGCCATTGGAACAAATGTAATGTAAAGGCTTTTTAAAAAATGTTTATGCATTGCATAGTGCTTAAAAAATGTATGAATTTCTGAAACTGTAGTTACAGACCTGCATACAATCACTGAACCTTTCTCAACGTAGTCCTCTTTGAACAATGTTTTGCACACACACACACACACACACACACACACACACACACACATTTGTACGCACTGTGACCTGGTAGCTATTCCCAATCTCACTCTCCCCCTGTCTAACCTTCAGTCTTAGCACATCTGTGGATGCGGTGGTGGCCATCTGCGTGATCTTTGCCATGTCCTTTGTGCCGGCCAGCTTCGTGCTCTACCTCATCCAGGAACGGGTGACGCAGGCCAAGCACCTGCAGTTTGTCAGCGGCGTGAGCCCCATGGTCTACTGGCTGGCCAACTTCCTCTGGGACATGGTCAGTGTCCCTGCACAGCAGCACCACAAACACACAAACAAACATCCAGCTCCAACAACATCCAATATCCAAGGGCAGCCTTGGAGAGCCAGACCTCACACAGACTGCTCACTCAGAGCAGATGTCTGGTCTTTTCTTTTGTTTGTTTGTTAAGCTTTTTCTGGGACATCCCAAGGGCTCGGGATTTGGAGGTTGGTACTGTGCCCCCTTTCCCACTGAAGGCTTCCAGACAAGCAGGACTGTTTTTGTTATTATTTTGCAGGTAAACTACACAGTGAGTGCCGGGATGGTGGTTGCCATCTTTGTGGCCTTTGACAAGAAGTGCTACACCTCGCCCACTAACCTCAATGCCCTGATCGCCCTGCTGTTACTCTACGGGTAAGACCTCTGTTTGGTACCAGCTCAGGGGACCAGACATAAACACTGAATTATAAAAATACAATAACAACAGTAACAACAACAACAACAACAACAATAATAATAATATGTTTTATTTATTAATTAATTTTTATCCAAAGTAAGTAGCTCAAAGTGCTTAATGACAAACAAAAAATGAACACAACAAAAGTTGTTTTGAGGTAATATAGAGCTCATAAAAGAGGGTTTAAGCCAGGGGGCTTTACAAACTCAGCCGTGGTATCACTTGGAGCAGTGGGACAGGGAAAACTCTCTATTTACAGGTGCTGGTCATATAATTAGAATATCAAGAAGAAGTTGATTTATTTCACGTATTCCATTTAAAAAGTAAAACTTGTATAGTGTTATACATTCATTTCACACAGACTGACATATTTTAAGTGATTATTTCTTTTAATATTGGTGATTGTAACTGACAACTAATGAAATCCCAAAATTGAATATGTCAGAAAATGAGAATATTGTGGAAAGGTTCAATATTGAAGACACCTGGTGCCACATACTAATCAGCTCATTAACTAAAAAAAACACCTGCAAAGGCATTTAAATGGTCTCTCAGTCTAGTTCTTTTGGCTACACAATCATGGGGAAGACTATTGACCTATGCATCACCTTGCACAAGGAGGGCAAGACACAAAATGTCATTGCTAAAGAGGCTGGCTGTTCACAGAGCTCTGTGTCCAAGCACATTAATAGAGAGGCGAATGGAAAGGGAAAGGAAAAGATGTGGTATAAAAAAGTGTACAAGCAATAGGGATCACTGCACCCTGGAGAGGATTGTGAAACAAGACCCATTCAAAAATGTGGGAGAGATTTAGTCAGTGCAGCTGGAGTCAGTGCTTTAAGAACCACCACGGACAGACGTATGCAAGACATGGATTTCAGCTGTCACATTCCTTGTGTCAAGCCAGGACACTTCCTTAAGTCTCTTAAGTAATATTCTAATTTTCTGAGATAAAGAAAAAAAACATTAGAATATCAGTATGTGTGTAATGAATGCATCTCACTTTTTTAATGGAATTACTGATATAAGTCAGCTTGTTCATGAGAGTTGTAACATGACATATTGAAAGATTTCCATTAAAACAAGAGTTCACCATTTCTTTTGCTACCAGATCTTTTTATAGTTATGGTAGATATTTAAAACATTGCTAATAGTCAGAACAGTATATACATTGAAAAAGGAATCCAATAACTATCTGCAAGGCTGTCTCTGCAAGGCAGTGGTATGTGAAAGGTGGTGAGTAATTCATTATAAACTGATATTGATTGAACTAAAAGAAAAATGGTTAACGGTTGGAGAAGACTAAAGACTAGGGCCCTTAGATCAGTGTTACATCTAATGGCCTGACATGTCCTTAGTAAGTAAGCAGCACTTTATCTGAGCTCGTGCTTGAAGTAGTTCTCATGACATAACCTATTAGTTGGTTTTCTATGTCCCTGCAGTGCTGTGGACCACATTCTCTTGGGGACTTAGTGAGTGACTCCCTGAGATGAATGTCAGTGCCTGTGATGCACTGCTCTACTGAAGAAGTGTGTGTGTGTGTGTGTGTGTGTGTGTGTGTGTCTGTGTGTGTGTATTGTGTGTGTGTGTGTGTATGTGTGTGTGTGTATGTGTGTGTGTCTGTGTGTGTGTAGGTGTGTGTGTGTGTGTATGTGTGTGTGTAGTGTGTGTGTGTGTGTGTGTGTAGTGTGTGTGTAGTGTGGGGGTATTTTAGGAGGTTGTTTGTCAGTCTCTGGTGTTGGCCTGTCATTCTGCTGAACCAGAGCCCCGGTCTCTCTGCCGGCGAGGGATGGACGGCCGTCACTAGGCCTATCACATATACACTAAGGGCAACAGCTGCCTGAGGGCCCTGTAACAAATTCTGTGTGAACATTCTAGAATGTGAATTAGGCAGGGTGAAGGGTACTGCATGGGCCAGAACTTTTGCAGTTGATGGTGGGAATTATTTAAAACTCATTAAAATGAGTCTTTCAGCACTGTGCCTTTAATAACATTTTCATCGTCTGTAGTCTTTGTGGTGAGTATGAGTGCACATAATCCATCTTCTGCTGTTGTCAAAATGTGCTGGTTCGTTGGCTACAGTAATCACACTGGTACTTGCATTTCTGCAACAATAGTCTGTTAATCCTCTACAAACCTATTTTATGTCTTTCTCTCTCTCTTTCTCTCTGTCTATCTGTCTGTCTGTCTGTCTGTCTTTCTGTCTGACTCTCTTGCTCTGTCTCTCTGTCTCCGTCGCTGTCTCTGTCTGTCGCTTTCTCTCTCTCTCTCTCTCTCTCTCTCTCTCTCTCTCTCTCTCTCTAGCTGGTCTGTGACGCCCATGATGTACCCCCTGTCGTACGTGTTTAGCATACCCAGCACAGCGTATGTGTCTCTTTCAAGTATCAATCTCTTCATTGGCCTCAACAGCAGTGCCATCACCTTCATCCTGGATCTGTTTGACAGCACAGCAGTATGTACACATCAACCACACACACCTCAGAACCAGTATTTTTATGGTCCAGCTTCCTGAAAAAACAACTATAACTGTGTCTGGGCATTTGTTTTTATATACTATATGCAACTAGCATGTAGACAGACAGACAGACAGACAGACAGACAGACAGACAGACAGACAGACAGACAGACAGACAGACAGACAGACAGACAGACAGACAGACAGTCAGTCAGTCAGTCAGTCAGTCAGTCAGTCAGTCAGTCAGTCAGTCAGTCAGTCAGTCAGTCAGTCAGTCAGTCAGAAGAACTTTTCTTGTTTTTGTACAAGAACTGTTTTTTCATTCTGCTTGTTGCATTTCTTCTATTGTGTTTCTCTATTGTGTAGACTCTGTACAAGTGCAATCAGCTCCTGAAGAAAGTGTTGCTAGTCTTCCCCCACTTCTGCCTGGGCAGAGGGCTTATTGACATGGCCATGAACCAAGCGGTGACTGAGGTCTACGCACGCTTTGGTAAGACCACTTCCACCACCATAACCACTCTTCTTTTTAAAGGGATGACTGTCAACCCCACCCCTAACACACACACACACACACACACACACACACACACACACACACACACACACACACACACACACACACGCACACAACTTTCTGCTCTCATTGGTTGCCTGAGCAAAATGCCGCCAGCAACCCCATTCCAACTGCAAGGCCCCCTGGGCGATGTCACTCATAGTGGAGTTCCCTGGGCAACCTGTGGCCTATAGAGACACAAGCCGATGGCAATGGAAATCTAACTCCACACGTGTCAGTGGCGACCCGCTAGACATTTGCACCATACTTGCAGAGTTTGAAGGCTCCTGTAAAATTGAAGAAATCTCTTCACTTTTAATATCTGTTAGAAGAAGAGAGGAGTAAGAATAGAGAGACAGAGACAGACAGACACACAGACAGAGAGAGAAAGAAAATACTCCAGAGTTGCATTCTAATGTGTTTATAAGAGTTGTATAAAAGTGATTGCGTATGAATTGAGGACACTATTCATGTCTGTTGTAAATATCAGCAACAAGCTTTGTCAGCTTCTGTCAACTCTCTTGCAACATGTTCATCCAGTGCTTTAGACATGAACCCAAACCCATAAGGTTTTCTCTTTGTCTTGAAACAGGCTTCCTAAGAGCTTGTCACTGCTGATCACCCTTGTCTTTAAGCCTACATTTTTCATTGAACATTTTGGTAACACTTTATTGTATGGTTTCTTTGTTAGTGAATCTACATGTACCAACATGTAATGTTTTGTTTTTACACTGTACATACCTAACACTAACTGTATGGCACAGTGTAAGTACATAATGTCACATATTGTTACAAACTTTTTTACACTGTACCTAATTGATGTAACAGGGACAGTAAAATAAAGTGTAACCGACATTTCTTTTGTTTAAAAGCAAATGCATCCAAGTATGAGTGGCTGAAAATCAGCATGTAGCCAGTAGTTGTGTATCTGTGGTGTTATTTCAATACTTATTTATTGTTTATCCCAGTGGGGTGTTGGCTGACAAGAATGACAAGCAGTTTTTTTTTTTCCATGACAGGTCGTATGTCATTTCCGATGAGCGTACAGCCTCATCTACCGCTTCACATATTTCAATTTATACAACGCATCAGTGCACATTCTTTATGCTTGCTGCACCATATTCAAATGTAATTACGTACCCAATCAGTGTTAATCATGAATAACCTGTCTAACTGTTTTACGTCAGTGTATTGCTCTGTACTTCTAAGTGTTGCTCTGTAATTTGAACATATAATACTGTAAGTGCTATCATGGTATTTGTTATTTGTTCTTATGTGTAAATGTGTAAGATGAGTGCTATTGTGGCCTTTAACAGTGAACAGCAGGGCTGTGGTAGTAAATCAGTAAAAAGGGAGATAAGGTAGAGACAACAGAAAGATTTTTCTGAGCCTGCTTATGATATATGACTGTCCCTAAAATATGGACACATAGGCACACTGCATATTTTTAATTTAAAATATCTCTATTTTATTCAAATGAATTATTAATAAATAACATTGTGATTTCCATCATAATGCAAAGTTCAACAAACTAATTTAATTTGTGAAGCAAAAACATTTTAGTTTTCTATGTGTCCAGACTTTAGGGACATCCTGTGGTAGGACTGGGCAATACGGCAAAAAAATGGTCATGATATATTTTCCCATATCATCCGATATCAATATACATCACGATTTTTTCCCCTGACACTGAGTTTGAGAGCATCTGGATTGAAACCTGTCTTTGAAGATGCCGGCATACAGGTGCTGGTCAAATAATTAGAACATCATGAAAAGTTGATTTATTTCAGTAATTCCATTCAAAAAGTGAAACTTCTATAATGTATACATTCATTTCACACAGGCGGGCATATTTCAAGTGTTTATTTCTTTTAATATTGATGATTATAACCGACAACTAATGAAAACCCCAAATTGAGTATCTCATAAAATTAAAATATTGTGAAAAGGTTCAATATTGAAGACACCTGTTGCCACACTGTAATCAGCTAATTAACTCAAAACACCTGCAAAAGACTTCAAATGGTCTCTTAGTCTGGTTCTGTAAGCTACACAATCATGTGGAAGACTGCTGACCTGACAGTTGTCCAAAAGACGACCATTGACACCTTGTACAAGGAGGGCAAGACACAAAAGGTCATTGGTAAAGAGGCTGGCTGTTCACAGAGGTCGATCTTAAGTAATATTCTAATTTTCTGAAATACTGAATTTGGGACTTTCATTAGTTGTCGGTTATAATCATTAAAATGAAAGAAATAGACATTTGAAATATATCAGTCTGTGTGTAATGAATGAATATAACATACAAGTCTCACTTTATGAATAGAATTACTGATATAAATAAACTTTTTCATGACATTCTAATTAACCAACACCTGTATGTCCCATACTGCTTTATTTGCTCCATGTCACTTCTGCTATTAATAAACCATCGCCACACAGCTGATAACCTGATCTGTAACCTTTTTTTTGTCAACAGTGACATTAGCTTTAGGGAAGTAACGCCAAGACCAGCATTACTTTTTAGCATTAATTTAATTCCTCCCTACTCCACTTTCACTTATGCTGCTCTTTTCCAGCTTTAGCTCCCCAGCAAGTCACAAATGGCAGTGGTGCAGGCAGGGAAAGGTCAACTCTGCCATGTGATCAATAAAAAAATGCCCAAGGCTGATCATCGCAATTGACCTGAATTTTATGCAGATCACGATTTGAGGATGAGCAATCGCCCAGCCCTACCCTGTAGAAAGAATAAGGACCTAGTTTTTGTACCCAGAGTGCATAGGGCCTATTAACAGACTATGGCCCACAGACCGAACTATTCCTGCTGTGTGCCCCTAGGTGAGGACGTTAGTCTGGACCCCTTTAACTGGGACTTCCTGGGAAAGAACCTGGCCTTCATGGCCGCCGAGGGCTTCATCTACTTCACCCTCAACATCCTCCTTCAGTACCGCTTCTTCCTCACACAATGGTGAGTGAGTGTGTGTGTCAGATGGCAGATAGCGGGTACAGTGACCTTTTTGTTCAAGGGTTCAGGCAGTTTTTAATGTTGCATACAATGAAATACTGACAGTACAAGGTAATGAAATTGCAATTCAGTTAAGCAGTCTTGTTTAAGCACCTGCACACTACATGCTCAGCTCACCCAAAACATTCACTAAGATGTTGTGTATGAACAACACTTTTTTAACTGTCTCTGTTACATCAATTAGGTACACTGTAACAAAGTGTGTAACAATATGTAACATTATGTACTTACACTTCACCATAGAGTTAGGTTAAGAGTTAGTATTCGGTATGTACAGCATAAGTACATAATATTGTACAATACAATTGTACAGTAATATTGTAAAATATGTTTTTACATGTAGATACACAAAAACGCAACCATAAAAATGAAGTGTTACCTTTATATTAATGTAAAATTGGAAAGTTCATCAAAAATCATTTGTCCTTCCTCCCTTCCTTCCCTGCCCCCAGGATGGCGGACTGCAAGCTGCCCCCGCTGATGGAAGAGGACGTGGACGTGGCCAAGGAGAGAGAGCGCCTCCACATGGAGGACAGCAGCTGTGACATCCTGCAGATCAAAGACCTCACCAAGGTGCAGTGGAACACATTATCTAAGTTTACTGTAAAAAAAAAAACATTTTTTTTGTGTTCTGAACTCTCAAAATTGTGTTTTGTGTTCTCTTTCTCTTCCTCTCCCTCCCTATCTCTCTCTGCCTTTCTCTGTTACTTTGATAGTTTTACCTTCTGTGTCAGTGGTGTTTTATTCATTCTAATTCTATCCATTGCTCCTTTGATCCAGCTGTACACAGGGCGCGAGAATCCAGCTGTGGATCGAATCTGTGTGGGTGTGTCACCTGGAGAGGTAGGGTGCCTGTGTTGTGTGTGTGTGTGTGTGTGTGTGTGTGTGTGTGTGTGTGTGTGTGTGTGTGTGTGTCTGTGTCTGTGTGTCTGTGTTTGATTATTTATTAATCAAATGTTTCAAGCTCAAAGGGGCTATAGAGGGCCTGCACTGTAGTGGTCATGACTTGGGTATCTAAAGTAGAAGCACACAGCTTTGTATTCCGAACTTCTATAAAACCCCACACCCATAGGTCAACCCACACTGTACACAAAGTTGTCCTGCATACTATACCATAATGCTAAATATGATGTTAGCGGCCTGTCCACTATTTCTTTAAAAGATTTTTTTTTTTGCTACAGTCAGCTGCAGAAATACTTGTTTCCAGTATTTGTTGAGGACAGTTATTACACTGAAAGCATTTAGTGTGATGCCTCTTTAGTTTTGTTGAGGACAGTTATTACACTGAAAGCATTTAGTGTGATGCCTCTTTAGTGTAAAATACCTTAACATGCATTTGCATGAATCACTGCTTATATTTGGAGTGATTACTTCAACCTTTCTAAAACTAAAATTTAATCCACTTTCAATCACATTGCGGGTTTAAAAACTAACTTTAACAAACAAAGTTTCGGGACTAACAGTCCCAACACTAGCAGAAAGCAGTTTCTCTTCTATACTCCTGAGTTCTTGAGTGGCCCATGCCTGCTGCTACAGCAGTATAGCCAACAAAGTGGGTTTAATGCCAGTGCTTTCTGATTTCAGAGTTTCCAGCCATATGCAGCGTATGCATAGCAATAGGACTCATTAGGCAATGGATGTCGGGGGCTGCAGGAGCTGGGCCTGGAGGGGGCGTTTTATCTGGACTCTGTTTTTTGGCAGATTCAGATAGCTAGTCATTTCAGACAGACCCTACAGCAAGGGAACAGTTATCCTGTAAATAAACAGACAGTCTGTGAGATCACAAATAAGACAGCCAGTGGACAGATTCTGTCTGTCTGTCTATCTGTCTGTCTGTCTCTCTCTCTCTCTCTCTCCCTCCCTCCCATTCTCATTTCCCTTGTCTGTTCTCTCTCTTTCACTCAGTGCTTTGGCCTCCTGGGTGTGAATGGAGCTGGAAAGACAACCACTTTTAAAATGCTGACTGGAGACATTGATGTCACATCAGGTGAAGCTGCTGTCACAGGGCACAGGTAAGTGAGTTACAGTAAATGTGAAAGTGGGAACCTAAGGAGAGACATTGTAACATAACGAGGTGAACATAACTTTTTAAAATAACTTTTATAGTGGACTCTAGACTGGACCTTGCAATATCTAGCCTCACCGATATTTTTTTTTCAAATGTTACCCTGAACACCATTAAATTGAACGTGTCCACAGCATCCTGACCAACATCCTTGACGTGCATCAGAACATGGGCTACTGTCCGCAGTTTGATGCCATTGACGAGCTGCTCACTGGCAGGGAGCATCTGCACCTCTATGCTCGTCTGAGAGGGGTCCCAGAGTCTGAGATTAGCAGGGTTGGTGCTTACAATTTATAAGGATGCAAGGATACAATTTATCTCTCTGTTTGTTTTGGTTGCTTTGTTTTGTCTTTTTAATCATCGTTTTTCATTTATGATCAGACTGTTTTGCATTTTCAAAGGTTGATTTGTTTTGGCAGATGCTCTCAGTAGCATACTGTTTATTCCTTTTCACATTACAACACACACTGTCTTCTCACCCACCCTTTTCTCTCTCTCTCTCTCTCTCTCTCTCTCTCTCTCTCTCTCTCTCTCTCTCTCTCTCTATCCTTCTCTCTCTTTCTCCCCCCATTTCTCCCTCTCCCCCTCCCCCCTTACCCCTCATTTGTTCAGGTGGCTGAATGGGCCATTCAGAAGCTGGGTTTGTCCCAGTATGCCAACAACAGTGCTGGCACATACAGTGGGGGAAACAAGCGCAAACTCTCCACAGCCATCGCCATGATTGGCTGCCCTGCCCTGGTGCTACTGGTGGGTGCCAATCCGATGCAGCTCCATTCAGACCCATTTAGTTTATCTCCTTGCTGTCCTTGGTCCCCTTCGAAGTGTACATAATAATAATCATAATAACAATAATAATAATCATAATCATCATCATCATCATCATCATCATCATCTTTAGTTGTATAGCACATTTCAAACAAAGGATATATCTCAAAGTGTTCAACAGTTTGGCAAAGGAACACAGGACAGAGATACACATGGCAAGCTTTGTTATAGTCTGGCAGCACAAGAGAAATCCACCAGGACGCTGCGGAGAGCTCCACTAAAATCCCCCGTGGTTCCCAGGGGAGCTCAACTGCCGGGCTGGTAGAGGGGGAATCTCTATGGGAGGGAATAATGGATGTGCACTCTATTACACTTCCTCTGATCAATTAGCCTTTTATCATGTTGTGCTGTTGTGTTTGTGTGTGTGTGTGTGTGTGTGTGTATGTATGTGTGTGTGTATGTGTGTATGTATGTGTGTGTACGTGTGCATGTGTGTGCGTGCGTGCGTGTGCGTGCACGTGTGTGTGTGTGTTTGTGTGTGTTTGTGTGTGTGTGCGTGCGTGTGTGTGTGTGTGTGTGTGTGTGTGTGTGTTTCAGGATGAGCCCACCACAGGCATGGACCCCCACTCCCGCCGCTTCCTCTGGAACTCCATCATGAGCATCATTCAGGAAGGACGGGCTGTGGTGCTCACCTCACACAGGTTAACCCCCCTCCCATACACACACACGCACACATGCACACACACACACATGCACACAAAACACTCACACACATCCCCATCTCTGTACCACAATCTTACCAGCTCTACCAAGACATCTCTGCTATGCGTCTTACTTTTGTAAAAAGACTAAAGATAATTAATTTTTACAGTAACAGTATCATTTTAATAATATTACGTTTTTGTTAATAGTAAAGTGTCATCCTCTCATCTTTCAGTATGGAGGAGTGTGAGGCCCTCTGTACTCGTCTGGCCATCATGGTCAATGGCGCCTTCAAGTGTCTGGGCACCATCCAGCATCTCAAATACAAGTAAGGCTGTTTACCTGGGGGCAGCTCAGATTCAGAAACTCAGTTGGAGCTATTTTACAGGCAGTTGTTGTCATACTGGGGCACTGCAGCATACAGACAGAATGATTAGGGTTAGAGAAGCCATTTTTGTAAACCACAGCAATACAACATCATAGCACACGGCAGTATTGTGTAATTACATAATGATTGGCTATTCTAGAGAGATTATCACCATCCAGACAAAAAGAGAACCAACAAATGGAAATGAATGCCATATTAGCATATATAATAATCCCCTATACAGGCAAAGTGTAGTAACTATAATAACATAAAAACTGAGAAAAATGCCTTTAAAGTTGTCACCCTGCCCAGTCAAACACGCTGTAGGTACAGTAGTGGTGATGCTTTTATGTACTTTTTAATAGGAAGAAGCTAGAGATTTAGTCACAAGCCAGAAGAGGTTAAGAGGCTAAACTCAATTTGACGAATTATGCATTTAGTGCCTTTTGGCTTTGTAGGGCAGAGTATTGTTCTGCATGTATAATAATTGACTATGTCTGCTAAATAAGATGCTCATCAGTAATGATTTTATCATTAAGCCCCTTAAGTGGGTACGTCCACAGAATACACATCACCATATCCTGCAGCTGTTCTCTAACAACGTTGGTGCGCGTTGGTCTTTAGGTTTGGTGACGGGTACGTGGTCACCATGAAGGTCCGGGCGGCCAAGGAGGGCGCCTCCCCGGACCTGAACCCGGCCGAGGCCTTCATGGAGAGCACCTTCCCTGGCTGCGTCCAGCGGGAGAAGCACCACAACACGCTGCAGTACGAGATCGCCACGTCCTCGCTGGCCCGCATCTTCCAGCTGGTGCTCGCCAACAAGGAGCGGCTCCACATCGAGGACTACTCCATCTCCCAGACCACTCTAGACCAGGTGAGACCCAGACCACTCTAGACCAGGTGAGACCCAGACCACTCTAGACCAGGTGAGACTCAGACCACTCTAGACCAGGTGAGACCCAGACCACTCTAGACCAGGTGAGACCCAATGTCTCTATGTTTGGCTACACTGGACCTGCTTTAACCTCACAGGCCAGCTTTCTAGGCACATTACATTACATTACTTTAAATTACATTTGGGGTATGTTACAAACTGAATTACACATAAATATCTCATTGTGTGTCATGTGTTAGTATGTGCCTGTTCAACCTCCCATAGAGTCTTCTCTTGTCTAACCACGAACAGATAGTGAAATTATCACTGTTTTTAAAATTAGATGCCACCTAGCTTTTTTGCTGTGGCAGATGCCACCTAGCTCTTTGCTTTGACAGAATGACACTTTGGCATAAGGGAGGCAGGTGTGCTGTTCCTTCAGCAGTCTGACTTGATGCCTCCTGCTTTCAGGGTGTCATTCTTTCCGCTTAATTCTTTCGCAGCCTCAAACTGGCTGTCATTAAATCAGCACTCGCTAAATGGGGAGACTGTCTGTCTGGGATCGAGCATTGTTTGGAATTGTCAGACTGTCTTGCCAGCCAACATAGAGACGACATGGAAAAAGAGAACAAGCCCGCTGTTGCTCCTTCATTTAAAAGCAATTACCTACAGCAATTTAGCAACATTGTGTTAGCACTATTTTTAAAGTGTCGTAACAGATAGGGTGATAATGTGTTTAAGGCACACTGCCTCTTTGTTTAGCTTGAGAATGCCATGGAATGGAGAGAGAGACTAATTATAGCGGGCACTTGGGGCTTTTTGTCTGGCATTTATTCTTGACTGCAGAAGTCAAGCGTGGAACTGTGAGAGAGTTTTAGCCTTCATCAGTCTCAGTCTCAGCCTCAGCCTAGCGAGTTTAATACCACATATATCTGGTGTCATATGACTCTAAATCCACCCCCCAGTCTTTGACTGTTAAAAGGTAAGGTCAGACATTTTGGCTCAAAGCTTCCCAGTTTCAGCTGTCGGCACTCTTTGTTGTTGCTGCCGCAGGTGTTTGTGAACTTTGCCAAGCTCCAGTCCAGGGAGGAGCACACCATGGTTCTGCACCCAAGGGCCGCAGGGGCCAGACGCGACTTCAAGGTCACGCCGGTCAAAGCGAAGAACTGAGAGCCGGCCAAGGCAGACTGAGGCGCGGAGACTGAGACGCACGACCTGCGATGACTCAGAGGCCATCTGCTGCCTCTGGCTCCTACCTCTGATACCTCCACTTTTCCACTGTTGGTGCTGCTGCTGCTGTTGCTTCAGCTGCTTCAGGCACACACTCCCCTTCCTAGAGTTTCTGAGACAAGACAATTTCTCAAACAGTGTCCCACTGCGAGGAATAGCATGTGCTGACTTCAGGCTGTTTTGAAATTACTTATGCCAAGGATGTCTCTATCGCTCTGTCTGCACATGGGTTTGCATTAGCCAAGCAAATGTAAGCTGTGAGAGGAAGCTGTGAGTGCAAAATCAGAAGCAAATAAGTCGGACTCAGATAGCTTTGCTGATTAGCACTTTATTGAAATCAATCAACGTTTTTTCTACCAATGCATTTTTTTGATAAGAGAAATCAACTAGTGCATTAGGAGTTTATTGTTTTGAGAGTGCTCTTGCCACAGAGGCAATATTTTTTAAGCCTCCATATGCTTCTTGTTCAAACAGTAGAAAAGCTTTTTATTGCACAGAATTGCTTGATCAGGGTGTCATTTCCTCTGGACTTTTCCATTGCTCACATTCTAAACTGAAAACGATTCGATAAAAGAATTTGATTGATTCAAGTCTTTTATTTTCAAGAAAACTGTAATTACTTTGTTTTTCGTGTGAATATTAAACACACATATACATCACAATCATATTTGCCATTTTCAGTAGTCTTGAAATGTGGTAAAGAATCACGCATCTCTAATCCTGACCTGATGCATCTTTCCCGTACCATACTTAAGGTCACAAGTGGTGTAACATACCTGCTAAGTTGTCGAGTAACCTCAGACAATTTGGTGACATTTCTGTAAGGTCCTCTGTTGCTGAGTGAGTTTTATTAAAGGGAAAATATCTAATACCACAGGTAAGAGACAAACCATCTCACATGAGCCCTTTAACATCATGCACGCACACACACACAGCACACACACACACACACACACACACACACACACACGCACACACACACACACACACACACACACACACACACACACACACACACACACACACAGCCATTCACAGAGTTTTAAGGCTTCATGTATTTTTCATAATATAATGTTCTTGTGTGAAACTCATGATCTTTTAGAATTTGGGATGAGTAATATAAAAAAGGTCCTGAGGGCTTTTTAAAAGTTGAAATACCTTAATTTCCCCTTCCCAACTTGTGTATGCCTGATGATGCTAACATCGAGAAATGGAGTTTAAAAAAATACATTTTATAGTGAGACTCTCCCAAATGCTTTTCAAAGTCATGGTCAAGATAACAGAGGCAAAAATGGCAAACTCATTTTCGTTCGTTCTCTATTCAATAATTATACCACCCAGAGTCTACATAAATGTCACACACTAAATAACGCAGGGCCATTATTAGAGCAGCTGTTTTTCTACTGCTAGCTGGTCTCTCCACCTAAGTGTTGCTGAAAAATGTGTTTTGTTCGGTTCCATTTTTAACTGCCGAGCAGCTTGTGTGGACCCCTGCAGCCATTTACGCTGTCTGTCAACCTGTGCGGTTGCTCCTGGGAGACTGCTAGGCGTTGATGGATCCAGGTGCGATCGCTGACTTCTGCTGAGGACCAAACCACCACTGAATGTCAATCAAAAGTTGGAAGAAGTTGCTTTGGGAGTCCCTGTTCTGTCTCTATGCCTCTCTTCGTTTGTCTTTCGCTTGGTCTCTTTTTTTCAAAGGATTAGAGGCAGAATAGGCATCCGTAGATTGGGGTAGTCCTTAAACTCGCGGGTGTAGGTTCTGTGTTTGCCCTTTGCCCAAATGGTCATTTGGATGAAGCCCAGAAATGCAAACAGGGCCACTATGGAAACAGAGAAGGATCATAAAGATAAAACCATCTTCATAAGTGCTTTGAGTTCCATGCTTCGTCAGCGGCGGTAAAATCTAAAACTTCTAATGAATGAGCTTTTAATGAATGACTGTGCACTCTTAGTTACTAAATCAGTCCCATAATTTCATGCACAGAGGACATAATTTGTATCTCCAAGAGGATTTTTTTAAAGACAGTCTAAGGCAGAGTTATGTAGACATACCTGGGACACACTGAGTCATGATGGAGAAGCTCACCCAGGCTCCTACCTGAGAGACAGGATGACAGCACACAACAGTTCATTACATACACAGCCTTCAATGATAACTCCATAGCATGCCAGTAGAGCTGCACAATATATCGAAAATATTGCAACCTACAGTAACACTTTATTTTATGCTGTCAGTGTTACAGTGTATCTACCTAATTAGGTATAGTGATACAACCTGTGTTACAATATGTAATATTATGGGCTTCATGTTTTTATCACAAAAACACATTATATATGACACCATAAAATACCCAGTATATATTTTTGCAAAGTACAACACTAGTACATGATATTATATATATTGCACAGGTTGTACCACTGTACCTAATTAGGTAGGTACACTGCAACACCGACACCGTAAAATAAAGTCTTGGCCAACATTTTGCAAAACATTGCGTAGCTGTAATAAGTAGTACATTGTCATAAGCTATGTTTTCACACTCTACATAAAAAAATAGCAAAACAGATAGAGTTTGTCTGACTACCCTTAATGCCATCCCTTATAGTATAGGCTTCTTACGCTGTATGATCTAGTTTTAAAATCAGCCAGTGTATTTTATCGCATATCTCACATTTTGCCTGATTTTACCCTATCATACACTCCTAGAAGCCAGTCATGTTAACTGCCTTACCTCATAGGTGTAGTTGGGGCAGGACACAAAGAAGAAAAGCCATGTAAAGGGGTTCTTAGTTGGGCTGGGGAACTTTCTGGTCTTGTGCCCTGTCCAACCAAAGAAAAAAAAACACTATAAGAAAAGACATGGCATGAGCTAGGCTACTGCATTGGTAATATATACTGTAACGTGCTGAAACATCAGCTGATCCCATATTATTTAGAAGTGTCAGCAAAATTATGTGTAATAAAGTCAGGACGTTAGGACAGAAGCCAACACAGCACTCATGCAAATCTTAGCCCAGTGTCATACAGTAGACATGCTGGTAGCTCTCTAACCTTCTCCTCTGAGGTTATTCAAGGTCAAATGGATGGAGAAATTCCCTGCTTCACACAGCTATAAAAAATACAAACACATCCATAATTAATATACTAAAGTCCTGTCCCTGTAAATATGCATCAGCATATTAAATAAGATAATATATTAATAAAATAAGTAATAGAACAGTTTGTAAAAGCAGTTTGTATGAACAGCATTATATACGTACTACAAACACCAGTAGTGAATAGTTCACTTGTATCTCCCCATATGCTGCGAAGAACAAATCATGACACAGTGTGTTATTAAAGACAGACCTTATGTCAATTATAATTTTATCAATATATCTATGTGCTGGTGGACTTACATGGGGGTGTGTAGAGAGGGTGGTTGATATAGTATGCCAGCCAGGCTGCAAAGCCCCAATAATAGGCACAATTCTGCCAACAGAATAAGCATCAGTATAAGTGAATAATGAACTGCCAAGCATATGAGACGTGAGTGACACGTTTATGGGGGAACTATAAGAGCGATAGCCTACGCGTACATCACTGGCTGTCATTGTGCATTCTCTCAGCGGCGTCTAGAGCTCTACAGTCTGTGATCTATATCAGCTATTCTCTCCTCAAAGCTGCCACACTGAGGAAGTCCCTACTCTTGTGATTCTCGGTGAGTGAGTTGAGTGAGTTGTTGGGGCTCATATTGGCTATGCATGTCCCCAAGTGACCCCAGCTGCCATAGCGCCCTCCCCCCGCCCCCCGTCACAGAATAGCTCATGCATGCAGTGTGCTGTGTGCCGTGTGCCGCGCTCACCCCAAAGCTGTACGTACCCTCACTATTGTCCTCAGAGGCATGGTACCATGAGAGAAACGATGCACAAATATAGTTTCAATTAACCTCTTGGCGTAGTGGAAGGAGTGACAGGCACAGGCCAGGCTGCAAAAAGACAAGAGGAGGGAGGGAAGGAGAGGAGAGGAGAGAAGAGAGGGATGATGGATGTAAGAATAGATGTTAAAACAACAGCAGGGGAGCCATGGAAAAAAACCACAATGGAAAATCAGAAAATAAAACGGCATGTGACCCCCGAAGATCAGGACATAGAGCAGGACAGTGTGAGTGCTGAGAGACATGGACGAGTAAAACAAGATGACAGAGTTCAGTATGATGGACTGGTGGGTAAGTGTGGAGGAGAGTAGGGGTGTTTACCTGACCACAGAGTATGGGCTGGCCGTGAAGGCATACTTGTTAGTGTAGATGTAGGGCACCCGGAAGTAGAAGAGGAGGTAAATTAGCAGAGGCCCCATGTACTCAGCCAGGAACACCTGAGGTACCAAAAAGACACAATCCACCACAGGTACCACTACACAAGAATCGGCTACGCCTTGGTGATAGCGGCATGCGTTTGTATCATTATTAAATGTAAACAGGCATATAATTCACCTCTCCTCAAAATCTAAAAAAAATTAGCCTACCCTGCAGTATGCCATTATAAAAAAATATACATTAGGAAAAAAATCCAATATCGCAATCAATTTTTACATTTTCAAAACTCAATCTACTGTACATCAACTAGAGGTCATAATTGTTACAATTTCTTTAAAATTTTGATCAACTTCTCCAGTGGAGCTTTTACCATTGTCCATCCCAGCTGGGGCCCGAGGTCTCTGAAGTACATGGTTGCCGTGGTGCCGACAGGAAGGCTCTGCAGTATGTCGTCATCTCTGAGGGCTTTGCCCTCTGAGAGCGGCACATAAAGTCCACACAGAAAGGGCAACAGAAGTTTTAATATGATTGAATAATGGATTCTCTACCATACAGACTGAGTTGCCTGTGGCATTTTGAAATGTCATTCCCATTAATACAGTGTGCGATTCACATTCTTAGAAGGACACCTCTAAAAAAAATGTCTGTTGATTAAAGCCTCTATGTAGCCTTTTTTGTTGAATATCAAGGTGACCTCTTTTCTAAGCAGGCTTTGAGATAAAGTGAGAAAAAAGAGAAACAATCAATTTCCGTCTGCTCTCTGTCGCTTTCATTAACCCACTTTTTAGGGCTGGCCTCTAGAAATAACCTGAGGGTGATAAAACCATCCTCAAAACAATCTTGTAATCTTGAGTCAAGGCACATTCATCAGGTTATGTTGACTGGGCCAGGCTAAGTGGTAAGTATGACAGACAACACTTTTTATGACAAACACTTTTTTTGAAATCAGATTCAACCTTAACGTCAACACAAATATATATTTATGAAGGAGACTATGTGAGAGACTCACTGGGGTCCAACTTCAGCGCCTGTCTGGAGGGATACCACTTCGGGTCTGGGGGAGAGTGATGGATAGAGGGAGATTAGACAGACTGCTCAATGCACATCTCACGGTGCCAGAACCCATAAGCAAGCCCCGGGCCTGACAAAGCCAGCGATCAATGTGTGTCACCTCTGCAATCAATGATCTACTTTTCAATGTGGTGACGTGATGGACACACACACACACCCACACACACCCACCCACCCACACACACACACACACACACACACAACAACAACAACAACATCCATAAAAAAGCAGGATACTTAACAAATACACAGCTTTTTATCACTTTAGACAAATTTAAATGGAAAACTTACATGACTTGTGAAAGAGACTCTTTATATCTCCTATGGTTGAGTGGGGGTCAACCTGAAAGAAGATAAATTAACCCTAATAGACAATTTACCACATGTTTCTGTATTACACAGTGAGGCAGGGTAAAAATGAAGTATCTTTACCTTATCCAGAAAGCAGAGCTGTTGCTTGGTCCTCGAATCCAGAATTTCCACCTGAAATTACAGACATTGAGTCACACACAAAGGTAGAATGCTGTGCAGACATACAGCATGATTTAAAAAAAACATCTTGGCTGTTTCATTCCATAACTATAAATCAGAGGTACTTGGAAAAGCTATGTAATCTGAACCCACATGGCCAGAGCAGATCTCCCATTTCATCACAGCCCCCCAACTCCACTTGTGGTGTCTGGCCCCTCTCTACTAAGAGCTGTCTAAACCAGGGCCTGACGATCACCCCAATCGACCTTCCTTCTCTCACAGGGTTCATGTGATCAGTGAGGAGCTGTAATTCCAAAGAATTTAATGACCGTGTTCTTGAAGGCAGAATAGCAGATGATATAAATTCTAGCAAAGTATATAGTTTTTAAAAGCATGCCACCGCTCTCTGCCTTTTCAAGTGGGCTATGTGCAGAAACAGGGGTGTCGTGAGCTGATTTTGCTGCAGTGTTTTGAGTCAAGCCCAGGTATGCAAAATAAGTGTACAGTTCTTAAGCATATTTTTTCACTGTGCTTTTTAAATGCATGCCTAACTTTAGCAGTCTACTATAATCTAGTCTAGTCCACTATAAGACACGTTTTGTTCTTTAGAAAATCCTTTAGTCTCATCTTTGCATTTACACCCAGTCTGGGCAGGGTAAGCCCAGGGTATACTGAAAGCTGGAAGTGCCCCTGTGGAATAGGAATCACAAAGGAGGTATGTAGTCAAGCAGGTAGGCCATCTAATGGTCCCATTTGGTCTAAAGAGAAAATAATTGGAGAGGATTTTTTAGCAGCTCCGAGGCTGCCACTAAAGATGCATTTTTTCTATTGTTATTTTTTTCTTTTGTTAGGAAATGTAATATATTCATTGCTCTTGGGGCATAAAAACAATTTTGTGAGAGAGGGGGAGGGAGACACAGAAAGAGACAGAGAAAGACAGAGGAAGAGAAAATAATGCAACACCGCCTTTAGTCTGGCAGTCACTAATAGCTCCTAAGCTATTTCTTCAGAGACAAACAAAAGCATCATTTTTCCCACAGAGCAGACCTGAGTGAAAACAATGTAACCTAAAATATCAATCTGTGAAAAACAGTTTTTTTTTTTCGTATCCAACAGACTACTCTGAGAAAAGGCTTCAGAGGTGGACACCTGTAAATCCTATCTATCTTCTTCTTCTGTCAGGGCTCGACAGTGTCACAGTGTACAACAGCCTGTTTTATCCCCCCATGTATCCCTCTCCTGGGCGATCCGCTCCTCCAGTTTATCCCCTGCCCCGTCCATTCAAACCTCCACACAGGCTCAACACGGATGAGAGGTGGGTTTCCAGGCAGGCCTAATCCTCTTACCCAGGACCCCTGCGAGGAGGAGCCACTTCAACCGTCATCCACTCAGACAGATATTGATCACTGCAGAGAGTCCCAGGCCCAGCCAGCTGGCCAGCCAAGACAGCAGGTCTGCATGCTGAAGGATTTGTTTATTTGCCTGCCCATTAGGTGCCACTCAGTCTTAACTAAACAGCTCCTCATTGATGTCCTTTGAGTGCCAGTCAGTGAGCTCCTGGCTCGCCTTTTGTCTGGAATCTCACAGAGGATGCATCCAGTTGCAATGCAGATCTTTTTAATCTTAATTAGACCATGTCAGCTCTGATCTACAACGCATGCAACGGGTGGCCGGTGGTAAGGTATGGATAGGGAATAAGGGGGGGAGGAGGGTTGGAGTAATTTGCCCTGAAAGCACTCAGTATAGTGTGCAGCTCAGCATAGCTGTCACCCTTTAAATTGCTCTTTTACTGGACGGCGTAATATCGCCCTAATGGATACCTGAAGATTTGCTGAATGCACAGTGCCAGGCCGAGAAATACCCACAATGTGGACAATACGGCTGCTCTCTGCCCACACCCTGATCAAAGGTTTTGAAAATCATCTCTTGAACCCTTGGCACCCTTCGTGGCTCAGAGACACAGCCACCATGCACTGTAATCGCTTTTCTGCTTACA
This sequence comes from Setipinna tenuifilis, assembly GCA_030347295.1. Taxonomy (NCBI): domain Eukaryota; kingdom Metazoa; phylum Chordata; class Actinopteri; order Clupeiformes; family Engraulidae; genus Setipinna; species Setipinna tenuifilis. The sequence continues at coordinate 13,753,830 of CM059285.1, forward strand.
CAAACAGCATCTTGGAGAAAGGACTCATTAATCCTTTCCCTGCATATAATAATAAGGGTCAGCGAACTCAGCATGTTCCTTTTGAATCGTGTCATGTACCAGCATCCTTTCTTACCATGTCACTGTGTGTCCTTGTAATGCTACTGATGGTGTGTTAAGAGGTTAAGAGGGCCTTTAGTCTACCTGCTGATGAAGCAGAGACATGGGGTGTTGTTGGGAGCCTACAGAGGTTGCTTTGACACACTGGCCTTTGCTCGAGGCGACTGGAAGTAAGCAGTCTCCATTATTAATGCAATTTGTTGCAAATTATCTCAGGTTTTGGTGTTTTTTAATCTTTTAACTGGATGCAAACAAGGTCTCTACATTAGTCTACTTTACATAATGTTATTTTGAACTGAACTGAATTGAACTGAATTCAATTGACCCAATTTCTGAATAACTGTAGGCCACACAGACACCTTCAGAGTTAGCCTATGAGATGAGTAGATAGATACTCTACTACACAGTACAGCATGCCGGCTCCTGCTTTGTCAACAAATTATAGCTGCACTCTCTTACCTCAAATGTACCCCGCTTTGAAAATGTGCCATTAGTCACTACTGTACAGTGTAGCTCTACGTGGCGTCAACAGAAATATATGCGTTTTACAGCCCTGTTGCTGAATTACATTATGTACTCTGCCATATAGCCTGCTATGGGGTTAGCGCCAGGGCGCTGTCAGTGTGTCTTACTGTGATAACTGTAGCTTGTAGCTGCTCTATTATTTAAAAGCACCTCTTGCAAATGCACGCATTTTACTACACCAACACCAACACTGTGTTATATCACAGAAAGGACTGGGATCAAGCCACTGGGATTATCATTAATCATAGCAGGTGAAAGAGAGCAAGATAGTGGGGCAGGGTGAGAGAGAGAGAGAGAGAGAGAGAAAGAGAGAAAGTGCTTTCGTATCCCACACGTAGACAAAGACCCAGACAGTAAATCAGGTCTTTTTTTGCCAGCTGGCCAGAGTCATCAATAAAAAGCACTCAGCTGATTTCCGAGCGTTCCCATTTGACAGCTCGCCCTAAATCTGCCCTGAGTTACCCCCCGGCACGGTAAATACACATGTAATGATGAAGGATGGATAGGGCCACAATTTCCCACAGTTCACTGCAAAACACAGCACAGAATCATTCACATTTAACTGGGTAACTTAAAACTTGCTTACAATATATCATGGGTGTTTCATCGCTGAGGACAGAACATTATCTCTTGATGTTATCGTGAAACACTGAAGACAGTGATATTGAATATCTGAACTGGGAATAATAGACTTATGTAAAATAGAATTAAATATGGAACTACCAAATGTACAACTATATAATTCTATATGTATTGGTCAGACTTTCATGGAGATTTAGCAGTGTTTGTCAGTGTTATGTGATAACTATTTCCCGTGCAAGCATATAATTAAACTACAGCATGGCTGTGTGTTAATCCGCTAGTACATCTGGCACTGGATTTCACTCAGTACATGGCGCAAACACACCAAGGCCAATAAATTACATACAAATGACAGGTCTATTGGTCTTGCTGGCTACTAAACTACATATTTCCCATGTTTCCAGCTAAACCACATATTACGGTGGCAGTACACAGTGGGGAATGGTCAAAACAACTGAGGTCAGCAAAGTTTTTTGAGGTAAAGTTTCATTAAGTTTTACGATGTTGACAAGCAGAATGCCAGGGAACATGTGGTTCCAGAGGGAAGCGATCCGAAGTGAGCTCTGCAGGTCTTGAGTTTCACACGCCCATAATAACATTTTAGCGCGTCATAATGAGGCCAGACGACTGACAGAATTTCTCAAAATAAGCCAATGCGTTACCTGCTCTGTTGTCACTTTTCACAGGTGGCAACCAGAATTACGTAACCTTTCAAATCATCCTAGAGTGTCTTCAAACTTTGTACTAGGTTGATATGATAAGACTTCAGTGTTGAAGTTTTAAGGTGCTTGGTTGATGTAACCGAAGATTCTAGTGGTAATGTTGCTAAACAAATTTATCACATTGATTAGTAAGAACATCAAAACAATGTATGATCATTTTAAGATATTAAGAAGAGATTAACAGAGTGTCTGTGCAAGAATCTTTGTTGCTTTGACCAACACTCAAAAAGTACCTGCAACCTCCAAAACTTAGACAACAAGAACTTCACGAGATGTAGATCTTTTTACAGATGTCCCACAACGGACATGTTAAGAACTTGCTGAAAAATTCTTCACTTCTACATTGTTCTTCATTTGCTAACATTTCATAACATGCATTTTTAATATCGCTAGAGGACCACTGTTTTGTGCTGCAAACATGGATTTAATGCCTTTTAACTTCAAAAAAACGAAAGGTCTTACCTCAAAGAACACAGTTCTACTCATGTTGATGTTTCTGTTGCTTCTGGCGCACTTTTAATCCTCCTGGAGTTCTCCCAGAGCCTCTTCCTGCCTTCCCAGCTCCAGACAGATCCACTGATCATTTCCCATCCCACACTACCCCACACCTCCCTCTCTCTCTCGAACTGTTTCACAATTCACCTCCCCTCCCTCCCTCCTTCCCTCCCTCCCTCCCTCCCTCTCTCATCTCATGCTTGCCTCTTTCTCATCCTCCTCCACTGCCAATCCTTTGCTCCCTCCCCTCACCTCCTCTGCTGCTCTGCTTCTCTAGCACTGATGCTTTTGTCTAATTCATGATATGATGAATATATGGTGACCTCCTCCATTTTCTCTCTCTACCTCCTTTCCTCCATTTATCTCTCTCTCTGTCTCTCTCTCTCTGTCTCTCTCTCTCTCTCTCTCTCTCTCTCCTCTCTCTCTCTCTCTCTCTCTCTAGCTCTCTCTAGCTATTTGGAAATCTGACTCCCTCTCTTGAGAGTTATCACCACTTGGTATCTGGGAACCACGGGAAGCCCTCTGTTGGTCAAACCAAGCAAAAATAGAAAACAGCTTCTGACTTATGGCCAGGAATCTGCTGTGATACACATGAAACATACATAGAGGCATGCCACCACACACACCCACAACCATGCACATACACATACACATGCTCATACACACACACATACACACACACACACACACACACACACACACACACACACACACACACACACACACACACTATATTCATACTTTTGACCCTTTGCCATGGCCATGCATGTTCTGTCATCAGCAAAACTGGATCCCTTTTGGAGCTTACAGCTGGTCTCTTGGCCTGTGAAGGCTAGAAAATCTGTGGGTCAGAAACAGATAGCATTCCTCACACACCACAGCGACTTCTCAAGCATTTGACAGGGCAAAAAAACCCTGTATTGGATTTTAGTCACAGTTTTTACCACTTTAACACTGATCATAATATTTCACGTAACACTTTAACATGTGTAATAATTAATACACACGTGGGTCAGTGCAGCATGAACTCCCATGTCTTTGACAGTATTGTAAAGATAGATACAGTGTTTACTGTCCCAGCTTACCCGACAGTCACTGTAGCCCCCGTACAATAGAAATGGTTCATTGCCCCATAACTACTGTCCCAGTTTATAAATTAATTTAACACCTTTTTTTAAATACCCTATTAGCAAAGTAACAGGAATTGGCAGAGCATCTGTTTGAAAATGGTATCAAGTGCAATGTTATTTCCCTGCACAGTGCAATGTTTCTCATAGCCTACATTATGAACTGAATTACTTTTAAATGTAGGCTACGATTTCTTGGACAAATCATGAAAAGGTCTATGGTTAAGGATGGTATGAATCTGCTAAGTGATAGCAATTCTAAAGAAAAGCTTCTCTGACCCATGTGGTCTGGAGATCATGGCTTCAATGTCAGAAAGAAGGAGAAAATCAGTCACCGCGAACCTAAAGGTAAGAGACAAAAAGGCTTACTGTATAATTATACATTAATTTAATAAACTATGTAGTGCACTGTACCTTTGTGGGTGACCTCGTTGACCACTGCACCCCATGACCCTTGACCCCCTTAGTACTCTTTGAGCCCCCTCAGTGACCACAGAACCCCTAATGACCTTTGACCCTCCTTCAGTGACCACTGAAACCCAGGTGACCTTTGACCCTTTGACAGATTTAAACCAATTACAAACCTATTGCTTTTTTGTTTTAATCTTTTATATAGTTTTTTTTTTAACCATTTTTGGCTTACTACCAGAGTTGAGGGTGGTGGTGTATTGTTGATGGAAAGATATTAAAATGGTTGTATGATGCTGGTGTTTGGAGATTGCAGTAGATAGAGTTAAGGTAGATAGAGTTTAAGTTTCAATTTTTGATTTCCCATTAATGACCTACATGGCACCAACATGGCGAGCACACATGGGTTTACCACGATTTGCCCATGTGTAACCCAAACATTATATACAAATGGGCCCGATATGTGTTACCCTTCCTAAACCCATTTCTTGGTTTCACATTAATTAACCATTTAGGACCTGTGTGGATTGCCCATGTGGGTTTTTCCAGGTTTGTCCATGTTCAATCCGAGTGGTTAACCCTACTGGGTCCGACATGTGTTTCCCTTTTTGAGCCTCTATATGGAATTCCCATTAGAGTCTCCATAGGCCTCATATTGGGAGGCCCAGATGGGTTAGAGCAAGTTTGATTATGTCTATCCCAAATAGTAATTCCACCTGCGCCCCAGTTGCGCTGCCCATGCTGACCTTATATTGCTTTCTTACTATTAACCCAAGTAGGACCTATATGGGTAGTGCACATGGGTTAGCCTACATGGGTCCTTCTTGCCAAACCATATGGGCCCCTTGAAAAATGCCAACCTCTGGCCCATGCCCACCCATGTAGCCTATGTAGAACCCATATGAACACCATAAACACATGTTGGCTGGGCTGGGGTACAGGGACACCCAGAGACAATAACAACACAATGAAGAAAAGACCACAACCTAGACATAATAAAGCAATATACAATATAAAAACAATACAAATAATTAAAAATGAAGAAATATACAACATAAAATGCTATTAAAGTGCATGAAAACATATACATAATTAATGTGCACTACATTCTTATGCTGAACTCTAAAAATGTCAGAAAACATCATCCTCACAGCATGAAATACAGATTGTCCATTTTCTTTCTTGAATATTGTTTGACTTTAACAACATTAATTAGGATGCATAAGCATAAATATTAGGGTTTTTTTGGTAAATAGATTGGCCATGAAGTATGTTTTATCGTGTCTGTGTGCTGTGCAGTGCACCACTAATTAATCAGTTGTAGATGTGCACATACTGTGCATAGGAGTGACGTGTACAGTGAGGGGCTACAGGTCAGAAGCCCCAACCAACTGCCACATATTCCAGATCATCTGGTTGCACTTGTTCAGTCAAAATGTGATTCCACTATCTCGATTACTTAATGGTGTGGAACAACTGTGTGCTATTGGGTTGTGGCGTCTAAAGGGAGGTTGCTTATCACTGGGAATGACTAGACGAAAAGGCACTGCCAGACAGGCAGGGGCAGACAATCACAGTCGCTGACTTCAATATCATTCCCTATCTGTCAGTGTTGATCCAGTTGATATGTACCCTTCCCCTGCAGCAACGCAAATATCTTCACAACTGCTTGTTCTTTTAATCATTTGATCATTATTGTTTTTACAGTGCTGTGGTGTTTCCCCCTGTGCTATTGTTGCTTTCACCTGCCAAGAGACTACAGATGGAAATCGGCTTGTTGCTAAATGAGGTGCAAAGCATTTTCCCTCTCTTGTGAGATTAATATGCTTTGCACACAACCTCTGATAAAAGGGAGCAAAACAAATGCTGAACTAAACTAAACTAATCTAATCTAATCGAATCTACTTCCTTACTAACCTAAACTAATAAAACAGAACACTGCACATTGTAGATGCAGCATTCTAGAATATTCTCTTTGGAGGACGACTATTGTTTAGTAGGTGATTAAAATCACTCTCTGGGCTATAGTCTGTGATAGGGATGACAGTGATTGGAATGATAAAGTGTGTCTGAGAGAGATAAGTGACTGTGCTTCCATTCAAGCACATACTAAAATATCTCAGACAGAGAAAAATCTGGTGTCATTTTCACAGCTGTTACTCCGGTCATTTTCTCCTGGGTAGTCCCCTACCTCATCTTTCAAAGGCAGCTCAACCATCTCGAGTAGCAAGTGAAAAGAATACAATGAAATGAATTTTGAATTCAAAGGCATACTCTCTCCTTCTCTGTCATTTTTTCTCTCTCTTGCTCTTTTTTTTCACACACTCTCTCTCTCTCTCTCTCTCTCTCTCTCTCTCTCTCTCTCTCTCTGTCTTTCACTGTAATGCTCTATGTCTTTGTACCTCTAATGTTAAACCCTAATCACAATGTCAGTGCATAAGCCATTACTGTCAGCCTGTGGTGCATAAAGGTAGAGCCAGTGCAGAGTAGGTCTGATGGTTTAGGAAGGATATTTGCATCTGCTTCGATACCACCAGGAGGTGGATAACCACAGCATTGCCTGCCCATTGATTGCCCGATGCCCACACAGCAAGAGGGGTGTGAGGGTGGGAGGGATTACACTGGGACCTCCTAAGGCACCCAATCTGCTGCTCCATCAGCTGGACTGGGCTACTGCTGACCCCTACAGGACAGGGAGACACTTGCATCTCAGAGGGGCGCGCTGGGAAGTGTCTGGCAACCTAACATGGCAGCACAGAGAGCAGGGGCTCAATCCCTTTTGGAACATATCATCACACAGCCCTCAAAGAACACATGCTTCCAGAAAAGTCTTCCAGCATTCCCAGAGCACAAACTTCTAGTTGGAAATTGTTGGGCAGATATTGGCCTTTTTCTGAAAGTTTTTGACACCTAGTTATTCTGTTATGCCTCTACATTGTTACATTGACTACCTGGCAAGTGTATGCCCTCTTATACTCTATTCTTTTTAACCAAGCAATGCATTGCATTATTATTTGTCCTCATTGCATCAAGCCCAAAGGACACCTGACTGTGATCATGGAGGAAAATAGGCAGGCAGAAAGCCTCAGGCTAATTGCACCAGAGAGGAAAAGGATCTATATGACCTGTCTCTTATTTCAAACTGGAGGCTAGAAGAGTTCCAGCACAGATAATTTAACATGATCATTAGTACTTAAGCATCAATGTCATCAGGGACCAGTGTCGACATCAGTCTGTTAAAGTAGACAGGAAAGGTCATGCATGTATGCGCTTTCATCACATTACATTACATTTAGCTGACACTCTTATCCGGGGCAACTTCCGGTTATTTAGGTACAGGGTACAGTCCCTGGAGCAATGTGGGGTTAGATGCCTTGCTCAAGGCCAATTCAGCCATGGATAAGGGTGCAGGAGAGCATAAGTTATTTACTCCCCTTCATCTGAAGAAGAAAAGCTGTGCCAGCAGTAACACTACCTCCCTGGAGCAAAAGTTTTTAGACATCCTGAACAGGCTAGCACCGAGATTTCACCTGGACAAGGTCACAGGATACGTTATCGACTTTTCAATCAAATTGAATGAAGCCCCTCCAATACTCGGAGGTTTCCGCTGCAGAGTGGCACAAAACTGACAGAGCAGCCCTGCCTGCCCCAACCTGTCAAAAAAAAAAACTGTGCTAAAAATATCCGCTAAGTAGACACAGTTCAGACGTATTTTAGGAAGGAAAAGATTTCAACGGGAAGACTCCAGTTATCTCCTCTGGCAATCTGGCCACCTCTCTGCAGATGTGCGTGAAGATGTCAAGTTGTCAGAGGACTCATTCAGCTTCTCCTCCCTGGAGGTGCACTGAGCATGTGCTCGCATTTGTCTGTGCCACAGACACAGAATTATGACAGATTTTTGCTGAAAATTATTTCAAATCTTATAAGCCATATCCACTGTAAGGGGGCGTCTCTTTGCATATCCCCAGGCAAAAAGGACCTAAACTCTCGAAATAGTGTTCCAGAAGTTTCAAGAGAACCATACTGAGTTCAAATCCAGACTGCTTATCCACCTGCCTCGAAGCTTTCTGAAGGGCAACTTTCAAAACTCAGTGTCCTTTAACCACTAGAGGGCAATGTGGCCACAAGGCTTTGATTCCCTGAGTTCCATCACATCAATTGACTTGCAAATTCTATCCTACAAAAGGAAAAACTGTCAGGAAGCATTTACAGGAGGAGCAACTGAGTGGCACTTCTGATCTGTTGAATATAGAATATCCATGGTGCCTCAGTGGTTCTCTAATGGCACTGGTACATATGTTTTAGAGGCCAGTGAAATTCACTTGAGATGTAGTAGCATGCAATATGTTGATTTAAAATATCCCACACTGCGATGCAGAACTAAATGAAATGTGTCATCTGCTGGAATGGAAACCGTTGCACGATTTCTTCCGTTGACTCCCAAGGAACAACATCTCAATTCAGGTTTTATGCATCCAACTGAAGATGAAGGCAGGGAAGGGATGGCAAGTCAGCAATCTAGGTCATTTTTATTTTTTATCAGTGTAGCAGTTAGGCTCCCCATACCCATTCCTGATGCATAAGCAGTATAGATCTTTGGCCCAATGCCTCTGGCCCAGTTTGGCATTGTGGCTACACCACATTTGCCAGCATCTGACTGACTCTAGCATTACATTTTGTGTATAAGTGAGTCTGTAAGAGCTAGAGCTATCTCTATCTCTCCCCTTTTGAGTGTTGCATCATTCACAAGCATCCCTCCTGATTGAGCCACCGAAATGCCTGGAGCAGGTTGGTGGCAAAGGCTCCCATGACCCGTGTGTATATCCAGTGAAAGTGAGCTTTTGTGTACCCAGCATGCTCTGGGGCCATCACTGTTTTTCTGCTCTAGTTCCACATCAAAACACCATCCATCACCATTAGGCTGTTAACTCTTTAGCTGTGAAACGTACAGTGAGCATCCATTGTTTGTGCTCTCAAATGGCGTCCTGTAATCGATAGAGAAATGACATACAGCATGTCTCTGATCTGTTTTGGATACCGTCAAGAAATCTAAATCCACTGCTATCCAGTTTTGTTTCAGTTATTCACCTTTCATGACATGTTTGCTGCTAGAGTGCTCATTCAGTGTATTCAGTATAGAGACAGCAAAGGACAATGTCCCCATCAAAACCTCACAAAGACAGGAATGCTACCCCAACGTGCAAATAATGACAGGAGGGCATTTCTGCTGAGACCAAATTTCACTACCACGTGAGCAAAATGTCTGAGAGCTGAGATCAGGTGAGCTGCATATCTATTTACACACCAATATGACACTATTAGATGTATGTCCTTTGGTTGGGGCATTCTCCCTTAGCGTATCTCTTCTTATCACAAGACAGCATTGGCCCTAGAAGATTCAAAATGACTTACTAGTACTTTAAGGTACAGTCAGCGATTTTAATCTTATATAAGTTGTATTGAATTTGGCACATTTCCAAAGTCTTCTAGCCGCCCATTCAGTGTTTGTGGTCAGATACGTAGATAGATAGATTTTTTTATTGTCCCACTGGGCTTATCTTTTTCACAGGTCACTCCACAATCCAAGCAGCAGGTGAAAAGACAAGCGCAGCACATCAGTTATACCACCATCATGACCTCCCATCTTACATGTAAGATACAACATACATCCTTCATGCATGCACCCCACCCCCCACCCGTCCCCACCAATATCTGATACACACCACAAGTAAAAACAGGTACACACAGCAGACATCATAACGCCAGTAACACAGTTGGCACAGTGAGATGTGGAAAGTACAGTTGGGATAGGGATTGCTATGTGTCTTTTTTAATGCAAAAACAACTCTGTTATTCACACAGCTTCCTGGCTCTATACATGGGAATCACAGTAGCCCAAGGAGGAACCATAAACAACCCTAGCCAATCTACATGTGTGCCTCAACCTACAATGTTGGGTGAAAGTGGATTGGCGGTCAAGTGCAAATATTAACAACCTTCGACTCCTTATTGCATGGACTTCCTAATGCAGTTGGACGTCTTAATGCTGCTTAACCTCCTGTCATTTCCTCACTGCATATTGCATATAGTCTTCTGTCCATTCTTATATATATATATGATTTTGTTATTTATCTGATAATAGTACTTGTATATGTGTGTATGCTTGTATGTCTTATATAATTATTCTTATTTAATTAGATATATATTCTATTATTTCTATTCTATTATTTATTATTATTTCACTTGTTCTACACCATGACAGCAAGACAACTTCCTCATTTGTTTGCACAAACAACTAACATGCCTCTGAGGCTTCTGGACTGCATCTGTTACTTACTTTACTTCCCCAGTAACCATAACCATGTGGATTACATGTAGTGCATTATATTTCTCAATCCCAGGGGGAGTTCTCAATTGTTTATGGCCACATATGTTATGCTGTGTATTTTATGGAAATGAGTCTAGTCAGTAGTGGAGGATCAGAGGACAAGCCCAGGTTCTGTCCACCAACACTTTCTCATCTGTGCTAGCTCACAACTGAGGTTTTGTATTTCTAACACCCCTTAACTTGCTCAAGGGTTCTGTTGTAAAGTCACTGCCAGCTTTTGTCTGGGTCTGAGTTTGTCTTCCACTGGATGGACACACTGTGAAACTCTTGGGGTCTGCTTTGGCAGATGGACTGCTCTTACTGTGTAGCTCTCAGCTATTCTGCCTGAATTAATGTCAGCAATACTGGACAGTAATGTGCCTGGCCCTTTAATAGAGACTATACTGCATTTGTTGGAGTTGATTAGTGGTGTATCATTATTTCCTAAATATGGGAGTGGCTTTTAAATGCCATTAGATGTTATCAGTCACGACCATGGAGAGAAAAGTGATCGTAGTACCTTTATTCATGTTTTAGTAGCTACTCTGTGGGAATTTGAATTTGTATTAACCCTAGGGTAACGTAAGCCTAATTTTAACCCTAATGTGGCATAGTGGAGTTTTTTTAGATGAAGAATGTAGTGTGGAGTATGCCAACTAGGGCCGGTCGTTCTGTAGGAATGGAAGCTTGGCCAAGTTAACCCTTGTTGATCACAATAGGTCATCCAAGTTTGTTACATTACTGGACATGAGACTAAGGTTCCACAAAATGATAATTTATTAATGACACACACAAAGACCAATCAAAATAATGACACACAGCACACCAGATAACAGTAACACTCATTTCCACAGCTACTCATGCTACCTCACAGGATGGGCTAAAGAGGACATCCTCCTTTACAGTAGCCTGACAGCACACAGTGCACTCTTAGAAAGAAGGTACAGAATTGTACTTTTACTTGTCACACCGGCAGTACCCTCAAAGGCACATAATTGTACCCTTGAACCACTGTTTTACAACTAGTTTGTACAGAAATAATGGACAGTAGGGGTACAGATCTGTATTTTAAGGTACAATCAGCATTAATGTACACCCAAAGGCTAATATTTGGACCTTAAGGTACTGATGTGTACCTATTCAGCTCTGGAGAAGGTACAAACTAGTTGTAAAATAGTAGTTAAAAGATACAATTATGTGCCTTTGAGGATACTTGCCTGTTAATGGCTTGTTGTTGAGGTTGGAGACACAGACACAGGCTTACCGGGACAAACAGGACTGCCACAGAAAGTGGGAAGGCGGGGTCCAAAATAACCACCATGTGAATATCCGCTACAAGCCAAAACGACACCCGGGGTGCACAAAGTAAGGGATAGTGAACTCCCACCCACCAGAGGGCAAGCCTGTAAGCTGCCTAGGCCACACACCCACACATACAGCACAGGTAACCCAGGTGATTATGAGTTACCAACAATTCAAATAAAACAAATCAACCCATAAACCAAAGCTGCAACACAGCACAAAGACATAGGGCCACACAACACTGCCCAGGCATACAACAGGTAACTCAAAATAAAAGAAAACTAAATAAAACGTGGGGCCAGACAATCTCCTGTTGCTGCTCGTGACACAAACAAATACAAGTACACAGCAGACAAAAAAAAGATGAATAATGGGAAACAAAACAGCAGACTCGGAGGCGTTGGGACAGTGGCTGAATAAGGCCGATGTTGTGTAATTTCTAAACTCTTTCTACAACCAAGTGCACAATTAACCTGTCTGATGACCAGGTTGGTGAAGCCAATGAAAACAACCAAGGGGCAAACATATCGCAGGAACACAGGTTCACCCTGCTACAGTCATACTACCCTAACCCTAACCATTTTTGTTCAGGTTGTTTTTGTGTGTCACTGTGTAATGGGGCAGACGTTGTAATTTGTTGTGCCACTAATGTCACAGCTATGGCTCAGATGCTTTGGTTATTTTTTTTTTTAATGTTGACAGTCTCGCTGTCTGTCTGAATAAGTCATGGTGACAGCACTCAAGTGCGTCATCCAGCCTGCCACATTATTGCCTTAAGTCATAGGTAGTTAACAATTTTTTGGACTTGGGACTAATCATGATTCAGTTCTTATTCCACGTCTGTAGCTAACGATTTCCCTGTTTCTTGTCCTTGAGGCTGAGGTTTGAGGCATTCTACTGGAAAAAAATAAGAATAAATAAAAAAAATGAAAATAAAAATCTCATTTGACTCACAATCTACTGAACATCCTTACTGCTGCAGGAAGCAATCTGGCAGCAGTTCCCTCCAGAAACCACAAGTTATGCATTAGCTCCTCTGCAGCTTACATTTCCACTCGCCTAAGTTATTGCTGTGAGCATAGGCTATATTTCTGCCAAGCCTGTACAGGATGGTGTTTTGAGAGAGCAAAAGATAGCTAGATAGGGAGAGAGAAAGATACACAGAGAAAGAGAAAGATACAGCAAGAGATAGCACGAGAGGTGGGGGGGGGGGGGCAGAAACAGAGACAGAGAAAGCAAGAGAAAAAGCGAGAGAGAAACAGAGAGCAATGGACAGGTACATAAACATCAGATGTTTGGGTGCAGACTGTTCATTCACTCAGTTAGTCTTGGCAAGAATCACACCAAGCACTCTGGGCCCTATCTGAACACAAATATACCGCTTTGCTCTCATCTGACCGAAGACTGTGATTCTGACATTCATCATTGTCTTCGTGCTCTTTTCAGCAGACTTTAAAATCAAAGTTTTGTGCCCAAGACCAAGCAGTTTTTTTTCTCTTAAAGGCTGTCCATTAAGCTTAATGGTACACATGTCCTTTACACCTTTTGAGCTGGCACCAGCCCTATGCCAAGTCTGAATCACTTGCCTGTCTGATTTTCGGAGCTAGAATGCCTGGCGTGTAGGTACAGTCTTGGTATCACTTTAGGTAATCAGTCTTTGCGCTCCATTACTGCTATAAATATGTATAAGCATATTGCTGCTGCCACTGTCCTGCTGGCATGAATGGTCAGTCGGTTGAAGTGGTTGAAGTGGTCGAGGACTAGAAGGATTTAGGTACAATAATGGATAGCAAATTAGGTTTTGAGTCTCATACTGATGCTGTCTGCACCAAAAAGCCCACCATCCCATGTACGTTCCTGGGAAACTGAGATATTTGAACATTGATCCCACTGTCATGAGGATGTTTTACTCTTGTTTTATTGAGTCTGTTAAACCTTATTTTGTATCTTCATTTGGGTCACTGTCAAATAAAAACTAGAAAAGACTGGAGAAACATATTTATGTTTGCGCAGCTAGATTGCAGGCACCAAATTCTCTGATCTCTTCCACGTATTTAATACAAGAATCATTAGGAAAGCCTTTTACAGTAATTGCTGATGACCCTACTCGCCCTTTGTCCTGCGAGTTCAGTCTACTACCCTCAGGGTAGAAGTATGCTTCTTCATTTGTCCCCACTGCAATTTTCCTCCTCAATAAGCAGTCATGACGTCAATATTTTGTATTTATGTTTTTCACTCTTCTTAGATTTTATCAGTATTTATTTAAATGTATTATTTAAGCTTGCCTTTGGTACTTATTTATTGTAATGACAAGTCTGTATTTTTTGTACTGGCTGTGCAACCAGTTGCCCCCCTAGAGACATTAAAGATTACCTTACCCTATCTACCTTACCTTACAGTTGTCAACTGAACTGGCTTTTTTGTGTGTTGTTTGTTGTTGCATGCAGATAGGCAAAGTCTCTGGATCCAAAACTGTAAAAGTTCTGGTGGTTTTCGGGTAATTTTCTGATTAAATTCATGAAGGCAGATTAATTGGATATGATGGATTTTCTCTTGGTTTAATGACTACTGGTTTTCCAACCTTTGTATCACTGCTATATTTCTTTTGTTCTACCCAGTTACTTTGAGCCTTCAAGGCCTTGTCAAGAATTACTTTTTTATTTTTCACAAGATAATTTTTTTTACCTGTCAACTTCTAAATAACACAATTAAGCCTACTGAAAGGTAATACGATTTTGAATCATTTGACATTTACGCAATATTACACTTGAGTGTGCTTACTTTTGTCGCGTACTGTACTCTGGATCAGCAGGATTGTGTGTGTGTGTGTGTGTGTGTGTGTGTGTGTGTGTGTGTGTGTGTGTGTGTGTGTGTTTTTGTGAATATATTCATACACAGCCACATTGTTTTCCAGAAGCCACTGCTGGAACAGCAAGCCTGCTGCAGCAGTAGAACGAGTCTCAAATCAGATTTTCATGAGAGGCCCAGTAAAAATTAATTGCTGCCTCTTCATAATGTCACCAGGCAATACTTGGGCAAAAATGGCTGACATGGCAACAAAGGCAATCGTTTTTGCCACACAGTGCTTCTGTGTCACCAATACAATAATCTAATTATCTTAATTTCTTAATCAATAGGATGCCTCAAGTGACTGTGACTGAAGCAATAAGTGGGTTAGGCAAAGTGGCCCACCATGGAGACTGTGCACTGTCAGAGAGTCGTATCTTATTGGCTCTCTAGTATGGCTCAAACAGCAGACCTCCTAGATCACCTCACAAAAAGCTCTCTTACACTTTTCCCCGCTTCACAGCTGCAATTAAAAAAATGAACAGACCCTTTTGACATTTCTGCCATAGGCTTATGGAACTAAGTGGCCCTTGACTTAAAATGTGCTCCCTCTATCTCTGTCTTCAAGTCTTAACTAAAACAATCTGCTGCTATATGTTCTTTCACTGTCATCTGGATGGGTGTATTGTTCACATCTTTCTCCCTTGTCTTCCCTACATATATATACTAATTTTAATTGTATTTTTATTACATGTAATTGTATTTAATTCATAAATGTAGTATTTAGTGTATTTACACTACTATTTTTTTTATCCTGAAGAACATGTTGGTAGTGAAGGTGCTTTATAAATAAAAATTGCTTACTTTCTTTCTTACTTACTCACTCAGACAACAGAGAGGGCCAGCACAAATATTACTGCAGTACTAAGGTTGTGGTGTCAGCAGGTGAGAGGGAGAAGAGAGACGGTGAAATAGTACGAACTGTCTTTTCCTGCAGTCAAACCATACTGGTGGTTTTTCATAGACAGTTATTCCTTGATGGCTGTTGCACTGTCAGTTTGATTTTTGTTTATTTCCTATTTGCAGTGAGTCGAGAAATGTTTTGCCGTATTGGCAATGACTAAGCATTGACCCTTGGATTGTCAGACACATCTGGGAAATGACTGTTAACTCTGGCTAGGGTGTCTCTGAGGTGTCTCCACTCCTATTCTCCAGGAATGATGAAGTCTTTCCATCTGCAGTTGCAAAAGTGAATGAAAGGCAGCAGCTTGGTCTCATCTTGGGAGGAAACTATATATCACTTTGCCTTGCAAAACTTTTTCTGAAGTTTGAGTGCCATCAGCTATTGCGGAACAATGGTGCGTCTGATCTTTTAAGATGTCTCCCGGGAATTTTCCACCAATTTTTTTTTTTCACAAACCTCCTCTCTGGTGGGACAAGTCATAATCTCTTGTCATCGTGCAAGGAGTGCACTAAATCGCCTCTTTGTGTCGTTCTCACGGATGCAAAGATGAATACAGTAGTGATTGCACCCAGCAGACATAGGTCCCCTTGCTCTTGTGATTGCTTGAATTTACATCACCCATTCTTCAATTCTTCAAATGATTTATAACCCAATTACTGTAGCAACATGGTGGATGTTTAAAATTGCATAAATATTCCTCCATCTCTCTCACTCCCTCTTTTTCTGTCTGAAACTGCCTCCCTTTTTCTTTTCCTCCGTCTCATTTAGAAAGAGCCCCAAGGCATGGGTGACAATTGGTGAACTGAGAGCAGCGGGGCCTTTTTTTCCCACAGTATTATGCTGAGTAATGAGAAGTATAACACGTGTGTCTTCCAGAAGGCATTCACTCTCAGGTTGTATATTAGCATCCACTCCCGCCTCTCCACTGCACAGGGGAGTATAGGAAGCAAGGAACACGATAAAAAATTAGTGTGTGAAAGAGAGAGCAAGTGTGGAAGGCAGGAGAGATGGAGGGAGGAGGAGAGATAGATGGAGGGGGGAAAGATGGAGGGAGGGAGGAAAGATGGAGAGAGGGAGGGAGGGAGGGAGGGAGGGGTGGTGTGCTTACAGAAGGCGGAAGGTGTTTGGGGAAAACACTGATTTATGTCAAAGGATCGGCGGTCTCGGCCTTGTCACTGGGGCGTGCGGTGATAAAAGTCTTCCGTGATAGCCACGGGCCGTGCCATGCCCTGCCTTGCTGTCTGACTTTCTCTCTTTCTCTCTTTCTCTTTCTCTGTCTCTCTCTCTCTCTCTCTCTCTCTGTTTCGACATTCTGCACGTCAGTCCCTGGCGATGACAGGAGATATGAAAAACACCCAGGCAAGCAGGAAACTTGCCATGGTTTATTCACAGAGCCTTCTTCCTCAGGGCACAGACACAAACGTAATATGCATCAGAGGATGAAAGCGGCGCCGGGTCTCTGTGGGCCACCTAGTTTATCAAACTCAGCCCGACTCGGCTCGGCTCGGCTTCTCTCTCCACAGACCCAAATGCCACTTTGTTCAGCACTCTGTAAGGTGATGAGGACATGCCGTGAAAGACAAAAGTATGGCCGTGCATTGAAAAGAAAACAGCAGTTTTTATGTGTCATTAGAATTGTAATTGTCATTGTCAGTGCCATTGTAAATAGAATTGTGTCCCCTTTTCCACTAAATGGCATCATTCTGGCCGCTCTGTGCCTTTTACTCACCTCTATAAATGGAAAACAAAACAAACAGTCCAAATTAGAAGGAAAGAGAGAAAATCCAAGCGGACCAAGCTAGCTTCAGCGTAACTAGAAAAACAGTTAAGATTGGCTTTCGAACACAGAGGACAGTTTAACATTGACAAAGTGCCTTACGATGAGGGACAAGAGGATAGATGCTTTAATGGACTGTCAGGGTCTTTAACAAAAAGAGCTCAGGTGGACTCAGAGGAGAAACAGAGTTTCTTCAGTGGTCAAGCAAGAGTCCTGTAAAGAGAGTGGACCGGAGTGGACAGGCATTAGGCTACATTGATAAATTAATACCGAGTTTGTATAGGTGGACATTAAAACCGCACATCCTCCAAGCTTATCCTCTAATAGTTATGTGTTTATATCTGTAGTGTTTTACTCAGAAGGTTGTTTTACTCTGTACATAGTAGCATTGTTGAGTAAATGCTAGCTTGATCGTGGAAAAGCAAATTAGCTTGAAAAGAAAACTTGCCATGTTTTCAGAATTACAGCTTCAAGCATGTCAAATCTCTAAATCATCTAAACCACAAAATGCCACAAAATTACATGGTGATGGATTTGTTTCGTCATAATAAGACTGCTCATTTCCTTCTTTTTATGTCTTCCTCAGACAATGTGTGCACATTTGAGTGTCCGTGTGTTCAGTTCTAGCAGCCTGTCTGCAGCTGCTTCCATCCTGTTTCCTTGACTCACATCTGGGAGCGATGCCTCAAGTTCTTGAGGAGTGGCAGCTCTTCAGCTCACAGCTCCCCCTGCTGTTTACAGCACCCCCCCCCACGCACACACACACACACACACACACACACACACACACACACACACACACACACACACACTCACACCCTCCCCTCTCCAACAACCCCTTTAGAGAGAGAGAGAGGGGGAGAAATAGAGGGAGAGAGTGAGGAAGAGAGAGAAAGGGAGGGAAACAAGAGAGAGATATAGAGAGAGAGACAGAGAGGGGGGGAGACAAAGACAAAGAGAGAAAGAAAAAATGGGAAGGAAGAAAAAGAGAAAGAGAAAAAAGACAGGAAGGGAGAGAGAGAGAGAGAGAGAGAGAGAGGGAGAGAGAGAGAGATTACCCTGACAGCATCTCCACAATGTGTCTACTCAAGCTAAGTCACACCACCACCAACCCCCCCTGCCCCTCTCCCTCCATCCCCTCTGCCCCCTTCCACTCTCCCTCCATCTACTCTCCCTCCACCCTCTCTCCCTCCATCCACCCTCTCTCCCTCCATCCACTCTCCCTCCATCTACTCTGCCTCCCTCCACCCCGCCCCCCGCCCCCTAACCCCCCACTCCCATCCACTGAGTGCTGAAGCTGTATTCTTGGCTAGGGCTATAGTCAGTGTGACCCCGCATCACCCAGTGCTGGCTGGCTTGAGAGAGAATGGGTAGGAAGGGTGGGGGGTGGGGGTGGGAGAGAGGGGGGGGGAGGCAGAACAGTGATAGCACCTTACACACCAACCTCCATCCCCAGGCTGGGTCAGGGCTCGTCAGCCACTGCCAGGGATCATTTGCACCGTGCTCCGACAGCTTGGAGGTCATGTCGACCATGATATTGTATTGATTTTTTTTTTGGTGTTGTACAGGAAAATTGTTATTCAGTAGGCAGGGGAGGCACAGTGGAGGCAAAGAGGGCTTTCGTAACGCTGCAGAAAATGGAAGCCAACGTTTGGTCGTGATATGGGCATATTGTGTAGATAGCTTGTAGTTCTGTAAGTTGCAAAACAACAATAAAAAAAAGTTGTCCTTTGTGACTACGTGAGACTGTCCCAATTGCACATGACAGAACAGATATCGTAATGCAAACTTTCCACACATTTCAAAGGCTGTGCCAACGTGTGGGAGTTGGCATATGGTAAGAATGCATTCCTGTGTGTGTGAAACCTCTGATCAAGCTCTGAAATGTAATGTACAGTACTGTAAAAGAGCTATATATGCAAAACCCTTTTGAATGAAAATGTAGTACTACTGCCATTATAGGCTACAGCACTTGCTGAGTTAATGTTTCAGCAAACAGAGCGATAAATGAAACCATAACGTAAATGACAAAAACAACCAAAAGAAAACACTTCTCTGATCGGACAGACCAGAAGACAAAAGCATCTGGTCCACTAGCAAGATAAATGATGTGTGTCATTTCAGAACACTGTGCCAAGAGAATTTGGGCTGCTTCTTACAGTACCCCTTGTCACACACACACACACACACACGCGCACACACACACACTGTCAGTTTCCATGGCACTACAACAGAAGCCTGATAGAGTCTCTTACTCTTAAAATATTGTGTAAAATATTGGAGCAGGTTTGAACTCGTCTGCTTCATGGTCATATTTTTGGCACCATTTGCCAAAGAGTGGAAAATGTTTGTTTTGTTTTGTACAGAATAGGGTGATTAATCATGGAGAGAGATCACACACATACCCACACACACACACACACACACACACACACACACACACACACACACACAGTACACTTTATCAGGCCTCTATTTGAGTGTCATGGAAACTGGCAGTGTGTGTGAGTATATTTGTATGTGTATGGTTGGTGTGTGTGTGTGTGTGTGTGTGTGTGTGTGTGTGTGTGTGTGTGTGTGTGTGTGTGTGTGTGTGTGTGTGTGTGTGTGTGTGTGTGTGCATGATCTCTTTCCATGATTAATCACCCTGTTCTGTACAAAACAAACAAAACAAAACCAAAAGAGAGAGAGAGACAGAGACAGACAGACCGAGAAAGACACAGACAGACAGACAGACAGACAGACAGACAGACAGACAGACAGACAGACAGACAGAAGACAGACAGACAGACAGACAGACAGACAGATTATATGTAATGTTTGTGTGTGTAGATGTTGTATACGTGTGTGTGTGTGTGTGTGTGTGTGTGTGTGTGTGTGTGTGTGTGTGTGTGTGTGTGTGTGTGTGTGTGTGTGTGTGTGTTTGTGTTTGTGTGTGGTTGTGTGGGGGTGTTTCACACATCCAGTCAACCTGAAGGACAATCTACCCAAAATAAAGTGGAGGATGGTGTGGAGTTTGAAAGATTGAGCGACTGAGCGACTGATTCATTTTTCCACCTCTCAAAGATCTGGACAGATGTGTCAACATGGTCTTAACATCAGAAAGCCTACGGTTATGACAAAAGATTGAGACACCATAAAAAAATAACACTAAAAATCACATAAACAAAACTGGATTACAATAAGCCCCTTCTGATGATTTGTATAAAGCCTTCTAAGAAACCTTGCTTTCCAAAGGTATTTAGGGAGTTCATAGAGTCACTGACTGTGTGATCTGTCTCCATGATCAATCACCCTGTTCTGTTCTAAACAAAACATAACATTTTCCACTTTTGGCAAATGCTGCCAAGAATATTACCATGTAGCAGAGAAATTCAAACCTGCTCCAATATTTAACACTCACTTGAACACACACATGTCCACAAGGACATGTTCTTCTTTGGACTATGCAGCTGGCATTTATATATGTATGGGCATAATTGTTTTTTATTCACAAATCCTGTCCTCCTCGTTGTCTACCTCACACTTAGGTCTATTCAGATGTGAATGAAAAATTAATTGCTATGGTTTGAGAGGGTTCAGAGACAAGAGTAAACAGAAATGTTTAATTGAAACAATTACTTAATTGCTTGCACAAAATAAACAATGAATTTTACGAAAAGGAAGGGCAGTGAATCAGTTGCTTTAACAAAATAAATAAGAGTCTTCAGCATTGGTGGGGTAGCTGTGGCCTAGTGGTTAGAAAATTGGGCTTGGGATTGGAGGGTCACAGGTTTAAATCCCATTCCAGTAGGATAAATGGGGGTGGGGGAGTAAACAACTAGTGCTCCCCTGCATCCTCATTCATGGCTGAAGTGTCCTTGAGCAAGGCATCTAACCCCACATTGCTCTAGGGACTGTAACTGAAATCCTGGACCTAACTAACTGTAAGTTGCTCTGGATAAGAGTGCCCATTAAGTGTAATGTAGGCCTCATCACCAGTTGAAGACTTGGAACATCCCGACCGTATTGGTGACGGTCAGTAGAGAGAAGGGGACATCAACATAATGGTCTTGGCAAGAAAGTGTCTTAACACTCTGTGATTGTCCATCAGTATGGGTATGTAGCCTAAGTCTAAGCAGATGGCAACTGCTACCACTGTAAAAAGCTCAGTCAGAAATCAAATAACCATTAATAACTTTAGTAATGCTTAATAACATTTCTAAATGTCAATGTATCACTTTTGTTTTCAAAGGCTTTGTTTAACTTTCTGTTTCATGACCCCACTCACCCCCAAATTTTTATTTAATATGTACAACCAGGCTATTCACTTCCTGGCCCTTACGATGTGATTGTCAGGCTGTGGCCTTTACTCCTCCGCCTCAAACCCCCCTACTTCCCCTCACCTCCCTCAGGTCTGTGACATTTAGACAGCCACTTAAAAACATCTCGTCCCTGTCCAGTAATGGCTGACGTCGGGGGGGGGGGGGGGGGGGGGGGTTATGGAGTGGTTTTGGAGTGAGGAGTGACAGACCCAGATGTCTTTGGAGAGCAGTGTTGGGGCAGGAAGTGGTGTCCTTCTCACACCTAATTGCCTCTCATCAGCGCCGGATTTCCCAGGTAGATCCTGGGGGTCTGGAAGCGATGCCAAGCCAGATGCCGGTTTGCGCTTCGTCCTCACGTGTGGCACACACACACACACACACAGGGCTGGGAATGGGGTGACAAGAACCCTGTTTCTCTCAGCACGGGATCAGGGGTACTAGCTGAGATGGCTGACAAGAAAAGTTACTGCTGTAGCCTAGCCCCCTTTTCACTGACTCTCCATGTTGCTGCTGAAATAAAGTGGGTTTAGAATGTGTAGCTGAAAAATAGAGACATACCGGTAACTGTACACTACATGCACCATTTACAGATTTCTGTCTTTGTGTGTGTGTGTGTGTGTGTGTGTGTGTGTGTGTGTGTGTGTGTGCATGCTGTGTGTGTGTGTGTGTGTGCGCATCGCATGGAAAGTGCATTTTTTCATTGGTATAGATATGTGTACACATAGACTATGTGTAGTTGGCAATCTCACTATTTTTTGCATATTCACCCTGATTCAGAATATTCCAACAGCTGACATTAGGGTTTACTCTTTTGATTCATTGAATTGATTAAACATTTAAATTATCCACAGTATTTCTGTAGAAAAACAACATAGTTTGCATGTACAGTATATACATTGTTGCATAAAGGTGCATCAAAACAGCACAGTGTTGGCAGCTGCTGCCAACTCATTCTGTTGCCTATTTCCCATCAAAACCAACTTACGGTATGTCTTTGTCCAAGTATAAACATGCTACTAAAGAGAGAGCGAGAGCGAGAGAGAGAGAGAGAGAGAGAGAGAGAGAGAGAGAGAGAGAGAGAGAGAGAGAGAGAGAGACAGGCAGAGAGGCAGACAGAGAGACAGAGACAGAGAGAGAGAGAGAAAAAGAGAGATAGAGAGAGAAGGAGAGAGAGAATCAACAACAAATGAGGGTAATTTTATTTAAAGAACCTTGACATGTGAATATCAATTTTAATAGATACCATGAATGATCTGACCCTTAAAACCACACGTGCGTGTATTAACGTGTATTAATAATGATTAATTAATAGTAACTGTGTAATAGTTACACTGTGTCCATAATGTGTGGACATGGTAGTCTAAACTTAGAATGGTGGCTGCTGGAATGATCTTAAGTCAGTTTCCATTATTAATATACTAACACTTTTGTCACTTTATAATTCACTGATATAAATCTTGCTGTGTAACTAATGCAGCATATGGTGTAGACACTTCACCACATGTATATAACTTTAATGAGGGTCAGGGTTCCTTTAAAGCAGTACTGTATGCATTGCCATACAGAGGCTGAGGGAATGGGCTAACTTGAATAAGAATATTCTAATATACTGTAATTGGTCCACAATGATAGGCTTTGCATACCAGCAGATTTGCTGAACTCTCCTGAGCTAATTGAGCATTGAAGAGAAGAAGCATTCTGGTGGTAGACCTAATGATACAGAGGAATACTTGATAGCAAATCATAAAAAGCACAATTTTTCCTTCAATTGGCTTTTGCCCAAAAAATATATGGCTTCTTCCTAGCCTGCTGATCTCAAAATAAGACATAATGTAAATGATGTCATGATCCAGTTAACTTGGTGAGGTACTGAAATAAATTAATGGTTAACAGGTTACACACGCATCAACATCTTCTACAAATCTACAAACACATCAAATGTCAAATAATGCACCAACAACATGTATTTAGTTTCATTTTCAGTAATATTACCAGATGCAGTATTTAGGTAGTGGCACTGTTCAACATGTGAAAGCTTTTTCATTGGCCCACGCTACACTTTTACAGTTTTAAAGATGCCAAGCCACAGGTGCTGTATGTCATTCATTTTTGTGAAAATGCCTGACATTCTTTTATGGGCTCTTTTCCCTTTTCTTTTGAATATCCTTTTTTCTTGTTCCATGCCAATCTACCATGGTATGAAAAAGCTGCAGGAAGACAAAGTTTAATTTTTGCCAGCTTGACTGGTAGCCTACTGTAATGCAAATGTCCAAATGGGCATGAAACTAGTCTCTTTTGCAAGGGTATGCACTTAAATAAACATGGTTCTAATCTTGATATTGTGCTCTGAAATACCTTTTTAATCTTTTTTAAAACCTGCCATTTTTTGGCTTAGATCCTTAGAATCTAGTCTAGCATTTTTAGGTATTTCTTTAAGATATACCTAAATAATTATCTTGTAGATTGACTGCAAAGCTGTCATGTTATTATGCTGGAACTACATGCACAACACAGAGCCCAAAGTACAAAAACAAGCAGTTGCTATTAATTTGTCATGGGAGTTGGCCACACACGGAGACAACTGTGGACAAGGCTTAATAAGCAGAGCATGCAGTGACATGAAAACACATGCTGTGCTTCATTTCATACCATCATTATGCACTGTGACTTGCCATCCACTGGTAGGAGTGAAGCGGTGTTCATGTAGGTTACCTAGGTAACCAGTTATAAACACCAGTCAGAAGAAATGCCCCTGCCCCAATCACTCCCTTGTCTAGGTTACAACAGTACTGCACAATGACCAACCCACAAAAGCATGATTTGTGGTAGTCAGCACAGCGTCTTTTGCAGCTGTTGCACTTAGATTTGTAGCTGATCTTCCGCCATGCACCTTCCCATGATAATCCTGTGGCAAGTCCCAGAGGGACCTATATTTCCATTAAATTAATGGAGAGAGGGGTGTTAACATAAGCCCTACTTACTGTAAAGGACAGCCACTCAGCTTCGAAGCATTTTAAAGTGATGAATGAACTTGGCAAGGGATACCTCCCAGTGAAAACAGTGATAGGCGCCAAAGCAAAGGTTTCTTTTGCATAGACTTACCACTAATACTACGCCATTGGCACTCACCTCTCAGAACAAAAAGACAGTCGGGACGTCTGGCAACAAGTGAATCAGGGTGTCTAGAGCTAGTAGAAATACAAGGCCATGGTTCAGTTTAAAGGTCCACAGACCCACTTATCATCTTTTTTCTCACATCCTGAAATCATAACATCCCCTGTGACTGATTGACGATGGAATTTCCCTTATTTATGTGACAGTCGGGAGTAATGTGTGGTATTCATATGAAGCATGATCACTGCAGATTGAATGGTAATTTCCAGCCGCCTGCAGGGCTAGTGACCGCACCTCTCTTCTCTCTTTGGTACAAATTGCTCATTGGTGACCATGCAGACTGCTCCCAGTGTCAGAGGGAGCTCTGCTTGTGTGGTGGGGCTATTCAGGGCTGATTGACACCCCGGCAGGAGGCCGTGTGATTTAGGCTCTGCTCCTTGGGTTAATTAATTTCCTCCGGCAGTCTTGGGATGGTGTCAGCCGGATCACCTGTGTTCCTGCTCGGCGTGCCGGGGCTCGGGGTGAAGACATTAATCTTCTGATCATATTGACATGCACAGACACACACACACACACACACAAATGCACACACACACACACACAAGAACGAACACTTGTATGCACTCTCACACACACATATGCACGCACATGCTCAGACAGACACATACACGGTTGCACATGCACACCAATGGACTCACAAACACTTGTATGCACTCACACACACACACACACACACACACACACACACACACACACACACACACACACAGAAAGAAAGACAAGGTGTTGGCTGCTCCCCAGAGGAAAGGCATTGGGGTTCTGCCTGCATCCTGCATCAGATAACAACACAGAGTTTAAATGCCACTAGCCAAAAGCACAGCACAAGATGGAGAAAGGCTGACAGTGCATTTGACAAGGATTTAATTACCTTTAATACTGACAGTGAATATTGGCATGAAAACCTTAAAAGGATTTTATTCACTCCTTTTCTTTTATCTCTTGTCGGTGCAATTGGGCACCGCTGTCTGTTCCCACTGGATATTGTCCCCTGGGCTGGTTCAGTACAACACTCAGCTTAGAAATAATTCACCGACACACCGCCAGTACATTCCAGCATCATCTAGAGACTTTTCCTCACAAGCTTGTGGATGTGCCTGTGTCAGTAGAACGGTAAAAAAAGGAAGAAAAAAAAAACATGACATCAAGGGGAGGAAAAGGGGGTAGTATCAGATGTAGTCGGAGGCCCAGGCCACAGGGGAGGGGAGGAGGTGTCCGGGAGAATACCAATAACACAACAGCAGGCAAGCCCCTTCGGCTCCGGGGATACAAGATGAAGCCTAACAAGCCATTGTGATTGATATGGAAATCAGGGGATGATTTCTGAAACTGCTTCACGACATGAATTGGAATCGCCCTTGAATTACCGCTCTGCCCTGTAGTAAGGCCATGTGGAATTTGCTCCAAATTGGGTGGCGAGCAGGTTCGGGGGGGGCATGGGCGGGGGGCATGAGTGGGAGACGAAAATAATTGAGGGATTTTGCCTGGGCAGAAGGGTCGAGCAGACATTTCATTTAGCGGTATTGATTTTCAAATGCTCTTTCTCTTTTTTTAATTTTCAACTCGTTTAAAAACAATTTTCTGGCATTCAAAAACGGTTTGGCTTTGTGGTATTCTGTTTGAGGCTACAAAAAGACAAACATCTTCACAGATTGTTAAAAAAGCAACATCAAATTTGTCTGACTTACTATAGTATTTGATGCGTCAAGTAATTATTCATTTCTGCCTTTTATCTCATAAGCAAACAAGTCACCCTTTCTTACCTACTTTGCTCTCTCTCTCTCTCTCTCTCTCATTCTCAGTCTCTCTCTTTCTGCTTTTCCCATTTTTCTGTCTGACATTTAAAGTATTACACAAGCTGTCACTTCTATTGCAGTCACAGTTCACAGAAAGTTTTGAAGTTATTCTTTTCTCAACTCTTCCACATTACTCTTCCTTTAGGTTTGCCACAGCAGTACCATCTACGCCCACACACACGCACACACACACACACACACACACACGGACACACACACACACACACGCACACACACACACACACATACGCATACACAGATGCACACACGCACGCACACACCCACACCCACCCACACACACATACACACACACAGACACATACACACACACACACACTGGGGCTTGTAGCTCAGCTGGTTTGACAAATTGGTAAAAATTACCATTTCATTTGGAACTGTGAGACTCCCCTTTCTCTATATCGCACAACAAAGTCTTGTGGTGGACCTCAAAATGCTCAGCACAAAAAAAAGTATTTTATCTCGTAAGAGGTCATGGGCTTGAGCACCAAATACACAATGTGATTAAGTTACCCAGAATCTATCTGTACCCAGAATCTATCTGTAGTTTCTCATTCTTTTCTCATTTTCTCACACCAGCATGGGTTCGCAGATGATGCGTCTGGTCAATGCTAAGATGGTTTACTGCAACCTGCTGCAGTAATGACTTAGGACATTACTTCACACTGGCCAGTTTTGCCCACTGCTGTTGCTGTTTCAGAGGTATTGAGTCTTATAAAACTTCTCGCCAGCTTGACTCCCTGCAATCACAGCTGTGAGAGAAAATAGCATTTTTTTGTGGCTGAGGTGTGGGGAAAGGTGGGACACCCCACGTATTTCTGCCCACCACAACCTCCCGCTTCAGTAATCTATCTGCCAAAAAAGGGAATTTCCAAAGCTGCAGGAATAAACTATGCATGCGTTCACTTCCATTTATCTCGTTTTGGCATGTTGATGCTAGTAAACATGTGGCTGTGAATATCAATATCCAGAAGGCAAAGGAAAGGAAAGGAAAGGAAAGGAAAGGAAAGGAAAGGAAATGAAAGGAACGGAAAGGAAAGGAAAGGAAAGGAAAGGAAAGGAAACCCAGGTCGTGATTGCTCTTCGCTGACTGCCAGGCATATTTTACCTCTCAGCTTGCTTGAAGGAATGTAAAAAAAGAGCTTGGATGGGTCTGGCCTGTATTTGTTTGGCTTTCATCTCAGAGGTGACAGGCGCTTTGGCTGTGGTAAAGAGCATTGCCAAAGCAGTTGTCTTGATTGCTGTTTTGAAACCTCAGCCAGAACCATTTTATAGATCAATTACAGCTAGTTCATCTCTCCCTCACTATGTAGTTATTCCCATTTGCTTTGAGTCTGCAATAAGACTTATCTTTCAGATTGCCTGGCAAAGCTCTGGCTGTTCTTACTTCTGCATGTAGGACTCTGATGTGTTGCTGCGCAGGTTGCAAAATTGCATTACCTGTTTATGAGGAGAGTGTGGTTATTATAGTAGGTATGGTAGACTGGTAAGCCATCCTGCAATAACTTCCTCTGTAGCAGATCTTGCTCTGATTTATCACAGAACCCTTTTTAAGAGGTTCACGACCTGTCCCCTCTGCTTTAGAGTGGGCTGTCCAACTTGTCTTTCTCCAGATGTCTTTGTAGAGAAAGAGAGAGAGAGCTCCACACTCATTCAAGGGAGGACTATTTTCTCCAGTCAAGCGGAACACATTTCTGGCTTGAACACAGACCATTTTTCAGGGAGAAAAATACAGCTGTATGCAACTGCGATAATAGCTGTAATATCACAGGAATCTTGCTCTCCACTGGCTGAGGTGGGGGATGTTAAGGATGTTTAACTCAGGGTGTACGACTTTGCTGTCTTGGCATACACTGCATGCAGATACACTGCTTATATATGCAGAATATTCTCACAGCACTTGAAGTGAATGCAGATAAAGTCTTTCTTTCAAATGTGCTATTATTTCCTGTCGTCCCAAGGGACAGAGGAAAAAAAACAGTGATAGGGACAGGCCCTTGGTTGAAGGTGGTGGTTTGGTGGAAAGACATGCAGGTGGTTTTATGTGTCCTCCTGTCTTCTCACTGGCGGTGTGAAATATGGCTCTAGACACTGGTCATAAATCTGTAAACACATGAATGCGTGAAGATTTTATGGATGTAAGATTTTTATACAGATCGAATGTGCATAGTGATAAAGGTAAAAAAACATGCATGTGTGTGTGTGTTTGTGTGTGTGCATGTGTGTGTGTCAGTGGACCATATTTCATTTTACATAGTCCTAGGTCCTGCAATGGTTCTTCACTGTGCACCTAGCCTATTTGTTGATTTATACATGGTTGCTGATGCTTACCATAAACATAACCCTAAAAGTTAAGTAGCGCTATTACCAACATCGACATAAATAAAATGCAGCCAAACAATTCGATAGAGACAGATTTACGAGTTTGTTGTTGCATCTGTGGGGGGGGATATATGAGTTTACAGTGGCGATATAAGGGCCCAGTGGAGCCCTAACTCCTGTCGGTTCTCTCACTTCTCTGCGGAGCTAATGAGGGCCAGAGGCCATTAAGATTCCCTCCGCGACTGACACGGGATAGGAGACTGACACCCTGGAGAGGAGAGCGATGGAAAATTGCGCTGAAGAGGTTGAGTCATGCCTTCACCCCCCCCCCCCTCAGCCTTGATCTTGATTGAAAGTGCTGAAAGGGCAGGACTCAAAGTCATCTCTCGTAACATAGGCACCCCCGCCCCCCCCCCAAAAAAAGAGTGCCAGACCATTTGTGCATCACAGGCAGCCTCATCATCTGAAAATGGTTCCTTCATGTGATGTTGGTCCAATCAGACGCATGCTATTCCTGGCTTTCCATTTCTATTTTGTGGTATACAAGGGCTGAAACTGGACCTAACTTAACCCTTTCGACCCTTTTAACCCTTTAACCCCTTTTCCTATGTCAGGGTATGCCGGGGACAACAGTGTGGAACACAGCAACGTTCAGACATTTTGTTTTTTAAGAATATGAGCTTCATTCTAACAGGAACACAATGGTTACTACAGCCTTATACAAGATTTCACTGTCAGAGATACAGCACTATGCTTTTGAGTAGTTTTTGAGTCTCTGGTTGACAAAGTCAATGTCCAGTTTGAATTGTACTCCTTACAAATTGCAACTGCTATTACAATAAATAAAAAGGATAAAGTACTGAAATTATTTCCATGAGCGAAACATACCTTATATTAAAATAAATTACTTGCCATAATGTAGACATTCATGCATGGATGCCACTGAAAGCTGAAGGCTCCGAGATGTAAATATCGCAAATAAGGCATAATTGTATAATTCAGCAGCAATGGATGTTTCTTGGGTTTCAACAAAAATATTCAGCTCTTTCATTTTTAATGTCATCCATCAACTGGCCACATAGTAGTCCATTCTATATGCTTGTGTCCCTTTCCATATCAAAAGGCAATGTCTTCAGTTCATAAAAAATACAGACTGTAAAGATCACATTTGAAGTCATGAAGCCACCCCCCTCCCCCTTCCCCGAAAAACAAAAACAATAAACAAAAAACATCGTGAAAAATGTACAAAATGTTTCATCACAAACTATGACCCATTAATGTTGTGTGTGTGTGTGTGTCACTGCCCCTTAGGAGTCATCCTCGGTCTTGATGACATGGAACAGTGTGACATTGAACAGTACCTGGTGTCCATTGTTCCAGCCGTACAGGGCTCGGTCGCGCGGGTTGTAGTCCAGCATTGACATGTGAAAGTACTGGTTGTGGAAGGGGATATCCGTGTACTCGTACGTGGAGGTCTTGGTGTTGTAGGAGTAGTAGACCTTGGCTCCGGTCATGTGGGAGTTGGTGATGTAGAGCGTGCCGCAGATCATGAAGGCCTCGCCGGCGTTGCGCTTGGAGTACTCCGTGTTCCACGTGTGCAGCACCTCCAGCGTCTCCGGGTCCAGTTGGGCGATGACGATGTTTCCTGCGTTCTGATTGGTCGCGTACACTGCCCACATGCCCAGCTCGTCCGCCATCAGGTCGATGTCGGACGAGCCCCCCCAGGTGTAAGGGTAGACGTTGTGGAAGCCGGCGTGCTCCAGGGCCCGTTGGGCCAGAACACGGCCCGTCTCGAAGCTGTACTTCACAACGATGTTGCTCTGCTCCTTGTTGTAGTACAGCGAGCCGTTGTACACCACGTGGTTGGTCCCTGCCCACTTGTATGGCAGGTAGTAAGTCCGCGACTCCAGCCCCGACACGAAGTCTGCCATGGACTTGTACTCGCGGACGATCTTGCTGTTGGTGTAGCTGTCCATGTACCAAACCTGGATCAGATGCAAGAGCAATAAACAGTGAGTGAGCGAGGTATAACCACAAGTTTGGAGCTGTCTAAACTTGCAACTGTACAATAAAAAAAAAAAACGCCTTCATAAAATGTTCCCACACTAGGAAACAAAAATATAGGGGTCAATTTGAGGTCAAGGATTCCAACTTCCTCACAAGCAAGAGTTTTATGGGGACTCATATTGGCACTTTGTCAGCAAGGTTTCTATCTATGGCTTCTAGTGTTTTATAACTCCCCCTGTTGTAAAAAATACACACAATTCATAAGGTTGGCATTTCAGTACTTTTCAAGGTGAAACTCGGATTTCTACTACACCCTTCTAAGTACAAAAAGTTCCCACCTATCTCTTCTTAAGAACCAGTGCTCTTGTGAGTTTTTTCAAGAAAAAGCACATCCTGTAAGATCAGATTTCATTCCGTTGGAACATGTGTAATAAGTTCCTCACTAGGCGATCAACAGTGGGGTTTTTTTTTCTTCTTTTACCTTGTAGCACATTTCCTGGGAAATAAAAACACTGTACAAAAGGACACATTCTGAGCCTTTTAGATTGAAATGAGGCTCGTGCGGGAACGCCAATTACCTTGGCACCCCTGCAGCTATTGTGATCGGCTGCCTCTGACTCTGAGCAACGCTAATGCTTTTGTGTGTAATCCGTCGTTCTGTTTCCCTGACTAGTGAGCACAGAGGCCTCCCAGAGGTGAAAACAAAAAAGAAGCATGATGAATAGTCGTGCCCACGCGACTCACTCTATTGTTCTTGCTGGATGCCAGCGGGTCAGTCATCCATGCGCCGAATCTTGTTCCAGACGTCTTAATGGTCGTGGGGCCGGTGATTTTCATTAGTTTTCCGCACGCTGTTAATAAGAAAAGCACCAAGAGATAAAACAGTACCCTTTTGTTTTGATTGTATTTTATTTATTTTTTGCATAGCTTCTTTTTTTTTTCGTGCACATTTCTTTTCCCAATTTCATGCCCACGTGGCCACAGGGAGACATGGCATGCATGTTCAAAGTCTGTTTCTTACAAGCAGCACAGCTACCACTACCTGCAGACACTGCTGTGCTACTGATCTAGATGAATGCAAAAGCACTTATATTAGCACCAGCAGTATGGCATACAGATGTTTTTCATCCCTACTTGTATTGCTAGAGTACAAAAATCCATACACATAAATGGAATTCAGATGGTGTGAAAATTTCCTGAACAGAAGGCTATTTTAGTATAGGTTTTCGGTATGCTGAAATGCAGTAACCTTGATGACAAAAAACAACATGGTGCACTAATTTACATTATATTTCATTAATACCGGCAGTACAATGTGTGTTTGTTGCAGTGTGCTCTCGCGATAATTAATGAATGTGTCTTACAAGGACATAGCTTGTATTACAGACATCCGTTCATTATAACAACCCCCCCTCGCCCCCTGGATTTATATGTAATAAAAACTAAGACGGAGCATGAGCTGGGCATCAAGTGGCATTTTCCTCATGTTTGCTTCACTTTTTGCCTCTCTCCATTTCATGGCATGTGCGCCCATGGTGGGTGGCTGCCGTGCATCAAAGGCAATGAGCCGTCGAGGGCAAAATCTATAATTTCCACGTGACGGATGTGCGGATGCCGCGGCTGTTATTCGTGATTAATGCTTGTGTGAGTGTCATACGAGACGCGTTGCTGCGCTTTCGTGGCTAGCGGTGGAGACGCAAAGCGCCTGTGAGGGGTCTGTCATAATTAGTTTAGCGCAGGGACGCATCTCCCTCAGCTGAAACCGAGTCTTTGACTTTAAAGTAGAGCCGACGGTACAAAATAGAGTGGGAGCCAGCTACTTAAGTCGATTTGTTTTTTTTCTTTTTTTTGCAACCTAACAATACTCCAGAGTTCAATAACTTGTTCCCTTTGTGCATTGAGGAAGGAAACCAATTAGTTCTACCAGGCTACCAAGAGCTTGTCTAGAAATCAAAGACTTGCAGGCGGTTTGTCTTTTTATGGGTAAAGTTAAAGAGCTCTCAACATCTTCACCACCTGCTTATTGTACCACAGAGTGCCATGCTCAAAAAAATACTTAAGACTAAAAACACTACGGGTTCTCTTCTCCACATCAGTTATAGTTTGAGTGGAGGTATGACAGAGCTTCATTTCATTTCCTGACATAACTGCCCTCGTCCCTAAAATGACCGCAAAGCCCAGACTCAACGTTATTAGCCACCCACTATATATACGTATGCACATCAATCAACCTGTTTCCTGAGGCCCTGGAGGTGATTCTAGACCAGACTGGGGCACTAGAAAAAAAAAAACATTTTCATTTCAAACAGCATTGCCACCTGCTGCAGTTAAAAGATTGTCAGCTCTCCAAGGCCCTTTAGTGGTGGCCCTAAGCAGTAGCCTGTTGGCTAGCTATGCCTAAAGTCCCTATGATAGAGAGAAGACAGAGAACGAAGGCAGTGTGGTCATCATCAAGGGCAGCCATAAGGACCCTTATTCCTAAAAGGACTGCACAGCTCAGACGTTTTGTTATTAGCCAGCACCACTATATATGTGCATGAGACATCAATCAACTTGGCCACTGTGTCTGGATTTTATCAGGGACTCTAAGTCCCTATGATAGAAAAAAATGACAGAGATAGAATGCAGTGTGGTCATCATCAAGGGCAGTCGAGCAGTCCCTTACTGAGTTTATTCATGCAGTTCCTCAGGCGACTGTCCAGGCTGACCACGCGTCTGTAGAGCTCGTCGTAGTCGTAGGCGCCGATCTCCTCCTGGATGCTGGTGAGGACGGCAGACAGGTTGCGGATCTCTTCCTTGAACTGGGAGATGAGCTTGGCATCCGTCTTGTACTGCTCCAGCACAGGGATCAGAGGCTGCAGCTCATCCATCTTGTCTTGAAGCTCCTATTGCACAGACACCAGCATGCACACACACACACACACACACACACACACACACACACACACACACACACACACACACACACACACACACACACACACAGGCACACACACCGAAAGAGAGCGAGAGAGAGAGAGACAGTGACAGAGACAAGGAGAAACAGGGAGAGAAACACAGATAGGGAAAGAGAGAGAGAGATGAAAACACATAGAGCCATATAAGAATCGTCAATCGCATAGAGAGACATGACTTAGCTCTGTGACTGTGCGGGTGGGACAGCTGAAAGATATAGTCTGGAAGTTAAGTCATAAGACAATCGATCCTCAAGAGATGATTTATGGCTGCTCTCTGTCAGAGCACACTGGAGACATTGGTTTCCTGTATCTCACTTATGGACAATAATTCAGCTTTAGTGTTGTATGTGACTGTCCAGCTCTGTCCAAAATCACATAAATTTGTCATTCACACACACATAAAATTGAGTACCATTCAAAATCTTCTATGGTTTTATGTACACTGGCAGTCTAATGCAGTCCTTTAGAAGACTTAATGGGTGTTTGTACCTGTATGATGAGAACATCACTTGATGATTTCTGTAAAACTACATTACACTTAATTTGATAGATTACTGGCTGTGCAATAAAATATACATGAATATATATATATGGATATTTAATAATAATTTCTTAGTGACTACCCTGTAGTTTTCAAATGATGTGTTGCTCTTGTGACAAGAACACTAGCCTGATGAATTTTCTCTGCATGACCATAAGAAAAACGAACCCGTTTACCTTGAAGTTCCTGGCCATGATGGCCTTCCTGTCATCCTCAATCTGCCTGAACGTGGTCCTCAGGCTCTTCATCTGGCTCTCCATCTTCATCACATACTGAAAGTCCCTCTGTGTGCGAAGATTCAGCACCTCGATGGACTGAGACATATTTTGAACCTGTTGGTTTACAGACAAATGGTCAGGATCACATGCACAGGTAACATGTAGTATGTATTGTGTGTTGCTGTAAATACAGTTATACTACAACACAGCCTTCAATACATAGAGAGACTACTAATGTGTTTACTGCTAAATAATGCATTTAAGTGGTAAAATTGGCTGATTTTGTAGCTGTAGTCCTCATTTGACCTTATGGAACAGAAATACGTTGTCAATGTAAATGGCTAGACAGTTTATTTGTGCCACTTTTGAATTACCCAACTGCTACTGCAAAGAAGCATTTGCATCCCACACATGTAATCAAGTGAGAGCTCTGGTGAGGCTGAGCACTGAATTGGTGCATTCTGGGGGGTGCAACTAACAGCATTTTCCAATGACAGGTTGTCATTTAGCAACCCAGCATGCCTTAGCTGTTTAGATATCAGTGGTCATGCACCCACTTCGTGTCCACAGACAGAACACAATGTAATGTGTCTGGTGTTACTGTGCCTAACACAATTTCATTGTGTTCACAAAGTTTTATGACCTGTGTTATTAAAAGTTATATTATCTTGTAAGCATCAGTGTAGCATACAGCGAAGTAAGACCTTGGGGGAATTCCGAGAACAAGGATTGGTTGAAAGTAAACTCTGAGCATGAGGTGAACCTTTTAAAAGAGGAGCCCCATTGTTATGCACACCTGGCTCAAAGCAGTGCAACACAGAGGGGAAGCCTCATGCAGACTTTAAACAAGGGAATTTTGTAAAGTCTGAATAGTGTTGTTGTTTAATTGGGAGATTTTTTAAACAAAAAAATGTGATGTGAGTGAAAATCAAAACAAAAGCAAAATGGCCACAGAGGGAGGGAGCACACTAGGCGCCACACTGGAGAGCAAGGTCTGCAGTAGCCCTATCAATCAAGAGGTACCCAGCTACACTTGGGAACCAGTTTACCTGCCCCATCAAGAGAGAGAAGAAAGCCCAGGGGCACAAACAGATGTGCTGGGGCAATAGAGTTTAGGCAGGGTTGACATGCCCATAGTATCATTCTCCTAAAAAAAAAAAAACAAAGCCATGAGGCTCTTCCATTATCGGATTTCCCTGTTTACAATTCCGTTAACCTATGGGTGATAATCCTCCCAACAGGAGAGCCCTATGGCTTCACTTCTCCTGACAAACTAAGCTTCAGCGCTCTTCTTCTGAGATGCATCATTGCATCATGCTCTCACTGCATCATTTAAGGGGGCAGGGTTGTACATACAGCCATGTTCAACACTGTTGCGAGTAGGGAAGGGTTTTAGTGAAAGTTATGTTGTAGCTTACCAGGAACATTTAGCAACGCCTCTACTTTCCTAGACATACACCACCCCAGCTCATTCAGATCATGCAGAGAGCAAAGGTGGAGACCCCAGCTTCAAAACGTAAAAAACCATCTATTCCTTCTGCCTGTGCACTTCACATGGGTGATTTCAATAATTATCTCAACTACCTGTCTGATGATTTGTGTGGTCATTAGGTTCAAATGTGCAGCAGGGTCTGTACTATCTAAAGCCGGGATCTCCTCCTCCGGCAGAGAAAGCACTCATTCCCTTTAGACAGAGGGGCTATCAGTATTATTTCTCCCTTGCCACATCTCATATCTCCTAAAAGCCCAGAAATTTACGATGCCTAGATTCCCTACAGCACTGAAAGGACATGAGCTATTGTGAACTACTAATGCTTGTGCTACCAGATGACTCATCAACCTATCAAGCTCTGTTAAGGAAATATTTGGTCTACTATAAGCATATTTTCATAGTTTGTTATGACAGAGTATAAAGTGTCACCACGCAAAACCAAGCCACATGTTGTGCTCTCAACGGATCTCTACGTTTGATTAGTATGCACTTTTTTATGTTTTGTATGCAATCCACTTGAACAAAATAATAAAAAAGTTATAATCAAATGAGTCAAACTATTTTGAAATGTGCAATATGTTGTATATTTTGTTATATTTCATTTATATTATATTTAATGAGTGCTTAGGGCCACCACTAAAGGGCCTTGGAGAGCTGACAATGAGAGAGATTGCAAGCCCACTTTAAAGGCCTATCCAGTGACCAAAAGGTTTTCAGAGAGATGTGCTACCTGAACATCACTGGACTCACATAAGAGTTCCACAAAATCTTAATTCAAACAGACAGAAATGTTAAATTACGCTTTTACCTTCTACCCTTTTATCTTTTTGAAGCTCCTGAAGTAAGATCAAACACTTCTTTTTGGTTTAGCATATTCCTTCTGATGTTTGGACATAAAAAATATGCTCACGTTCGATACACACAGATAGAACACTCTAGGTTGAAAACTCGCTTGTTTATTAGAGTTTTGGGGTTATGTAAAGAGACTGGGTCAACTCTGGTGCACAGACTAACTGATATGGGCTGAGAGCTCTGGGGGGGAGTGTTAAATTAATTAAACTAATTGAATCACTCTAACGAAACTCTTCTTTGCAGTTCTGCTACAATTATGCCTTCAGAAAATATATTCTGCAACCATGCAAAACCAATGTAAATGCGAGTTTATTTTGTGCCCATGTTTTATGAACTAAAGAATCCTGTAATTCAGCCACACTCATAAAGTCACAACAATACTCACAATCTGAGCCTAAATTTGCACATTGTCCTAGTTATGCAGAACACCCTGCTAAATTTACTGACTGTTGTCCTAGCCAACATATGCAAATCTTGACCAAAGTCTAATCAAAAGTGTTGTTCCTTATTAAACACAGAGAGGTGGTTCAGCTACTGTTTATTAGCAAGTAACCCCAGAACAAAAGTCAATAAATCCCAGGCCTTTATCTTGTCAAAAGCCACAGCCATAACATCCAGAATATATCTGGACCGCTCCTGTCAAGCACCTGTCTGATAGTCTACCCAACGAGTGGCAATCGGCATTATTTTTCCTTTTACAGCCTCGCTTTTAAAGAAAATGGCATCATTTACAAAAATATCTAATGCATTTTAACAGGCTGATGCGATGTGTCAATGTCTACTGAGACACTTTCCTCTTTAGCTTCTATAAATTACTACACTTGGCTCTCAGATGCATCATCCTCACTAATGCAATATTTCTAAACGTGTTGATTCAATTGTGGTAAACATACATTTGAGATGAACACATATTTAGTTTCCACTCAGAAAGAAAATCAGAAGTCGTTCTAACCTCTTTACTTTGCTCTGTGCCATATACTATAGGCTATCGTCTCCACATTCACTGATACACCCCAGGGGAAGAAAGATAGGACAATCCCTCCCAGACATCTGAGAACCATCCTTTATGAAATGTTCAGTCCAAATTTGCAAGGAGAAACAGGAAATGTGAATCTGGGTGAAATAATATAAAAAATGTGCTTCAATGTTTCCTAATTCAATATTTGTCCAGTTGTTAAATGGTAAAAATGTTTTTCCCAAGTGCATCTGTGGATTAAATATCATGCCACCTTTTTGCCTGCAGTGAAACATATGATTTCAACTACGTGGAATGGTTTTCATAGGGAAATGCATAGTGCATATAAATGAACAGTTTTCAGATGTCCCTTTGACGAAGCAGAGAACATAATTTTCATTCAGGAGGGCAAGGATTAAAAAAATCAAAAGACAAAATCAGACTTCTGGAAACCACTCTGACATCAGATTTATCAAATCTAAAACATTCCTGTGTACAAACACGCCATATCTTAATGCAAACACTGGGACCCTTCATCTCTGTTGGCAGCGGCGACGTTCGATCTGATAAACTAAACCAACTTAACCACCCACACCAACTGGCCAACGCTGTATTCAGGAAGCCAATGCATTTTCCTCCCATCCCCACAATGATGCCCCCCACCACCACCACACACACAGAACCTCACTCTTGTGCTTTCAATCACTGCCCGCACACGCAATCATCCTCTACCATAGCCTGGCACCGAAATGAAAACTCGGCCAGCCTTGTCTCCCCTCCACACACAAACACACACAACCACCACTGCCCCAGCCATCCCCTCCACTCACCCCCCCCCCCCACCCCACCCATCCATTGTGTGCCTCATCGTGCATTAACAATTCAGCATGTGCACTGAGTGCGGTTTCTTAACACTGATAGCAACACACGCCTGTTCTTCTCATTTTTTTTTCTCTTATAAGCCCCTCTGGCACATGTTTTTCTTTTTTTCCCAAAGAGGCTGTTGTATCTATCTGTAAAGGGAACAGTGAACGGCAAGGTTCATATAAATCATAAATGAAAGGCACGCTGAACGAGACTAGGTCTCTGTGGCATGCGTTTGCATATAAATATTGCCTTTTTTTTCCTTTCCTTTCTATTCTCTACTCCTAGAGGAAGTGGGCTCCGGTCGTTAATCATGAATACAGGTATTAATGACTCTCGTTCCAAATCAACCCCATGCTGAAGGCCCGGATAAAACCAATCACCACACTCACTAGGATGCCAGGATGTAGGGTGTCTTTTAGCAGATGTAGGGAATAACAAAAAAAAAGATATTATAAGTTATAAGCCTATGGGTGAGACGAATGGAAAGGTTAATCTTGCGTGTTTGTGTGTGTTACAATGTCCCAGTGGAGCAAGCAACTTGAGTTTGCTCATATTTAAAGCAAACAGTTCTTTCTCTCTCTCTCTCTCTCTCTCTCTCTCTCTCTCTCTCTCTCTCTCTCTCTCACACACACTCTTACTCTTACTCTTTGTATATGTGTATGTATGCTACAGGAATCAGTGCTGGAATGGCAGGTGTATATGGCTCTGGAGCCTTAGCCAAGTTCATTTTTACATTTGTGGGCATGCCGTGCATTGTACCCATGTGGGCACATGTTTTGGGAGAGAAGAGGGAGAAAGAAAGAACCAGAAGTCTTGCGTTTGATAGAAAAAGCTGTTGAGGACCAGTGTGTGTGAGTACATTGTGTGAAAACACTAAAAATCCCTCAGGCAAAAAAATGCATTAATGTCCAGTTGCACGTGTGTGTGTGTGTGTGGGTGTGCGCACGCATGTGTGTGTGTGTATGTGTCTGTGTGAGTGTGTGTGTGTGTCTTTGCATGTGTGTTGCATGGGTGTGTGTTGCATGGGTGTATTGATACCTTTTCCAGGAGCTGGCGTAGTTGTCGGCTCTTGGCATCCCTGGAACACAGGCTTTGTTCTGGTGCCACCACGGTGCAAATGCAGCGCCCATCGGCATCCTGCGCGGAGCTATACACCTGCCAGCCTTCCTTTGGCCCGATGGTCTGCACCCGGAGACAAGACAAACACATGGCGTAATTAATCAGAAAGCTGCACACTCGAAAGCCCCACGTTCACCACCGACCCTTCCACCAACCAACACACACACAATGGTGGACACAAATGAAGACAAAAAACTCCTGACATCTTGTTGAGGTCAAAGCAGAGGCAATGCCTTGGGACCACAGGTCATTTTTAAAGGCTGCAGCTGCAATAGAGAAAAAAAAAAGAAAGACCAGTGTAAGTGGCCTTCGCCAGGACAATAAAGGCCACGCATGGAACATTACATATTTGGTGCCATCAGCAGCCCAGTGCTGGACCACAGAGGGGCTCTCGCTGGACAGTATGCTGTCGCATGATTAATGGCTCCCGTCCATGGCTCCCGTCTCTGAGCCCGCCGCTTGCTTGGCCTTGGCCTGTCCAGCTACTCATGTAAACTGGGAGGGAGAGGAGGGGTGTTGGGGTGAAGGGGGATGGAGGGAAAGGCTCTGACCTGAAAAAGTCCAACCACTACATAGGGAGAGGGAAAGAGAGAGCAAGAAAGGAAAGAGTAGAGAGAGAGATAGAGGCAAGAGAGAGAGAGAGAGAGAGAGAGAGAGAGAGACAGACAGACAGACAGACAGACAGACAGACAGGCAGGCAGGCAGGCAGGCAGGCAGACAGACACACAGACACACAGACAAACAGAGAGAGAGAGAGAGAGAGTGAAAGACAAAGACAGAGACAGAGAGAGAGATAGGTTTGGGGGGAGACTGATGTTTTTTTTTTGTCAAGTGCCCCTGCATAATTTCTCAAGTGTATATCATCTGGCCGCATTAGTTTTCATCTAACTGTGTTCCCAGACCCTCAGTCACTTCTGATTTCATTTCATCATGCTGCTGTGTAATTTGGGTGTTCCATTTTTGTAAACATGCAAAACCGTAGTGGCTGGGGCTAGATTAGAATATTGCACTTCCATAAAAACCCACAGCATAAACAGCAATATATATCAAGCTCTGATTTCTCATCACAGCAACATACAGAGAATCTGTGTGTGTGTGTGTTTGTGTCTGTGTGTGTGTGTGTGGTTGTGTGTGTGTGTGTGTGTGTGTGTTTTTGTGTGTTTATGTTTTTGTACATGTTCATATAGAGCTGCTGATGGATGCTTATTTTTCGTTCATGTGGTTATATATCTCTAACACTGTGCCTGTGTGTGTGTCTGTGTGTGTGTGTGTGTGTGTGTGTGTGTGTGTGTTTGTATATGCCTGTGTGAGATTGTAGTAGTAAGCATATGTGTGCCTATATAGAACCAACAGAAATGATATAACCGGGGTGATAATGGCCTCTCTATCCGAGCCCAGCTTTTTACAATGTATTGATCTCGCTCTCGGGCAGGATTTAGTACCAACACACACACACAGCTACCTATTTCAGGCGCACACAAACACAGACCTGGCAAGAATTAGAGAACATGAAAACTCTTCCTTTTTTCCACAGGCTGCAAACACCCAACTTTTGTGAGCACATTAGGAAAGTAAAGGGTCCTACGTGCAGTTAGTGTAAATGGAATCTACCGCAATTCAGTTTAATAGAATTCACCGTAATCCTTTCTCTTCAGCAAGGAGGCTAACTACTGTGTCTGTGTAGAGGAACCTAAATGACCACACATTAGGGTAAAAAAAAAAGAACTCTGACTGGAATACCAATTTTCTCTGTTTAGTGAAACACAAGGATCTTTGTGCCC
This sequence comes from Setipinna tenuifilis, assembly GCA_030347295.1. Lineage (NCBI taxonomy): Eukaryota > Metazoa > Chordata > Actinopteri > Clupeiformes > Engraulidae > Setipinna > Setipinna tenuifilis. The sequence continues at coordinate 13,795,385 of CM059285.1, forward strand.
TGACTTCATTTTGCATTAGAAATCATTGATCAGGGCCATCGCTGGCAAACAAAAGCCCTGGGATGAGACAGAGGCAGTGCACCCGCTGCAGACAGGCAAAAGTGAAATGCATGGTAGTGTCGGTTGGTGTAATTGATGATCATGTGCGCTAAATGAATAAACATTTTCTGCTCCGATGCTAGACAAGATGAACTCGCCTCCGCAGGCCGCCCATAACTGGATAGAGACAGACGTTAGAGACAGCTGCTCTTTACTCTGATGAATGGTGACTCTCGGAGCAAAGCGAGGATGAAGAAGCAAAGCGAGGATGAAGAACAAGCAAATACAATAAAAGGTAGACTGCTATGTATGGGGATGAGCAAATGGGTGTATGGGGAAGAAAGAAAGAAGAAGAAAGAAAGAAAGAAAGAAACGGGCAAAAGAAAGGACTAATAGTAATTCATCCTTTTGGGAGGTTTTTTTATATGCAGGTACCATGTTGTTGCTGCAGAGAAGGCAAAATCCATGTTGACCAGTAGCTCCCTCAACGTGGGAGGCCAATATGGGAACAAGCATCTGCCATTGGTTGGCCAATAACGCACATTTATCCACACTGCACCTCAACATTGCCACAAGTTTTTACAAGGAAACTTTAAAGACCTTCACTAAGTCGTGATTCTGAAAGTAAAAGCAGATTTCATTTTGCTTCATAAAATGTGGGTGTACCTGAATGTGCTTTGCCTTCATCATAATTAATTGATGGAGGCGGATGAAGCGAGGCTAACGAAGAGATGTGGAATGAAAGAGATAGAAAGAGGGACGAGGGACAAGGTAGATTAAGTCCAAGTGAGTCAAAGAGGCTGGCTGTCATGGAGATGGTGAGACATAGGAGGAAAAAAAAGGGATGAGAGACTGAAATTAGTGCTTTAGAAATGATTTTAAAATGAATATGGCCAATTTTAAAATATAAAGCACTGAAAGCCTGATGAGAAGCAATTTGTCAAAAATCAGAACTGTGTGTCAGATCTGACGTCCTATATTTTATAAATTCTAAAAGTGATTTGGGTTCCTATTGTACAGGGTGGGCCAAAATGCTAGACACTTTTTATATGCTAATATCTTGAAATCTTAAAATGATATGGTAACAAATATATTTGTTGGACAGATGACTGTTGGACAGATTCAGAAGTTTTTGTGCATAGGGTAATTTCTCTGGACACCACTCTGGAAGGAAATTAAAGACCTCTAAAATGTAAAATGTAAGACCCTAGCCAAAACCATTTCAAACTGTAGACCTGAATTAAACATTATGAAGAGGTCATTAAAGATTGTCAACATTTTTCAGTCAAAATAAGTGACATATAGGGAACCTACTGTATATAATATTAATATTTGTGGCATGTTGCTCTGTGTGTAGCTCCCTAGGACTTATTATGAAATTCCATTCCTCCACCCCTCACCCTTATTATGATTGCACTTATTACAAAATACCATTACTCTGCCCCGCCTGGTGAACCATTTTTTTTTTTACAAAAATACAGCCATGGTGTGCCAAATCTGTTTATTTAATACATAACATCCAAGAGTTCTATTACATATCACCTAAGATCTGACCATCACCATCACAAGGTGAACACTCGTCATCTTGCTTTCTCATGTCAAGCACAGTGTGCCTCAGCTTCTGAACTGGAGTGGCTCTGATCTCTCCACTAATGCTTCATTTTAGTTCGGCTGCTGTGTTGGGACTCACCGCACACACACCCTATCCTTGAGGTAACCCCACAGAAAGTAGTCCACTGGGGTTAGATCTGGTGATCTGGATGGCCAGTGGATATCACCACATCTCAAAATGAGACGTCCAGGGAAACATTGTCCAAGAGTTGTCATTGGCAGTTGTGCTGTGGAGCTACGTGCCACAAATTCTAATCATTCACAGTTTCTCTGTATTTTACTTATTTTAACTGGAAATGTTTCTATTCACAATGTTTAATGACCTTTTCATAATGTTTAATTTAGGTCTATAGTTTGAAATGTTCTTGGCTGTGTTTTTGTAAAAAAAGCAAAAACTGGGTTTCCAAACCTACCCTTACATTTTAGATATCCTTAATTCACTTACAGAGTGGTATTCAGAGAAACGAATTACTTCAACTTCAACTACTTGTATCAAACCCCCCTGAATGTCATCTATGCAATGAATACATTTGTTACTCTCTATCATCAAGATAAAAGCATTTAAAATGAGTCCTGTATTTTTGTCTCACCCTGTATTTCCTAATGAAAGGACATTATAAATATGGTGTATATATATAGGAAGCATGTAAGAGTTTGCATATCTCAGTTTTGTGTGCAATTGCTGCTTCAGTGTTACTGGTAGAGTCATGGAAGTAGTCTGGCATTCATCAATTTGAAAAGCCTTTGGAAAAATGACACCCTGACACTGTAACTGTGTTGGATGAACGTTAAGGAGTGATATGATAAAGAGTGACAAGGACAAAGTTTAAAGTTAATGGCCAGTCCACGTTAAATAGATAGGAGAGGAGGCTGTGGTGTTTTGATTAATGGCACAGATGTCTACAGGTGTTAAGTGACAGTTTGTGACAAGGGCAGGCACGGGTGTTATCTTCTGCCTCGGACAACGGAAGACAATCACAGCAGATGAACAGTGATGACCTTTTGTGAGGGTAAACAAAACAGATCATTTATTTACAGGTGTCTTGGATTTATCAGTTTGGATGTGCACTGATTCATATCAAAACAAATCAGCCTTGGTGGTGGTGGGTTTTTTTTTGCCACTGCCTGTCAGTGAGAAAAAACACCTTGGTACATTGCTTGGTCAGAGGTTGGCTGCCGACAAATGACCACAATTAGGGAGGGCTTCTGGTGACTCACAGCAACTCTAATTGTTTTTCCAGCCATGATGTTGTAAAGCTAGCGTCTGCATCATCTGTGTTGTGAGCACACACATTTGTATGTGAAACACTCTTCCACTCTTACTAAATGCTGACTCAGGGAGGGGGTGCATGGGTGGGGGTGTGTGTGGCGGTGTGTGTGTGTGGATCATGATGGTGAATGTGGTTCTTGTTGAACCGGAAAAGAAAGGGACAGTAGCTAATTCCTTATACCGATCAACATCTGACCTCCTGTCACAAACTGTGGGGTAGCCAGGAAAGTCACCCATCATCTATTCCATGTGTGCTCCAGGTCTGAGCGTAGCCTTGTCTCACTATGTTGATTTGCTGTTTCCCTTGTCTGGTTGCCCCATTGTTTCCCCCTTCATATGCATGCCTGGGTATAGAAATGCTCTCGAACTGAAAACAGAACAATCCTCATGGCTTGCTCAACAATCCCCTTTTGACTTTATTTGAGAGACAGAGAAAGCACAGGTAGGAATGTGAAGGGAATGAAGAAGCACGTAGACAGACAGACAGACAAACACACACACATGCACATACACACACACACACACACACACACACACACACACACACACACACACACACAGAAAGACAGACTGACAGAGACTGACAGACAGAGAGAGAGAGAGAGAGAGAGAGAGAGAGAGAGAGAGAGAGAGAGAGAGAGAGAGAAAGAGAGAGAGAGAGAGAGAGAGAGAGCGTAAGCTCAGCTATAATTGGTGGACTGAAAGAGGCTGTAAGAGAGGTTGAGTGGGGAAGTGGCAGACTGGGCATTGAATCAGGTACAGAGGCTGGGAGACAGACAGAAAATTTTGAGAGAAAATAAAACACCTTTGTCCTTTGTGTGTGTGTCTGTGTCTGTGTCTGTGTGTGTGTGTGAATGCGTCTAGGCATATGGTTTGAGCAAAATTTGTGTTTGTGTTTTTTTTTTTAACCCTGCAGAGAGTTTTTTGCATACTAAATACATGTTTATGTACAGTAGTTCTAGTTTACCACCTAAATATGTAATGTTGGGCATGCTTCATCTGTGAAGAAATATGTGGTAAAACCACTCATCATACATCACAGTGATGCAAAGATGGGAGTGACGAATATTATCTCACTGAAACAAACGCTTTGTTGATGTCAACTGATATTCTTTCTTGCATATTTCATATAGCTGAAAGAACAGCATGATAGAGCGTCACATTCTGCTGAATAATTAGAAACATCACGTCACCATCCTTTCATCCTTTCAATTAATTTGGGGGGGTCAACTAGGATAAAAGTGCTGTAATGTTTGCTAAGGCATCTGACGCACAGGCGTGCATGCGTGTACGTAAGTGTTATTGCAACTAAACATGAAATTATTTTGTGACCATAGAATCTGCTCCCGTCCTCGGGTATGGGAAAGAACACAGCTCACACAAACCCAGTTTCTAAACCTATAATTCTTTAAAAACATGGTAAACTTTTACAACAAACAAAGCTATAGGGCACCAGAACAACGGCATTCCATGTCATTATCCCAGTTAGCCAATGGACACACATATCTGCCACGAAAACTGACTTTTCACTTACATACACCGGTGTCTAAAATAACAATGTTTTTTTTCACAGCAAGATGCAATACGTGAATACCTATTCGTTAAATAATTCTTCGAGGTATGGTATCATTTACAGACTTTTTCCATGTTCTCGAAAACCTATTTCAGCACTACAGCAGGGGACAGCTCCACCGTGCATAGATTCCCCTTCTCTTTGCACACAACATATAACCTAACTGCACCAAGGACACATTGCAGTATGCGTGCCACTTGTTAGCAAGCAGCACCATGAACTCCACGTACTGCCGACCCGCTGTTTATCCGTGGGCTCAGGCTATACGTTTTCGATACTTTTCCCTTCGGAGAATTGCTGGGTCAAACATTTTGTATTTACAACTCTACCACAGAAGTGACACTGCATATCGCTCAAAATCTCTGAAAAAAGAAAATAAAAACACTGTTGTGACATTCACAAATCATTATCTAAACATAAAACATAATTCCTTTCACAGATAGGAAAGCTACGACGTCCCTTTTGAACAAAGCGCGTGAGGCAAAGGTAATCTTAAAGCCCGATGAAGAAAACGCAACACTCGACAATTTGGTATTTTCATTCGAGATTGCACTGTAATTGTTTCACATACACTAACGTTGAGCTCCAAAACTCAATCTTTTGTCAAATCATGGAACGAGTCTATCAACTTACTTTTGGACTACACAAAAATGGCATAAAGACACCGGGAATCTACTTACCAAAGAAGGATATAATCCAAAAATGATTAGGAAAAGAAGGGGGTTCAGAACTGTAAATAAAGCCTGCATTATGTCAAAAGACAGTCGCGCCTTTTCCTTGCGTACTCTCACCCGGTACCTCACTGCGGGACAAAAAGCGTTGCTACTTGAAAATGTCTTCCGAAAAATGCACCCCGGTGGATGAGGGCGAATAGATCCACATTCATTACCCCGCTCCAAAGGCTTCTGCGTGAAGCCAATACAGAACACGGCGTCCGCTACCTCAAAGGCGGACGGAAAAAAGTTTCAGAAGCGTTAGAATGATCAGTGGGTCTGCATCTGTGCTGTGCAGACACTCGCACGTCGGAAATGACATCATTATGTTGTTAGTTCATTATGGTTGTCAAGGGTTGGCGGGGTCGTTTTCACCTATACAAGATGTCACCAGCCACAAGGTACATATTATGTAAAGTTGTAATGCATATCTGTGCACTTTTATAGTTGTGCGATCATTTGTCTAATCAATGTAATTGTGTCTGTTTAACTATCAGGCACCAAAGATAATGTTAACGTCATTAACCTGGTGGGAATGACACGATATGTAAGTGTCTTGACCAAGAAACATGAATGATCATGGATGACAGAAAGTGAGGCACGACCCTGCAAACCGTAATGAGGTTATTTCCATGCGCTTTTGATTCTGCGGTAGGAAAGGTTGATATCAGACAGCAAAGCTGTGTGGTTTTGTTTTATTTTTAAGCCTTATTCAGGATGCTTGTTTACTGTAGCAGCGGGAGACAACTCACGCGTTTCTATTCACCACGCTCTCCATTACGCGGCGGTTATCAATCCATTCGTCAAAGCAGCGGTGGGTAGACGATGATGACTGGCACTCTGTCGTCCCTGTGGAGAGGAAGACACATCCACTTCAGAGAAATGCTTAAATAAAACGCACTTTAGTGTCATGTGGGGTAACACCTGCAGAGACTCTTATGTCCCCAACCACTGCATCCTGGTGTAGCATATACTAAAAGTTATGCTTCCCTACCAAAAGGATCCACAAGTGATACAAAAAGTATCAGTAAAATGGCCATTCACTAGTGATGACTTCAGGGGCTCTTATAATTTCTGGTCCATTTTGCATTTAATAAAGACCCCCCAATAAAGCTAGACCAGTTTTATCAGTATGGCCATATTACCTGTTTAAGTGCAGTATCAATATAGACTTTCCAAAGCAGAGTTGATGCTCAAGGTTTGATAAAAGCTCATTGTAAGACTGACAGACAAAACCCACTGATGTAATGCCACCCAGAATGGGTCTACTGAATGAGAGAATTAGACTGCCTTTTGTAATTTGCTTGAGAAGGACAAATGTAGGAGTTTTTCAATTTTGTCTTTAATTTAAGGTATTTGCATAGACAGTTGTTTTTGTCTATTCCCTGACTAGGGAGGCTTTGTGTAATTGGCTCTTTCAACTTTTCTCTGAATAATACAGCACACTCTCACAAGAGCACACAGTCAAACTATTTACTTTAGCTAATAACTAATAACGCATCTTCTATACTGCCTGGATATTTATATTCTCTATTCTCTCTCTCTCTCTCTCTCTCTCTCTCTCTCTCTCTCTCGCCCTCTCTCTCTTTCTCTTCCATCCGTACTATGCTAACATAACTAAAATCTCGTGTTTTGTTTGACTTGATCTTAACTTACCTTTACAATACATATGCACCATCACAATACATATATTCCTAGCCACCCGTGTCTGCCACTCCTCGATGTCTGCCCCTCTTTGCAGATTTACTCTTCACTCTTTTTCCATTCCTTTCTCAGCATGAAATATTCCCTCTCTCACTATTTGCAAAACCTCCCATTCTGTAGAACTGCTTTACCTACTTTCTGTACCTTAACTGTCCTTTCCCTTTTATTGTCAATTTTGCTGGAACCCCCCCCTGTCTGTTCTCTCTCTTTCTCCACCATTGCAAGTATTCTGAGCATAGTTGCTGAGCAACATTTCTTGATGGCTGCCATTTGCTATGTTCTGAAGTTTGCTGACACTGGTCTGCCCCCTTTTTGTAGGCTGTTCGGAGGAGGTTGAAAAGATGAATTTGTCCTGGCTTATTGTTCTGACGACCACAGGCTAATTTAGTGTGTTTTCAAGCTCTTTTGAGGACCTGAGGGTTGATGACAAAGAACAGAAAATAAAAGAGAACCACCTAGTGTATTGTGTTGTTTTCACACCATCTTAACAGCCACCTTTGAGAGAAAACAAAAACCTTTAGTAGTTTACATTGGATCTTATCTTAGCATAGACATAAACACACCAACATGAACTCTTCCTCTTTCTCTCAATAACACACACACACACGCACACACACACACACACACACACACACACTCCCAGACAAATCTAATAGATGCTGGCCCGACTATTTACAGCATCTTTGTCGTTTATTGCTGTGCATTTCATCTCACACACATAAGATCTATTCGTCATTATCTACACAGCTCCTCTTGTGGCCTTGGGCTAGTGCACGTGCACACATACATTGTTTATTTATGTAACTGTTTAAGGCAGTCAGACACCAGATGGGCAGTGCTTTAGCCAATAAACTTGACTATACTCAGCGTTCAGCCGTGTCGACGTAGTGTTCGGCGCTAACGCACACTTCAATTTTCCCCGTTTACTATAAATGTTTATTGAATTTAATAAATGGCATTCTTTGTTTACGCCAGCCCCTAGGGAGCAATCTCATCACTTTCCATTTCCTTTCATGATGCCCTCATTTAAAAAAAATCACTACACATAAACCTCCAGCTGTAACTGCTGCGTGCTATGGACTCAGCATTTAACCTTGACAGGCATCAGTTTTACGTATTCTGCTGACGTTTCCTCTGGGATAGATCGTGTTGGTCGTGTTTTTTTAAAGGATGTGTCTCATGCTCTATACATGGTTTTTGTAAGAGTATCTTTTTTTGAAAAGAACCTACAGATATCAAAGCTAGTAAACTAAGAAGTTTTTATCAGCTGTTCTACATGCAACAATACCATACTATATGATGTGACAAACAACAAAAATATAATGGATCTGTTGTGGGGAAAAAGTGTATGCATCCAAGAAATGTCTTGGTAATATCAGTGCATATAGGTGGGAGGTGAAAGTTAATGGTCCATTTTGTGTGTGTGCAGAAGGTGTGGGGGCACCCGGGATTGAGAGAGTAGAAAATATATTAGCACTGATGCACACATAAGCACACTCACACTGCAGAGGAAAAAAGATAGAAATGGTAAGAAAAGGGGGCGGGTGGTTGGTAGTGATGGGTGGTGGGGATTTAAATAATAGAGCATATATAGGGTTTTGAAGGCTGTTTTCACTCCCAAGCCAGTCTGCCATCAGACAGTCCAGCTCTCAAGAGCTCTCAGAGTGTGGTCAATCTCTCATGCAACACGTGTTTCAATTATTCCAGTTCATTATCCTCCACTTGGCACATTTAATTAAAGTCAGGGATTGGTGTGTTCAACAATGGATGGATGTGCAAAATAAAAAGCACATCATTCAGCGCAGATGTTCAAACACTGCCTGCATTCCAAGTAAACATATTTATCCCCTAGAAATCGTCTACATGCTCCATAAAGACTGTGCATTTCTTGTGTTGGTTTCTTATGTTTCTTTCTTTCTTTGTTGAAGCTGTCATCAGTGTCATAGGTCTGCACATAGCTAGAAGTGACTAGAACAATTCTCTCTGGCATCAAAGCCAGTGGACCCTGGTAAATTGTTTTTTTTTTGTACAGAATGTGATACTTTGCCGCGTCTAATGGAGTCCCCATTTCCTTCAGACAGACCAGCTCAAAAGGCCAAGACAGCAGACACCCACCCAAGCAAATCCACAAACCCAGGGGAGCCCCTCTGACAAGACTTATTCTGCTTTTTTACTTGCCTTTTCTTTCACTGGCACTGTGAATATAACCTCACCAGCTCCCCAACCATCCACATTCTGTCTCACACACACACTGCTGATGTGGTCAAAAACGTCTACCACATTGTGGGAAAATCAGACTATAGATGAGCAATGACGTTGATTCGGATTTGATTGAATCTCCGGGCAGACTGGTCCCCACTAGCAAACCTGGCAGCAGACCAGACCTTGATCGACCATTAGACTTGAGGATGAGGCTCTTTTAGGCCACTGTGTACCACCACTAATACGTGTTTTTCAGCCACAGTCAAATTTCAAAACTAAGTATTGACTACTTTGGATGTTATATCAAATGTGACAAAGGGACTACAATTTTTCTCAATCGTTAAAGCACTAAAACCTATTGGCTGAACCATTTCCTCAATTGCTTGAACCCTTTCACAGAACTGTTCACTCTTTTGTCACTGCCTTAAGCAATTTTTTACATAATAGAACACAATTTGCACAACTCTGAACACATTCTCATCACATTCGAAGCACATTTTCGTGATGCAAAATGGTAAACGTTCTTCTTAACATTTAATCACAAGTAAAACACAAATGCCGTAAGTTAAGCACAATGAGTCAGATTTAATTTTATTTTATTTCAAATGCACTGACACCACCAATATAAGCCAGTTGGGAGAGCAACCAGATTGTTGAAGGTTGCAGCTTGAAAATGGATGCCAATTGGAGACAAATAGGACAGAGGCCGAATGCCAAGAGGATGGCAAGGAAGAGGAAGAGGAGGTACAGAAATAACAAGAGGAAGAGTGGTAATTTCTAACCAAATTAGAGCCACCATTATAGATCACGTTCTTGCCCATGGGTTGATGATGAGGGAGGCAGGATGGAGGGTTCAACCCAATCTACAAAATATCTTGGGCCATGGAATTAGCCTGTGGTGACATAGGCGAGGAACAGTCTCAAGGATAGATTTGACATGCCAGGGATTTCTTTCCCAGTTGCCTGGCAAGGGACATCATCGCTTGTGATGTGGATGCACTGCTGTGGCCTGACCCAGCCCAAAGGCATGATGAAGTCCAGTGATCTCCTGTTTGCAGCACTGTATACAGCACATGTAGTTTTCATTTGTACTGTATCACTATAATGTATTTTTGTTTAAAGTATTTTAGCAAGTAATCTAATACTACCACTTGTACAGTACATATACATCCTGAGTTTTTTTTTTTTTTAGTTGAAAATGCATTTTCAATGCTGTAGAAAATGACTTATGCTATTGTATGCAGTATCTGAATGATGTGCTCTCCATTCTTTGGTGTAGTGTTTACTAACGGCTTCAGGAGACAAAGACAGAGAGAGAGAGAGAGAGAGACAGAAAGAGAAAGAGAGAGAATACCAGGACAAAGATGACTTCAGTGAAAGTATGAGCTCCCAGAGGCAGTCTCCAGCAGATGAGGAGAAAGGCATGTGTGCGAGAGGTTGATATTGTTCATTTACTGCGGCAGGCAGCCAGTGCACACAGTTGCAGGGTGGTGCGACAATGTGGTGCTAGACATCTGAATTTATGGCACCAGATGGGGACTGCCAGAGCTGGTGGAGACTGATTCTTTCTACTGCAGTGTGTTTTAAAGGGGGCGAGGGAGGCAAAAAAGAAAGACGACTGGTGTGAAAGAGGATTTGTGTATGGTAGATTGGGTACGGGTATGTTGGGGAGAGAGAGAGAGAGAGAGAGAGAGAGAGAGAGAGAAGAATAGGTTTTCTGTCTGTACATATGATGATGTATGAAAGGTTGAGAGTACGCCTGTGCACAGCTTGCACAGGTGTGCGTGTGTCAAGTGGAGATTTATCGCTTGATTGCTTAGCAGTTATGTCAGAGGCAACGTTATGTCAGAGGCAACCCAAAGTTGACAAATGAGTGTAGGCCTACTCATTTGCAAACGACAGACGAATCATGTGAAGAAAATTGTTTGGGATGCGTTGCGTGTTAGAGGCTGTAGCTTTTAAAAACACTCCAAAGTCTGTTGCTTTTCTTCAGGGCGTCACACCTGAAATCTGGTTTTATTTTTTATTTGGAGCAGGCTGGCTCTCATCTTTGCGGATATCGTAATTTTCATTCCAGTCGCAAGAAACCCGGTGGGTATTGACGTTCCAAAAACAAGACGCCTCTATAGAGCTGCCGGAGAATGGCTGTGTATTGAGCTGTTTTCCCTCTTATCCAGAAGCAACACATCTCTGTGCTGTCAAGACATCACACTACATCTTCTGGGAAAATTATTATTTAAACAAGAGTAACAACACAAGAAAATGACCGTAGACAAACGCAAACAAAGAAAACAACCAATTTCCTATGTTCAGGCATCGTACAGCCATACAATGTAAGTTTAAAAATGTAATCATTAAATCGCAAACAATTTTGGTTTGTTTAGCCGCTGGAGGGAATTCATGGCTTTTTCACAGACCTCCTTGAAAGGAAAAAAAAAACCCTAAACTGGCTGCTCAGTGCCAAACGCTGCTCCGACTGGAGAGCTCGCGGCTCATTCCAGTCACACAGCGTCTACCTCCCCTCCCTTCAAAAACAAAAAAAAATGCTGATTGATTTTCAATCATTCTGTTTGCCCTCTCTGGCCAGCCTCGGTAATCCTAGCCCCTGCACTCATGTGATCTCATTAAGAAGGGAGATAGGAGACGCTGAGAGTGGGCCTACATCGTGATTTTTTTTTTACATTATGCTGTGGATAATGAGGCCAGGGTGTGCGTTTCTACTGAGTGTTTTGTGAATGAGCGTAATCAAATTTCCAGTTGATTCATGCCCAATAATTGGCCGCCAGTCATATGAAGCAAGTCTTAAAGTTAACATATACACGTTATTCTGTGTATGTTCTAAACTGAACATTTACACCCTAACATCCAAGCAGAGAATGCTCGGAATAACGCATTGGCCTATTTAGTATCCTGTCTGTTTTAATGGCCATTTGGATAATGGAAGCAGCAGTTTTAGCTACGTTCCACTTCTATTTCAATTCGTGTGTGGCATGTTGCGTTATTTGACACCTATAACCCAAGGTGGACGTCTCCAGTTTTGTTGGACGGTTCGCTGTGAATTCCCGCACAACGGAGTCTGCAACAGCCATACATTATAGATTGTGGAATTAAAAAAAAAACAGTCAAAGTATTTTCTTGCATGCATCGACATTGTTGTAGCAGCCTAATTATCCAAAAAGGACAATCTCACTGCAGACACCGGTCCTACATGTTACTGTAGTTGACATCGGACTTGGACGGTTAGATCTTGAATATACTGCATGTTACAGCGGAACCATCCATGGTCACAGACTTGACAGTGGCCTGCAGCCTCAGCACCATGGACAGGGGCATCACAGCTTCAGTCCTCTCACAGGGGGAGTCATCGCTACTAAGACATGTTTCTTCCTGCCCCCCCCCTCTATATCAGCAATGGCAGACCCCAGTCTGTATCCCAGCAGATGGGAGACACGTGTGGTCTGTCAACACATCCAGTCACTGGATACACTGCAACTTCAGAGTATTCCCTTATCAGCTTATACCACGCATCTTCACGTCAGTCAGTCACAACTTCTGACTAACAAACACATCCACTGTGCCCTTTGTAGTCTGTTATCTGCATGGCATTAGCGGCAGATATTCCAGCACAGGCAGTGTCATTGACAGATGCACACACAGAGGAAACCAACAAACAAATGTAGGCTAATAGGAGAGTGACGTTGTGGGGAATGAGGACCTTTGATGCTTTCTCTCCTCCTCATTATCTGACTATAATCCCTGTCTCTTCACAACCTTTGCTAGACCAATTTATTTGGGAGGGAAGAAACCATCTTTAATTGCTAATTGAGGTGGTGGCGAATGCTTAGCCATCCAGAAACTTCTGGCTTTCCAGAGCATTAATAATTTATCAAATCAATGTCAAAGCCCCGCTTCTATGGTGTGTGTGTGTGTGTGAAGCTACAAAGCAACTTGTCAATGCCATCCTAACCCCCTTCCCCCCTCATCCACTCCCACCCGACTAAACACTTGTCACACAAAAGTGAAATGACTGTGCTGTGATAGCATACTTAACATATATGATTGCCATGCTTTTTGCCAGCCAGAAACAGACTTGTGATAATAAGAAGCAGGTTCTAGCTGCACTGCACTACTACATTGCTGTGCCTGGGGCAAGTGTAAGTGTTTACACACAACAAAACAGCTGCCCATTTGCTCCAATAACAACATGAAATCGAGCACCCGGATGCCCAGAAGATCATGGTTTAGGTAGTACCAGGAGCTTGGAGAGAGCAGGTTTACCTTCGTGAACATGTAACTGTTCATCCTGCATTTGAACACTAGATACCACCTGAATACCTAGTGCACCATCACTGTCATATTTGTTCCCTGACAGGCCCTTGATCTCAACAGCTATACCCATAAGTGCCCTTATGCCTGTGGCATGAGAGTGCTGTCAGGGATGGCAAAATAACCTACTTTCCAGCTTCATAAGTACCAACTTGAGTAGAACACTGCAAACCACTTATCAACACTCAAAACAGACACACCAACTGTGTAAATCGATGTTGTTCTGATTGTGTTTGTCCAAACCATCATTACTATTTAGGTTTAGCCACGGAACAGTACACACTACTGTACATCTTCTTATTTTTTTTAATGACTGCTGCCTGTCCTTTGATGTCCACACCATTAAGTTGGACAGTGGTGCGCTGCTCTGATGACCACACTGTTCAAAGCCCATCTGAGTGTGCATCATGATGCTCTCGGCCCCGGCCGTCATCCCACTCTGGGTCACAGCACGTCTGCTTGCCTCCTTGAGGGTAATTCGGCGCGACGCGGATGTTACCAAGCCCGGCCGATTGAACGATACGAGAGCCTTTGAAGTGTGCCGGGGGGGCCCTTTGTTACTGGCCCCGGCGGAGAGGCTGTTGACAGTCTCCAGGGTTTGACGAGGGGAAACCTTGGATTCTGCCCCGGGGCCTTATTCAGCATCGTTTCGCCAGACTCTCTGATCACTCATGCTCTCGTTTTATTTTATTTTTTTTTCACCCTGTTCGCTCTCGTCCTTGAAGTTTAGGCCTGAAGAGTTTGAAAGACAAACAGGAGATGGGATCCTACCCCTCCATTGGTGTGCGGCGGATGTCTCGTGGAGGGAATGTCAATATCTTATTTATTGTCTGTGTTTGAACAGAGGCACAGTGAATAGCTTAGTCAGAGGCTTGATAGCAGAATATAAAGTCGGTTGTGCCATTGCTGTGCCATGCTACCCTATCCTGGTGTACCAGACAGACTTTCAGAGTCTGGCTACTCTCCATGGGTATACATTTACTTCCTGATGGGTGGATAGTTTGTGTGAATTTTAAAACTATTGGGTCTGCCTTTAACCAATCATTACTTGAAGGCAGCACAGCTACATAATTACTGTAAACTTGCTGCTTCTGTTGAGTTCAATATCAACAATGTCAATGTCAATGTCAATGTTACCCAGAAAGGCAACAAAAAACAAGACTCATGACAGTGACCACATGCCAGTGACAAAGCAGAGAAAGACACATTAGACCGTGTCCATGCCTGAAAGAAGACACAGCGCTGTAATAATCATTACTCTGTGCTGGTCAATGGAGGATAATAGTGGGGCTGGCACTTTACAGGTCCAGCTACATATTGACTTCCCCACCGGGCGCCTTTCTTAGCCATTACATTTATTGGTGGACTCTCTGTGTTGGGAAAACAAGTGAGGAATAAATAAAAGGGCGTGTGAAGAGAAGTATGTGTGTTTGTGTGTGTGTGTGTGTGTGTGTGTGTGTGTGTGTGTGTGTGTGTGTAAAGATCTGTCTTTGTGTGTGTGTGTGTGTGTGTGTGTGTGTGTGTGTGTGTGTGTGTGTGTGTGTGTGTGTATTGTGAGTCATGTGTAAGAGGTGCTTCTCTTTCATGGGCCCAACCAAAAGGAATCGACCAGGAGAATGTTTACCTCAATCTTTGCACCTCCCTGATTTATGGAAAGCCACTGGGAAGCATAGTGGGATACTTCAGAGGGTAGAAGAGGGTGCAGGAGGAGATTAGGCATTCACACACCAACCCTTATGCACACATACATCAGTGGATTTCATCTCACCTGAAGCATGGAGTGATCTCCCGCACAGCAAAGTCATTAGCACCTGGCCGTTTGTCAGCTTGGGCACAAGGTCACTAGGTAGTTTATGACACCCTGCAGTGTGCTCTGCTGTGTGAACATGCACTGGTTTTGTGCTGCCTCCGCCATGTCTGTTTGATTAACCACTGTAGTTTGAATATACAATGCTACATGCTCAGGACTTCACAAGGTCAAAGGGACATGTACTACTTCATAAACAGTCGTGAAGCATTATTTGTTATTGCACAGACCAAGATGTGCAAGGCATGCTGGACAAAGTGGAACGCAAATGGATTTCTAAAAATGTTAAATCCAAAAGTGTGAATAAAATGCTGCGTAAGAGATAAGTTATCTCTTTTTACTCCGGCTTCCTGCTGTCCAGATCATTATGATTTTTGTGCACATGCGCATGGCCCAAGTGACATGGCATATTATATTTTAGAGAATTTACGTAACCGAATCATGTAGTCATAGTACCTTTATTCAATTTTGTATATCAGTACTTAATCAGCTAACTTTCCTAAGACTCTGGCTTGTCTCAACCAAATTTGTTTGGTTTACACCCATCCACCAGAACGTAAACGTATGCCTATACAGAGGAATCAGACTCTTTACACTAAGTTAAAGGAAGTAAAAAAGATTCTGCTCAGCTCCACCAGGCCACAAATCTTTCCCCTTGTTTGTAAGATTCATATTCCACAGCCCGCCCTGGTCCCTGCCCCCCTGCCCCTGCCCCTTCCCCTTCCCCTTCCCAGCAGCTGCACCGTCACCAACCTTACAGTTTTTTACAGTTGCTTAAACTCAATTTTAAAAACTGGGCCCATGTTGACAAAACACTACACACAGTTAATGCAACCATATACCCAATTAACAGAACACCCCAGCTCTATTGCAAAATGCTATTCTTTTGTCAAAAGTGTACACATATTTATAAAAATGCAATTCTGGCACCAAATTGCACACACATGAGTCACATCATATGATTGTATTGGAATAAGTTAGACACAGTGGTAATAAATGCAAAATAATTGTAACATTTGCTCTCTTGTAAATTACACAGACAAAGTAAAATATAGTAAATTCACCCGATGAATTCACAAATTCGACACTACATGACAGCAATTCTGCAGACCAATGAAAATGTTTATTTTTTTATCCTGTAACTAGACTCAACTCAGACAATAGTTGCAGTTTGACAACAAAGTATATACTGAACAAAATAATATACAACAGTATCTTTAACCATGTTGAAGAAAAAAATAGGCATTCCTTCTCCTTGCTGCATCTAGCCACAGAATTTCATCGAGATCGTAAAACTTCCACCGCCATGCTGAGAAATACTCTTCTATTGGATTTAGAAAAGATGAGTATGGTGGAAGAAAAAGGACTGTAAACTGTGGATGCTGTAGAAACCAATTTCGTACCAAAGGAGATCTATGAAAGGACACATTGTCCCACACAACAATGTAACGCATGCGTTCATTCGTGTTCACTGCAGTTACAATGTTGTGTACTCTGTCCAAATATGCAAGGATAAGTTCAGGAGTGACCATCATTAGGGTTTTGGGTGTGCTCTGAGTACCATAACACACTGTCTGGCTCTTTGGTGTTGTGGTCAAAGTGCATGTTTGGTACCCTGGAGACCTGGGTTCAAACCCTGGTGGGGTAACTTTTTTTCCCTCCCCTTCACTAAAACTGTGGTAAAGTTAAAAATATATACCGAGACCACTACACACATGACAAATGCTGTTCACTAAATATATTTCAATAGATATTTTTTTACTTTTATGTTATCCAAAATCAGTCAATATGCTGAAGTGTTTGCTTGTTGCATGGTTGCATGTTGAAAACCATTTTTTCAAAGAACCATATTCACAGCAAACATAGTAAAACACAGTGTTGTTGGAGACAAAAAGTTACTCTAAGTATCATGTCTGGCTAATTTGGTGGCAAGTCTCAACATAGCATTTTCAAGGTAGTCAACCAATGTCATTCCAATGTGATCAATTTAGTCCTTGTCTTTTCTGTCTGCTCTCCTCCCATTGTACCTTGCAGTGATAGTATTTACCTCTTCACTCTAATCTTTACTTTACTTTATTTACTAAGCCTTACATTCATATTCAAGTCAAAGTTATGCCCCTGCTTTTTATTTTACAGTGTTTAAGTATGATTACTGTGTTTTGCATTTTTTCCCTTAGTGTTTTGGCACATGACAATTGTGTTTAACCAGTTGGTTGCAAGTGTGTGGTCATTTGGTAGCTAGTGTTTTGAAATGGAAAAAAGGTGACATTACAAAAGCATCATGTGTGTATGGCATTTAAATGTGTGTAATGTTTTGCAAATTGCTGTGTGTAGTGTTTTGCAAAATGTGTGAAGCTGAAAATGTGCTTAGAGTGGTGCCTACCTGAGCCGATGTTTTGGTATTTGAGTATTGGGTTTCATTAATTGTGGAAAACTTTAGATTTTAGCGTGTAAGCAAACATAAAAAACTGTAAGCGAGCTCCTCCGGGGCTCATTTGTTGCCCGACTTCCTGTCCTTGCGCTTGGCCGAGGCCGTCTGCCTGTGGCTCTCTGGCCAGGATGAGGGAACAAGGCTGAGGCCCAAGACCCAGCCCCGCGGATGTGGCCAGCAGGCATCAATCTCACGTCTGGTTAATTGAGAGTCTAATCTACTGGGTCATGGCGCCTGTCCTTGAACAAATGGAGGGAGCAGTAATAACCCTCTTTATTAAAGACTCCCATAGGAGAGATGTGCAACTCCCCTGGTACTATTTGTTATACGGTAGGGTGTCTGTGTGTGTGTGTGTGTGTGTGTGTGTGTGTGTGTGTGTGTATGTGCGTGTGTGTGTGCGTGCTTGTGTGTGTGGATGTGTATGTGTGGGAGGATGTGTATATGGTAGTGTGTGTGTGTGTGTGTGTGTGTGTGTGTGTGTGTGTGTGTGTGTGTGTGTGTGTGTGTGTGTGCGTGCATGCATGTGTGGGTGTGTATGTGTGGGTATATGTGTATATGGTACAGTGTTTGTGTGTGTGTGTGTATGTGTGTGTGGGTGTATGTGTATATGGTAGAGTGTGTGCGTGGGCGTATGTATGTGTGTGTGAGTGCAGTCTCTGTGCCTCTCACTTTAGAGACAATAATAGGAGTTTCTTATTAAAGTCTCGAGTGGGCAAAACAAGAAACTGCTCCAGCGGGTGTATGTGTGTGTGTGTGTGTGTGTGTGTGTGTGTGTGTGTGTGTGTGTATGTGTGTGTGTGTGTGTGTGTGTGTTTGATTTGGTGTGTGTGTTTCTTGGCGTGTGTGTGTGTATGTTTGATTCGGTGTGTGTGTGTGTGTGTGTGTATGTGTGTTTATTAGGTGATGTGTGTGAATGTTCATCCTGTTGGGTGGCTCCTACATCCCTCTACTTCTCTCCGCTGGGAGTGTAATGGCTTTTCCTATTACAGTTTTTGCCTATTGCTTGCACACATTTTTCAAAATTTGACTCATAGAGTAAAATCCCTACACACATTTTCAAAACCCAAAACACTTGGAAATAAACCATTCACATTTATGCCATAATGACACTCTGCTATCAAAACTCAAACTAAACAAAAAAAACCTAACAATCCTTTGTCGAAATGTAACTCTGATGGCAAAGCACACAAACTTGCACCAAATGGTAAGACAGTTCAACTCAACTATAACACACTAGTGTACTTTACATAAAACAATCCACTCTTTCAGTTACTGTGTTTTATTCAGCTCCGCAAAGCAAATAAGGCACATAACAACCCCAAAACAGAAATATTCAATGATGTAGACTCAAAAAGCCCTCAGTACATAAACTACTGTAAAACAAAGTAAAAATAAAAACCAAATGAAACAATAGTAGGCTCAGAAGCACTTCAAAAAACATAATACACTGTAACAACATCAACTTCACATGAAGTATAACCACATGGTCAACTAAAGTTGCCCTAATGTCATCTGGTATTACAATGCGTTGAGTTCTTTGTCCTCCTCTAAGCTGCCCTCGTCCTCCTCCTCGTCCTCCTCTCATTCTTACTCTGCCGCGGGCTCTCCCTCCATCCATGCTTGCAGTTTTCAAAAAGGCCTAAACTGAGGCCTTTTTGTTGCTGACTAATTGGTGTCCAATTTTGGAGGTAAGGGTTTTCTGGTGTGAAGCAATGTTTAACCAATCATCCAATGTGTTTTATGTTTTGGATATGTGTGTTTTCCAAATGGTATGATGAGGCATCCGTTTTTAACGGCGTGTCTTATGAATGAAAAAGTGTGCAGTGAACATTTGCAAGTGTGTTGTATGAGGAACAAAGTGTGTTGCTGAAATGCCACAACAGTGTTAGGCAGAACTTTTGTTTAAGATATGGCACATTTTGTTTCCAGTATAGCAACAACAACTTCAAGTTATGCTACTTTGGTTTTAGCACTGGGTTTTAGTGTCTAAGCAATAGGCAAAAACTGTAAAACTCCTAGTGGGTCAAATGAGCAACTGTGTGTGTGTGTGTGTGTGTGTGTGTGTGCGTGTGTGTGTGTGTGTGTGTGTTTGCATGTGTGTGTGTGTGTGTGTGCATGCTTGCATGTCTGTGTGTGTGCATGTGTATGTGTGTTTTTACATGTGTGTGCATGTGTGTGTTTGTGTGTGTCTATGTGTATATGTGTGTGTGTGTGCATATGTGTGTCTATGTGTGTATATGTGTGTGTGTGTCCGTGTGTGTGCGTTTGTGTGTGGGTGTATGTAGCTGCTTGGGTGCTCTTACGGTTGCTGCGCCTTCCCAGTATTCTTTGCTTCTGTGCTTCTAAATCGAGAGCAGTTTCATGAGCCTCTTTTCACAAGGGTCACTACAAGCCCTTTTTATACAGTGCCATTATTCATTACTTGCATATTAAATCCAATTGCCCATAACTAATGGGCACATGTTGTAAATTTTAAATCAGCTTTAAAAGCAGTGTAAAAATAGTTCAGGTTTCTTTTCGGGTTTTGGAACATGGCTGTCAATGTATAACGACTTTTCCAGTACTTTCACGTGTATTCTGCTTCTGGAAAACACATTTTGGGAGGCTGTTGGACAAACTGCTTGTGGAGTGCAATGCTTAACCTTACATCCAGCCTAGACAGAGCAACACAGGATCCTGGGATTGGGTCTTTGTTGTTTTTTCTTTTAGTATTTGTAGGCTTTGATCGTACTTGTCAATTCTCTTACATGTTCACGCCCGAACCAGGGCAGGCAATTCCAGACCACTAAGCTCCCTGGTTCTGTTTGATCCTTTTTTAATGTTTTTTTTTTTGTAATTGTGGTCCACTCAGTTTAGTTTCCTAAAAAGCGAACGAACGGAATGCAAACAGCTCCTGTGGCCAAGAGTGAGAGTGTGTGGGTTTTTGTTCTAGTCTGTTTGTTTTTAGTCACAGCGGTGCTCTGCTGGACATCAAGGCTTTTAATTATGCCACTACATCAATGGGCAGCCCGGGGTAATTACTGACACGGACGGAGAGCGCACCCATCGACAGCATGCTTTTGTCACAATTTATCTGGCGGAACAGATGAGACTTCAAGTCGTTCCTTAATTTGCACACCACACCGCTCGCTTCCCCAACCAAGAGCTGGACAGGAAGAGTGGGACTGGAGGGGTATAATACTCATCTCACTGGATGAACTCGCAGACAATTAGCTGACATGCAAAACAAAGGCCCTTTGAAACAACCCACAAATCAACATCTGAATTACCCGCACGTCTATTTCAAGGTCGAGTGAGAGGCACAATAGCCTGTTATATATTTTTTCCAAAACCTCTCTCTAGGTGGCTTTAACAGGGGAGTCCTGCTGCCATCAAATCTAGAAACTAATTTCAGGGAGGTGGTCCAGGCTTGCATCTCTGGTCCTTTACCGGCCTCTGTGTGGGTGGCTAGAAGCATTGTGGAGTGTCCTGCAGACAATAACAAGCTTTCAGAGTTGTGCCAGATTTGAATGTTACTGTCTGAGAGTGCCTGCTAAAAGGGCGTCCTCTTTTAGAAACATTTTTGACTCTCTATCGACAGGGTCTCTTAAGAAAGCATTCACTCCATATTTCAACCCCCTTAAATGTTTTTTTTGCTCATTGTAAAACAATACAGTTTTTTCTGATCGCTTAAGCACATTTTTTGCACCTATTGGCTGTTTTTGCAAAACTCTACACACAAATAACAAAACCTTTCACCAAATTAGCAAAACATTGTAGATACCTTGCAAAAGCTAACACATCTTGCTTAACTCTGCAAACCTTTGTAAAACTGGTGTTTTTGTACCAAACAGTTAACACAAACCATCATATTAATTAGCACACAATGCGGCAACTACACACTAATGGTATCAATGAAAAACACATCTGGCTTTTGGACACAGGTATCCAACTCAACACACAGGGATTCAAAGTTCAAGTATGGATGTTCATTTACACACATCAATACAAACATTTTTTTCCAACTGAAAACACAAGAAAACATACAGTAATTTTACTGAGAGAAAAAAAAAAACAAGAAGTCTACATCTTGTCTTCTCTCTGGGTCCAACCACAACATTTTGTCAACATCAGCTGTAATGTTTTCTAGTCAAAGGCACTGACAAGAAAATATCTCTGGAGTGCAGTATCAAGGCCTGACATGAGGCCTAGTCAATGTCTGTGATGGCGTGCCACCACTAGGGTTGTGTGTATGCTTTGACTACCATACAAACAAACCTGGCTCTGTGGTGTTGTGGTCAAAGTGCAGGTCTGATACCCTGGAGGCCTGGGTTCAAATCCAGGTGGGGTGACTTTTTTCCCCTTTACTACAATATCCCTGTATGCCTCCTCCATTGCCTGTAGAAGGGCCATGCATTGATCTGGATGATGGTCATAGACCTTCTAGCGCAAGGCAGACACGGAGAACAACACTATTTTGACTTATAGCTGCACACATAGTTATGCTACCATGTTGTCCGACAATGTTCCTCGTTATAGTGAGGTTGAAACCTGCCTCATCCACAAGAATCAGCGCATGACCTATGGCATCTGCCTTTAGCTCCATTACTCTCTGGAAAAGACAAAACAAATGCAGCACAGCAGGCCCATGCACAGCTCTAAAGTATGCACGTCCAGATTCACTACCAACGCTACTATAGCCTTATACCTCATGATGCTTGCTACACTGTAGTGGCTCAGATTAGGCTGAACCCATTGGCCAGCTTCCTCAGGCTCATTCCACTGTCCACTAAAGTAGCTCTGATGTCATCAAAAAAGTTATTTCTTACTCTTCTTACTCTTCTTCCTTCCCTTTCCTCTTCGCTACCTCATCCTCCTCTTACTTTGTCACCTCCTCATCCTCTTCCTCTAACCACCTCCTTGTCCTCGTCATCCTCTCCCTCTTGCTTTTTCACCTCCACATCCTCATGCTCCTCTCTAACTCTCACTCTTCTTTATTCTATTGTACTCCACCTCAAAAGCTTACCTGTGGCTTACTGTATTGCTAGTGTTCAGGCTGATTGCAAAGTGAATTATTTATATAAAAGAGTTTTCACACGTGACAGTGTGGCCAGAAAGTGGCAAAATAGTTTAAATACTAGCCATAATTGTGTATAGTTTTGCTAAGAGTGTGTTGATTATTTGCAAGTTGTGTGTAAAGCAGTGAGTTGTGTTTTCAGTTTTGCAAAAAGAGTGCTGTGCAGTGGAAGTGTGTGTTACAAAATTACAAACAGAGTGTAAAGCAGAGTTTGTGCTATTAGTTTTGTGAACTCAGTGAGGGGTTTTGCTATAAGAATTAGTGGTTTTAAAAATTGTGCTACAACAATCACTATAAGTGTTAAAGCATTCAGAAAAAACTGTAAAACCATGTATTCATTTCTTGTAACTGTACAGAGCTATTTTTTGTAGGAAGCATTTAAAAGAGCATAACATCTAATTCTGACTTTGAAAGAACTAAAAACCCTAATTACAGAATGTTTATTGTAGCTCTGTCATAAAAAGGTGCATGTTATGCATTACTGAGCTATTTCATTCATACTTACAATTCGTTGAGAAAACATATGTGTTATATACAATCATTCAATCATCACTTTTTAACTGTCATTTTCAATTTAGCACACAAAAATGATGCTTCCAAGCAGTAAGGACAATGGCTCTGTACTATTGTATATCACTGCAAAACAACAGAAAGGACAAACTGAAGGTCATACTCCATCCAGTGTAGATTGTAGATGCAGACTAAGACTGATTATCTAAGATGTCATGCTCATTTCTGTCATGCAGATTTTCCTTTTGCATGTGTTTGCATTGGTGCAAATGATAGAGCAAAGCTATTTTGGCAAATTTGAGGAGTTTCCCAGTTCCACTTGAAGACTTGAAGACATCCATTTTCCTTATTTGGCCCTGTGACAAAAGGTAATCTCATTCCTCTCACAGCCTCTCACAGGTGATTCATCTATGCTGTGCATGACTGTGTAAGGAACCAAAAGGTACATGCTATACAGAGGAAACTGAATCACAGTCACACTAATCACACCTAAGGCATCACACACCCTTCACTGCTGCTTAGAAACATCAAAAGGTTTTCCAGATGTTATGGACGAGCAGAGTTAAAATGAGGGTAGCACCAAACGTTTCAACTTTTTTCAAGCTGATTTCATTACTCATTTAAACAAAAACAAAAAAACAAAAAACAAAACAAAAATGGATTTCACAGTTCCCATGGCAGGAACCGGTCACCTTTACACAGAAATTTGTAAAAGCAACAAAGCTAACAAACACGGTATCATGGCGACTGAACAAGTGTTTTTCTTTAAATGAAAATGTAGATAAGAAAACAATTCCACTCTGTTCTATACATCAGAGGCATATCTGGCTGATAACGGTTTGCTTTATTATTAGATAAACAAAAGTAATCGATTTTACAGCGTTTTCTCAGGAGTTACCAAAAAATTTTTTTCAAGCCTTGCAAGATGTTGTCAGTGTTTACAGTTTGGTTGATAGCATTGTACATGACCCTGAAGATTCACTAAACTACTGAAGACATGGCATAAGAGGGGAAAAGAAAACAAGCAAATACTGCAAATTAAACTATTTAAACCAGGCCAGCATCTTGTAACCACAACTAATCAGACTCCTGAAACTCTGTGGTGACACCATAACTCGCTGGGCCACTCCTGGGCAGGCCAACACAAACACACAATGCACACATGCACTTTGGGCGTTGTTTTGGAATCCAGTTTTTAATATTTAAATGAACCATAAAAAGCACATTAAAACATTTTCTCATTTTAGTTACAAAAATGGGTCACTGAAAAGGGCTTATCAATGCATTCACAGAAGGATCTGAACAGAAGAGGCCTAACAGATAAGTATTTCTTTTTTTTTCATTAAAAAAATCCCCACCCAAAATATATAAACTTAATTGTGTAACCAAGGTATATACAGGGCATACCATCCTGGCATCTTAATGGTTATCAAGAAAGTTTGAG
The DNA here is from genome assembly GCA_030347295.1 of Setipinna tenuifilis. Lineage (NCBI taxonomy): Eukaryota > Metazoa > Chordata > Actinopteri > Clupeiformes > Engraulidae > Setipinna > Setipinna tenuifilis. The sequence continues at coordinate 13,820,071 of CM059285.1, forward strand.
GTATACGACCAAAAACAACAGAGCAAAATATGAAGTGGAAAAAAAAGTTCTGACAAAAAAAAATTAACTAAAAAAAAACCTTGAAAATAAAAATCAAATAAACTTAAATACGTGAAACTGAATGCCATTATTGCTTAAATCAAGCACAGGAAACAACATTTAGTGAAGCATGTTGTTTGGCAAGTGCTGGTGAGAGTCTTCCAGTCATGCTCGCTATGGTCTCGTTGGCCAAACCACTTGTGACCCAGAGCTTGTGGGTGGTCAATATATACAAAGGGCATATGTTATAATTAGAAATAGGGAATTGTTTGAATGCTCATTTTTATTGGCTTCATAATAGGTACACAGTATTCATCGACAAAATATCATAATTATTTCATTTCTTTATTTTTTACTTAAGTTATAAATGCTGTTGCCATGGTTGTCTTTTCTCTTCCTGTTCACGTTGAAATCAAGAGCCTGATGCAATTCTGATAGACATGCAAGTTTGAAAGTGGATTCAGAAATAACAGTAATGTACAAAATAATAATTACAGTTTTATCAAAATACACCTTCTTCTTTCTCTTAGCACCTCATAACATATATATTTTATGTTCTGATCAAGCACCACTGTTTTTGTTCTTTTTTTTTTGTTCTTTTTCTTTTTTATTTTTTTAGTACAGCACCAGGAGAATGGGGGACGCTGAGGCCCCTCCTCTTTGACCTTTTGACCTCCAATGGGTAGTTCCTGCTCACCACTCTCTGCCACGCCTTCAGATGTCCTTCACTTTTGCTCCATAAACAGGCTTAAGTCATGTGATTCTAGCCCTACAAGGGCAACAAGTATTTTCCTGGATAATACATACACATATGGCAAGACACGTTCGCTATACCATTTCTTTTTTCTTTATTCAAAAATTTGCATGTGGCATGAAGTGGGTGGGGGAGGGCGAAGGATTGGTTGGTGGTGGTGGTGGTGTTGTTGGTGATGACGCTGGTGATGGTGTTGTTGGTGGTACCAAAAAGAGTCTTAACTCTTGAGTGCTGACCCATCCTTCCCTGCCAAATTTGTTGTTCCTTTTTTTTTTTGGACTTTAGCCAAGGAAGCAGACAGGTCCCACTTCGAATCCAAACTTCTGACTGGGATCCCCAAAGTCATTGAACATCACGTCGATGATTGGCACTTGATCAATTTTGGGAGTATTAATCTCCATCACAGTCTTTCCATAGCCCTTCCTCTCCTGCAGAGGAGAGAGAAAGGAAGAAGAGACACAGAGACAGAGATAGAGAGAAAGAAAGGAAGAGAAACATGGTTAAAAAGTAACCAAATAAAAGCCTCACACTAAAATCCAGGTTTTATAATTTATCAACAGAATCCATCATGATAATAAAAACAAACAAACCAAGAAACAATAAACAAACAATAAACAGCCAGCCTCTAAATGCGAACAAACATTATTCCCAGCATGTGCTGACTAATTCAGTGCACTGTTAATTACACAATTATCTCACTGTCCATTTGTGTTTATCTGTCTCTGTGTGTTTGTGTAGACACATCTGTGTGTGACTGTGTGTGTGTGTGTACAAGTGTGCATGCACATTTGTGTGTGAGTGTGTGTGAGTGTGCACATGTGTGTGTGTGTTTGTGTGTGTGTGTGTGTGTGTGTGTGTGTGTGTGTGTTCATGCGTGTGTCAGTCTTGTATTCATACCGCGCATCCGTCGGTGAGGGCCTGGATGTATGGGTTGTTGTCGTAGGACATCTCCTCGTCGTTGGAGCCCAGGAATCGCAGCGCCTTGTCGTAGCTGTCGGCGGTGGCGTCGTGCCAGGCCACCGACTGGTGGCAGCTGTAGGTGAAGTTTTGTCTGGCCGAGGCCGTCAGTAGTTTGAGGAATGTCATCTGCACCTGGTTTATCGTGTTGCCCTCAGCGTCCACGTATGATAGCTGTGTTTTTGGTGAAGATAGGAGAAGATGAATGGGAAAGGAAGTGAATAGAGATGGAGGTAGAGGGAGAAAAAGGGAGGAAAAGAGGGTGGGAGGGAAGGAAGGAGAGAGAGGACATAATATAAAAAAGAGACAGGCCCTTAGACAGCGAAAGAGCACATAGTCTTATTTTATTTATGGACACCAGAACCGCAATACTGTAGGACTGAATAAGACACCTTCTGAATTTAAAAACGCTAAAAAGCACATCCTTTGTCACCCTTGGGCTATTTGAAATCTGAATGGGTTGTATCCAGAGTCAGCGCCTTAATACTCTTCGGCGTTTTTTTGGTGACCTCGGGTTAGCATGTGTGAGGTTGTGCCGACAGCGGGGCTTGCTATTAATGACTATTTGTGTCTCGCTTTCTTTGGAAGAGCTTCAAAGACACAAATCAGAGAAGCCCTGGTGCAGACTGCCATGGCCTTGTAGCACTGCACTCAGCTCAGTGTCGAGATGGAGACGCTGTCATTAAATGAAATGTGGAGAAAATGAAGAGAGATATAGATACAGAGAGAGAGACAAAATAGAAGGCTGTGGCACTTACGATTTTACCACGCTTGAATTCGCTGTACCAAGAACCAGGCACCTCCTTGGGCCAGGAAGATATCCTAACCTGCAGGTGTCATGGAAAAAAAGTGCCAATTGAGTAATATGACACTACATGCCACAAAAACAGAAAACATAGCTAAACGAAGGTACATTTAAAGTCTAATTATTTATCCTGCAATATGATGGAATCAAGGATCAGTCCTAATTTTAACTACACATTTAGCTGTTACATCTAAGGCTTACTTATTATTACTTTTATATGACTTTTTAATGTAGGATCTACAAGATATTTGAAAAAATGAATACACATGGATTTATTTTTACTGTGTCACTGACAGCCATGTTGCTTAAACTGCACATATACTAGATGCAACAGTATACGATACACAACAACACAAAATCACTTTGTGAAGGATGTTGAAAATGTCACTTACTCCATTGGACTTCTTATCAGGATAGATGCAGGTCTCGCCTCCCGCCGTGAAGTTGCAATAGACTCTGAAGGAGTCTCCAGAGCATCCCTGGTTTGGATCGATCCAGTACTCGCCTTAAATGAAAACACCCACCCATAAAAATCAAACTTAGCCAACTGATCTCAGATCAGATTAAGAAAATCGGCATCCAAAGCTTTAGATGGATTTGTGTGTGAGAAAAAATGTATCAATGATGTCTTAGAACTGCAACATCTTACACAAAGATTAGATGGTGTGTGCATTAACAAGTGATGTAAGGACAAGCTTGTAGGGAGATGTTAAACTTTTTTTTCCCCAAAAGGTCATTGCCAGAAATGACATTTTGGAAGGTTTTAATCTAACAGGAATGACATTTTTTTCCACTCTGCTTCCTGTGAATACTAATACGCTCTACTGTCAATGTTATTCAGACTCAACTTGGCTCAACAGTGTACGACCCATCCAAAAATGCTCTCAGCACAGCTACTGGCCTAATTATCCTGGTTTATTTGGACAGTGTGGACAAGTGCGGCATCAGTGTTGCTGGATATCAGCTTGTGTCGACGCCACTGTGTGCTGGTGGGCACATGCTCCCTTACCGTCTGGGAACTCTGGGTGGCACAGCTGCAGGTCTTTGCACGTCCTGGCTGGGTTGTTCTGGGTGCCCATGGGGTACTTCATGCGCTCGATGTCCTGCTTGAGGTTGTTGAGGGAGCCGAAGATGTCCTCCATGCCCTCGCCATAGTCCATCATGGGCTCGTCGGCCTGGTAGTCTGTGGAGCGCCGGCTCTTCTTGGGAGAGCGGATGGGCAGGGGCTGGATCACCTCGCCTGGGGGACCCTGCACAGCAGTCAAGGAGAGATTAAGGGGGTTGATGGGGAACTCACGGCAGGGTTGGGTCTTATTACCGTTTAATGGGTAGTTTGGCTCTGTTTATGAGGAAATTAAAAAATACTAAACAGGGATGTTCCTTTTTTTAACGGTTTGCTTATACAAATACCCCGAGAGGCACCCAAGTAAAAGATAAAGTGACCTTTGTTGCCAACAAGCATTAAAAATGCCAACATGGAATATATCAAATAGGTTAATGACCATGAGAACTGCAAAACCATATCTTTAAAAGACTTGAAATGATTACAAAGTACCTTCGTAGGGGAAATAAGGACAGAGAAGAGTCTTAAAGCATCTTAAAATACTACTTGTATGATACTTGTAATTATGATACTCACAGGAGGTCCAGGAGGTCCAATTGAACCAGTGTCTCCCTTCTGACCAGCTGGACCCTGAAGGAGAACAGTGTCGTGGTTAGGTCTTCAACTACATTCTAATGAATGCTGCATTAAAGTTCAGTGAACTGTGTTAGATTCACTGCAGAAGTTATAAAGTACAATACCCCTGAAACACAACTACATTGCTAAATATAATTACTAAGTTACTACACCAGAGAGCTGAATGCAGAATATTTGTACTTACACTTGAACCCTTTGAACCTTTAGGACCTTGAGGACCCTGTGGAAAAGACACAAAAGTTAAATGACCAGGCTACTGAGTTTGTTTAGCACAACACACTCTTGGCTGATATAATTAGATACATTATTCACATTCAGTATAATATCCATTACCAGCTGCATTCAGACACACAGAAAACCTTCAACGACAAACTGACAAACAGAATTTCCCAGTGTTCTTATCTGAGGTAGGTGCTCTACATTAAAAAATAAGTGCAAGAACAGTAACAGGTTGTGTGTGATTTTGAATGACACGTACGGGCAGACCAGGAGGACCAGGTGGACCCAGAGGACCAGCACCACCACCGACACCCTGTGGAGGAACAACATCACACATCAGAAGCTGACCAGCAGCTCACAGTGTCTCTGTGGCGCAAGATGGCTCCCAGAGGCAGAGTGAAGAGTGGAGACTGAAAGAACACATCAGCCTTACAGCAGGGGGGCGCTGGTACTGAACTACACCCCTAACACACACACACACACACACACACATACACACACACACACACACACACACACACACACACACACACACGCGCACACACACACACACACACACACACACACACACACACACACAATATGACATTTCATTAAGCATAATCTAAATGCATCCCCCCCCCACCACTGCCTTGCTTCAAATCACCAAGCGGGAGGCTCGGAGAGGCCACAGCCAACTCTAATTGCATATTCACTCACTCTGTAACATTTGTTTAAAAATGGATGAGACCCCATTAATGCGGCTTCTTCTTCTGCGTCTAACCCTGAACCCTTTCGGCTGAGTCCACATTGCTCTGGCTCTTCACAACAGAGCCGCTCGTCCCCCCACATCAGGTTAACGCGATGCCAAAAGCAATAATCGTGCAAGTGGAGTTCATTTGGGAACTGTCTCATGGACTGAATAATGAACCCCATGGACAATATGCCGTCATGGTCATGTATGGCTGGGAGAACATAGTGGACTCGTGAGTGAGTGACTGCAGTGAGACATTTTGGTGGAAGCTCATAAAACGACAGGTGTGTACAGGTACGTGTATGTGTGTGTGTGTGTGTGTGTGTGTGTGCATCAGTGAAACCTACACTTATGGGGCACAAATATTCCCCACTAAGATAGGAAAACCTTGCAAGGGGTGGTTTGTGGGGAACAAATTTTTATATAATGGGAGTCAATGGGAATACCCCATAAGAATAGAAATGAAAGGTTGTGTGTGTGTGTGTGTGTGTGTGTGTGTGTGTGTAAGCGTGCATGTGTGTGTGTGTGTGTGTGTGTGTGTGAGAGAGAGAGAGAGAGAGAGAAAGAGAGAGACAGACAGACAGAAAGACAAAGAGAGAGAGAGATTGTTAGAGAGATTGTTAGCGAGAAAGAAACAGACAGATAGACAGAGAGAGATAGAGAGAGAGATAGAGGGAAGGGAGACAGGTACATGTGCCCCCCCCCTATTGTGGCTCTAAAATGGAATTATTGGCACTTACGGAATCTCCCTTGGATCCAGGCGTACCCTGAGGACCAGGCAGACCCCGGTCTCCCTTCTCTCCCTGCTCGCCAGGAGGTCCAATCAGACCAATCAGACCTGGGTGACCCTGGGGGACGTGGGAGAAAAAAGAGAGACATCTTTCAAAACACAAGCCCACCTCACATCCTTCAGTGCATAACACAGCTGCATGAGGAGCAGACTCTCAGAGCTTTCTCTCCACACACACGCCACATTACAATCAGTTGTGGCATTTGCTTAAGCTAAAAACAAATCTCCTCAAAGCCGTTGCGAGGATCAATTCTGTGTGTACATTTCAGCAGATCTAAGAGGAATGGTGTGGATTTAAGCATTTACATGGTAAAATTGCTCCAACAGTTCTATTGACAGAGGCTGTAATGAGAATAGCTGTGAAAGCGTGGATGAATAATTATTGCTCCGCAGTTCCCTGTGTTGAAATAGCCCCCAATATTCAGTGCTCGGTCCTTGAATTACTGGTAGAAGGCCCTAGAAGGCCAGAGTCTTTTCAGAGCGTTTTAAGATCCCACATAAAGTGTGAAATTGAGATTCTCACTCACTTTCTCTCCCTTGGAGCCAGGATCTCCTTTCAGGCCAGGTAGACCAGGTGGTCCCTAAACATCAGAGAAATACCACTCAGAAATCAATTCAGCACACACTCACGGTAAGATAGACGGTGAGGTAGATTGAGAGACAGAAAGAAAGGAAGACAGACAGACAGACAGACAGGCAGACAGACAGACGGCGGACAAACCGACAGATAGACAGCCAGACAGATAGACAGCCAGACAGATGGACAGATAGATAGATAGATAGATAGATAGATAGATAGATAGATAGATAGATAGATAGATAGATAGAATGAGAGGTCTGAAAAATGAAAAAAGACACAGAGAGAGGCACACAGAGTGGTTGGGAGAGGAGAGACATAAATACATAAATAAATAATCTTAAATATAGCCTAACATAATAAAAATGACTCATGCTAATGCCTCCTTTTAGTCCTTACCATAGGTCCAGGAGGGCCGTCTTGTCCGGGGGAGCCAGGAAGTCCTTGTTCACCCTGCGAAAATTCATCCAATTACATGCCGCATTTCTGCCTCCTGTACCACAAAAGGCCTGCCATTGATTTTCTGCCCACCGCTTGATGATTAATAGCTGGAATACTACAAAAATGTGTCTTCACATAAACAAGGGCAAGAGGGGAAAAACCTACAACAATGGTGCAGGCCTGCGAGACTTATCGACTTTCCTATAAGCGTTCCTGCTGGCATACTCTACAGAAGGTGCTACGGGCTGCACGCTTGGCCGTAGGTGTGTATGTGTGCCGGAGAAACCATGACAATAACTCTATATGGATGCGTGCAGTGTAGATAAGTGGATTTGGATACACACTCTACAGTGGTGCCCAGCTATATCGCAGTTCACCTTTCACAGTCCCACTGTATCGCAGATTATTTTTTCATTAATATATGCATGCTATGTTACTATGCATGCTAAAGAAAGGTTTGTCTGAACAATATTATCATTGATGATAACTATACTGTAAATAAATATTGATTAAAATGCAGTAATAATTCAATAATACATATAGGAAATATACTAAAACAGTTCGTTGGAGGGGTATTTTAAGGCTTCATTTATCAAATAAAATGTTTTCTATATGGTCTTGGTTTAATGCATATTTTTATCCATCACGGTGGGTTCTGGAACATAACTACTGCAATAGACAGGGGACCATTGCATATGTACAGTATACACTGAGTTGATTCGTCCATAGGCTCTCTATATGCCATGAGCGGTGTACTCACCACTGGGCCAGGGATTCCTCTGAGGCCTTCTGGTCCGGGCTTTCCTGGGGGACCCTGGGGGCCGACGGGGCCGGTTTTGCCTGGAGGGCCCTCTGATCCTGCCTCACCCTGCAGAGTGAAAATGCTATTAGTCGATGCTCATGCAACACCTCTCTAGTGGTGTAGATAAGTACTGAGGCACTGGTGTGTGTGTGTGTGTGTGTGTGTGTGTGTGTGTGTGTGTGTGTGTGTGTGTGTGTGTAATACCTGTGTGTGTGTGTCATGTTTTTGTGTGTGGCTGTGTGTGTTTGTGTGTGTTTGTGCGTGTCTATCACACCTGTCTGTGTGTCATGTATGTGTGTGTCACGTGTGTGTGTCTGTGTGATTTGTGTGCAGTGGTCATCAAATGTTAAAAACATTTAGTTTGAATATAGTTTGAATAACATTAACCCACTTTCCTGACTAATCTGACAGAACTCCCTCTGGCTAGCATGCAGCAGCTCACTTAGAAAAAAGGTTAGAAAAATGTTCACTCTTTTTTCCCTCTACACTTTTTTTTGATGTACAGAGGTCATGAACGTGCGATGAAAACATCCATTCCAATCCAGCAGAGACCCATTACAGCACCATTCCATGTATATAATATGTGGACTGTGTGATAATAATCCTTTTTTCTTTCTGTCTTTTTCTTTTTTTTTACTGCTTGAGTATTACCATGCTAGCAATTACACAAAAATGTATTCCAAAGGGATGTGTGCCTGTGGATATGTGTTTTTAAGTCTGTCTGAAGGTGTGTGTGTGTGTGAATGTATGTGTATTTGTTTGTTTTTGTTGTGTCACATGTATGTGTGTGTTTACAGTATGTATGCGCATGTGAACTCACGTGTGGGTTCATTTATGAGTTTGTTTGCAAGTTTGTGTGTGTGTGTGAATTCATTTATGTTTACCATACCTCATTATGCTTGTGTCTGAGTGTGTCTCCCTCACTCTCAATCCCTCTCTCTCTCTCTCTCTCTCTCTCTCTCTCTTTCATATTGTGTTTGTATAGAAGTGTGCATATAAGAGGAGCTGCTGCTTTATTTCTTAGGTGTTGCCCCCATAGGCAGCTTTGTGTGTGTGTGTGTGTGTGTGTGTGTGTGTGTGTGTGTGTGTGTGTGTGTGTGTGTGTGTGTGTGTGTGTATGTGTGTGAATTGATTGGGTGCGTTAGCATACCTTGGCGCCCTTCTCTCCTTGTCTGCCCTCTGCTCCAGCAGCTCCGGGTGGTCCCTGGAGAGGGAAGAAGGGAGAAGAGAAGAGAAGAGAGGAGAAGAGAGAACAGAAGAGGCAAGAAAAGAGGGATGAGCTTCAGTATGGCTCCTGTGCAGAATGACAATTTAAAAAGATAATGAAAAAGAGAAGGGTGGGGTTGTGGGGTGAGGAGCGGGACAAAGTGGGTGAGATAAGCCCTTTAAGTTTGACTTCTTACGTTTGGGCATGTAGAGGGTAGGAGAGAAGGAAATGAACTTATAATGGCACCACTGAGGTATGACACACTAATGAACTCATCCAGCAAGACATTTGCACTTAAATTCATCTGTTAAAATGGTGGAACTTGCTTCGTTTGTTAACTTTTGTGTGGATTAAAAATGACTTGTATTGGTCATGTCTACGCTGTAATCTCAATTTCAAACTGATAGCAAAGTCAGGACGATAAAGACTCTAGCATATAAAATCAACCCCAACATGGCTCACCTAAGGTCTGATGGCTTTCTTTTAGTTTTAGACAATAAGTGAAAGCAATACATAGCGCTAACAGAAAGCTGACAACTTAGTTCCACAAATAGTTTCACAAAAAGTCCACGTACAGGCCCCTTATGGGCAGGGCAAGAGCAGACCTTGGGGTCTAGGCGTTCAAGCCATTTGCTCCCAGAGACACACAGCTGGAAGACAGACGGGCTCATCTGAAGCAGATGGCCGCACTGTCTTGTGAGTGAAAGGCTGTCTCGATCCTGCGTGCACATGAGGGCTAGAGGCAGGAGGCCCTCCCACCCACACGCATCCATCTAGCACTCTGCTGCACCATGCCACTGCTGCTCAGTAACCTCCAGCAAAGCCAATTATTTCCCACCAACCCCTAATTGACCTTTCTCTCTTTCCTTTCTTCTTTCTTTCTTACTTTTTTATCTGTCCTAAAGTATGTCTTTCTCATTTATTTTTTTCCCCCCTGCACTTTCTTTGTCGTGTCCTCTGTGTTTTCTTTCTGCCTTTGTTTCTACTTGATTCTACTCAGGGACTCCTGGAGCTGTCTCCGTTAGATGTTGGACGAAAGCCTGCAATGCCTTCTCATCAAAGCGTCTCCCAGAATCCTCGGGATGAGAGGAGAGGCACCTCCCTGATTTAAGCATACGCTGAAACGTCAGCCCGATCAGTATTGACAGAATGCCCTCTCGGCCGCATCACAGCGGAAAGACACACAGCTGAGCTGTTGAAACGCTCGCTTTTTTTTTTTGACGTGCCCCAATAAAGATAAGATGCTTCCTGCTTCCGACGCGCTGAGGGACAGGCCGCTTCGGAAGAGATGACAGCTAGCACACAACACATACGGCCATGTTTGGCTGGAGTGATAATGCTGAGATTTCCCGCTGAGGGGCAGCGGGGATGTCTGCATCTTTCTCTCTGTGAGAATAAAAAAAGTGCAGTGTACTACTGCTAGAGGGAACAATGCTCATCTCCCATCTGAACTTCCCTTTTTTTCTGTCAAGTGAAGAAAAGGTAGTGTGATGGACTATAATTGACTCTAGCTCAGTTAATTTTCACAGCCTTACAGTGCAGCTGGAACATTGGAGTTAGTTTCACAGAGACTTAGGAGGAGAGAGCCTTAAATAACAAGGTGATTCTCAGGATGCTTTAAAAATGCAGACATTGCCTTGGGAAGGACAGAGGGAATGCGTGACAGAGAGAGAGAGAGAAAGAGAGAGACAGAAAGAGAGACTTTCAACTTCATTTGATATGGCTACTAGCAAAGCGCTGACAAGGCAGAACCACCTTGTGTTTTACACAAAACAGCAGTAGTGTGGCCATTACAAATTCAGAGGAGCAAATGGCATGGGACTCGCAAAATTAGTCTGCGTTTTTTTTTTTTACTCCTCTTTTTCTCCATTTCTCTCCTCTTGAAGTAAATACCTTTGGTGATGAAGAGGCAGTTTCCCTGACATAATCCCTTTGCCATTAGAAAATGCTCCCTATCTGCTCCCTTTTGCTGTGCCCAGTCTTGAGAGGAAATTGTTTTTTTTTTTTTCATCCGTTTATGAAAAAAATCGAGGCGGGTGATGATTTGCTTCCTTTGTTCGGCACTGCTTCATAAATACCAATCTGCTCTCAAATGAAGGTATTCTATTACATTTAATAACCACTCAGCAAAGGCCACTGGTTTATTTTAGAGGCGCGCAGCAAATGTATTTCTACCCTAAGGTTTCCATTTTATTTTTTTCCCTTTTGCCATTTCATTTATGCAGGTTTGACTGGCAGTTTGAACTTTTTTATGCACTTGTGTGTGTCATAAATTAAAGTGATTGAAAGCTGTCATGATATTCAAAACTAAGGCTATTTAACCTACTGATGATAAAGTTAGCTAACAATCAGCTAAACTACACTGCACTTTGTCATTTGTATGAGGATGGACGAGGAAGTGCAATGGAACATTAGTCTTCAAATTTTTATCCATTTCAGGGGAACACATTCATTTGCTCTTAGAGTCTCTTTAGAGTTTCCCCAGGTATGCATTAAATAAACGAATGACAATAAGAAACTCTATTGTCATTCATGAGGCTCACCTTAGCTGGAGAGCACTATTGAAGAGCCATCTCAAGTAAAAAAAATTGACAACTTTTTTTCTCCTCATCTTCCTCTCCTCTGTTTTTCAATCTCCCTCTCTCTCTCTCTCTGTCACTATCTTTAGAAATCTCTCTCTTTCCCTCTCTCTGCCTCTATCTATCTTTAGAATGCTTTCTCCCCTCCTCTCTTTCACATGGCTGCTAAAGACAGACTGGGCCTGCCCCCTCGCCCACTCCTATATTTCCCCCCACATTTCCATTTCTGTCACTCAGGCTGCACTGATCAATATGGTGTCAGGAGTGATATCTGTGTCTGACTCTGAGGGAGCCCTTCCGCCACAGCAACGGGGGAAATGAGTTTTCAGGAGGAGAGCAATGACTCCTTGTCAATGTAACGCCTTTTCAATTTCACACCTTAAAGATTAAATACCAGACATCAGTTTCCCGGCACTGCCTGTGAGATGTCTTTATTTCGGTTTTATTTTAATTTATTTATTCAGGGTTTCCTTTTTGTTTAGGGCTGAAGCTTGGTGGCCTGCTGGGGCTTGAATAAGAGCCTCTCTTGGCACCTTGATGGGGGCAGGTGGGGGGCTTAGGGCACCTTCCCCCTCCCCAAAGTCCCAGCCATGAAATGAAATAGTTTTCTTTATCGTTCAGTTCTCTTATTCATTTGGCAGGAAGGATTCATATGATAAGACCTGTCCCCTACAGTATATACAGTAAATGTATGTTTGTGATTTTAGTGTATGTGTAGAGCCTAGACATAATATTCTCCTGAGACAAAAATGCATACTTATTTGGGTAACGTGTAACCTACAGCTATATAAGTTAATTGCTGGATGATGGTTCTGACAAAAGTTGTTGGGGATGATTATGATGATGAAAACCATGATGCAAAATGGGTACATACTCTCTTTCCTGGAGGTCCTGGTGGGCCAGCTTCTCCAGAAGGACCAGGGGGACCCTGCAAAACAGAGGGGCAAACAAGGACACACACAGCATGAGTTGGACTGGGGAAGTTTCCAGAAGCTAGACAACAGACCAAACTAAACTAAACTAACCATCTCCACAAACTTTTCAAGGGATGCGGAGGTGGAATTTTGATCTTTAAAGCTTTATTTATTGTGGCAGTGGTTAATACATAATTTCCCTAACTGTACAGGGAATGAGCTCTTGACGAGAAGCAGAAGAAAATAAACAGAGGGAAGCTGATTAAAAAGTTAAAACTCGATTGGATGGCATCAGAAAACTCTGCTCTGAAGTCCTCGTACTGTTGCGGCTGCAGCGTCAGTTCCATCCCATTATCTTGGAGTTAATTGAAAGCAATCACAACAAATTTGGGTTTTGCATATCTAAATGTTTGAAGAATGCCTAGAGACAACACACACCAAACAGCAGGGCAGAGAGAATTTGCAAAACCCGCTCGGCTGTGTGATACAAAACTCATCTGCTGTTAATCAGTAAATAAAAGTTGGCAGTTTTCCTCTTTAAATTTTTGCTTTTATTTAGGAAAGAAAAACACACTGATGGCACTTCAATTTCAGTGGTGAATAGAACCCCCAAGCCACAATACTGTTTCTCCTGCTTGATAATAATTGCAGTAGGACTAAAAACAAAGCACAGCCTACACTGAGCACATTGGCTAAATAACAGCTGGGATCATCTCTAAGACTGCAAATGTAATCAGTTTATGTTCAAGTATCTGTTCTTGGACAGTCATATCTACTACAATTTTTCAGGCTCTATTGATGAGAAGCAAATGCATTTGGCGGTTTCTAAAAATAAACAACCGACAACAAATAGTCACAGGGTCACAGGATCACAGGCTCGTGAGACACCATCTGAGACCAGTGAAGTGAACCTTCGAGAATGTGAGCAGGTGCTCAACAAACAGAGTGCCTAGTAATGGCCTCCATTAGCAGTGCTCCAAATGGACCGACGCTAATATTAGCATTGTGTGTGTGTACATGTGTACTCACAGCTTGACCAGATTCACCATCCTCTCCCTTCTCTCCGGGGCCACCATCTGTACCCTGGAAACCAGAAAAAAACCAATTCAGTCTAATCAGTACCTAAGCCTCAAAATCAACACAATGACATGTTTCATTATTGACACATTAGATACATGAGTGCAGTCTTGATGCATAGAAGGCTAATCCATTTGGAATGCACCGAGGTGATACTTACAGCAACACCGGGCTCGCCAGGAGGTCCAGGGTCTCCGGGGAAGCCAACAGGTCCCTGGCAACAAGCAAGAAGCACACTTGCATTTAAAACAGGCACATTTCATCCAGGCAAAGTCTCAGTAGAAACTCGTGTTCTGCTAATGTCAGTAAAGAAAGCAAATGACACAATGCTGTAGTGTTGCATTAGCATAATAAAGGGCTCCGCAGCCTCTTACTTAGTCAACCTGACAGAGCCTTGGTGACTCCATTCAAGCATGATGCTCACTGATGTTCTGCTGCTCTGTTTTGTACATGATTTATCACAGTGACTCTGTTTTTTAATATTATAAAACCGAGACAGGCAGCTAGGGCCGGTACACGGCACTAACAAGTCCTCAGATGAAACAAACAGCACCGCGCCGGTTCACTTACAGGGTTACCCTTGGGCCCATCATCTCCAGGTGGTCCCTTGGGGCCAGGAGGTCCAGCAGCACCTGATGGTCCAGCCTCTCCCTTCTCTCCTCTCTCACCTTTGGGACCCTGAGGTAGAAAACGAACACATACACACTCAGTCGGCTGTACTGAGGAAGTAAGGAGGTCGGAGTTTTTCCACCTTTTTGACTCAGGCAGTCAGAACATCTTATATCTGATTGGATGGCTGATGGCTGATGGTGATGATTAAAGGCAAATAGTCTTCCACTGCCAGGGTGAATGACTGAGGGAATGGAGCGGTAACTACACATATGCTTTGTTTGCACCTCCTGACTCAGGCGTCTGCATTGCCAAAGAGCTTCTGTGTGTGAGTCCAATTCCAATCAAGTGTACCTGTCAAACTCTCTGGGACCGAGCCCTTCTCCATCTGATATGAGCACCTCAAAACAACAGACATGACTAGTGTTTACCTCGCTGATATGCCAGTTTTAATTACTAATGGAAAGGTGCTGTGAAACTATCGAACCTGTCAACATTGATCAGTCCCTCCTTCGATCTGTTGTGTCTCCGCAAGTGCTTTGATGTTTGGAACCCAGACAACACATCAATGCAAGATGACAGAACACCGGCCGAGTTTCTAAAGTCGCGGCAACACGGACACACACAAAAAAAGTGCCTGCCTAAAAACATTTACAAATCTTAGTTAAGGAAGGCGGAAAACAGACTGATTAGTGGGGGATAAGTAGCTCTCATATTCCCTTTCAACTCACTGCTCTGTGTAATCCACTCCCCAAGCGGGGATAAATGTGTGGTTACCGAGCTTTAATTGGTCTGTTAAAGATATTCAAATATTCTAAGTGGAGTTCTGTTGATTGCATTGATTGCCGTACTGACACAGCAGTCCATGTGGGTTGCCAGTAATGATCTCTGGAGGGTCTGGTAAGTGATTTAATTTGGCCGCCATTTAAGGCCATGGCCAGCAGTCTGGGGAGAGCACTGCAGAGAGGGTTATGATGGGGCTGCGGCATCAGCATCAGACGGCAAAGACTCGCGGAGGAACAAGCTTTTAGCTGGACAACTCAATCAATCAATTTTCTCACAAACATAGACAAAAACGTGTGCAGACCTTAACACGCATACACTCTAATACGCGTGTCCAAGTGCATACACACACACACACAAACACATGAACACACACACAAACACATGAACACACACACAGACACAAACCACACAGACACAAACCCAGTAATAGAACAACACAGACACACACACATACATACACAGACACACACACACACACACACACACACACACACACACACACACACATACACACACACACACACATACACACACACACACACACACACACACAAGCACACACACCTTACATGCACATAGACATAAATCAATCTCCCAATCAATGCAAATCTCTCATACGGATAAATATATATAGCACACACACGCTGACACAAACAGAGGAACTTACTTGAGTTCCGGGCTCGCCAGCTGGACCAGGATTGCCAGCCTCTCCTTGCTCTCCCTGCAAAGTGTTGAACATAGGTTAGCGCTGTCATCCTTGTCCCACAGTCCAGTCCACAAAAACATTAGCTGGATTCAAATCATGATTAATGTGCCAATAAACATGAGCTTTATTAGCTTGTGTGCTTGCATACTAAAGCAAGCCTGCGGCAGCGTTATGGGCTGGAGGTTTTGCTACCCTGAATGTGGCCGTGATGGCCTTCCGTGTTTCATATTCTCCGGCCATTTCGACCAGCTAGGCGTGGCATTAAATATTGATACCGTTGGGACAGGGGCCAAACGGCTGTAAAAATGGGGGGGGCTAGGTGTTGGAGCTGTTGTAAAGGGGACATTAATGGTGTCAGGGTACTAATTCAGACAGAATGTCCGGCTCCACAAAAAAAAAACGGGAGTCTGCAGGGAGAGGAGCAGTAGAGGAGAGAGGAGAGATCCAAGGGGGAAAGCATGGTCAGGAGTGGTGTCCCATATCGGTGCAGTAGTCCAGGACTCTTACCTTCTCTCCCACAGGGGCCCATGCCACCAACACCACCAGGAGGACCTTGAGCACCCTGTGGAGAGAACAAGACAATAGCCATGGCATTAGAAGTTACCATCTTGCTGTTTGACAATAAGCTTGGTCTGAGGTAGTATTATATGTCTTTTTATGTCATTTGTTTTGGAAATGGAGATGCAGGGTCCACTTACATCAGCACCACTTGGACCTTGAGGACCTCTGGGACCTGGGGGACCAGGAGGACCCTGTTTGGAGGTGGAGAGGAGGAAGACAGAGATATCAGAATAATTTCTACGCCAATATGCCACACTTGCTGCTCAATTACATTACTCACGTCTCTCATCTACAAGACGTCTAGCAGTGTTGGTTAATTAAAATGGCTCTTACCATGGGGCCGACGTCGCCGTTCTCTCCCTTCTCGCCTGGTGGTCCGGGAAGACCCTAAAAAAAAACACAAACAGAGAATAAATATTTAACAGTCATTCTACTTTAGTTATAGCGGTGCACTGGAGTGGCTGTATCTAAGCACAGTCCCATTATCTGGTGGTGAGGGAATCAAACTTGATTGCCCTGTGGAATAACTAAAAAGACATCAGAGTGACTGGAATAATCAGCTGAACACACTGTCCACAGAGTTCCAGGCAGTCAATCTATAATTCTCCAAGCCCATCTGCTAATGACTTTGGAGAATGCACAGTCACATCTGCGAGGTCTCATTAACATACAAGGACACTGCTGCATAAAACAGACAACAAGGGCCTCCCCTATCATCAAAACTGCGACTATATAAATGTCCACGTGTATTTAATGTATTCAATAAACAGGATGAAAATGTAGAAATGATAATGTAATTGCTTGCTGTGATGCGGACATGTCATAAACATGTTCGCTTGAAAGGCAATGATTTACATGATGTCTTCGCAAATGGTATGGCTCATGAAATACAGAGGGTGGCACAGAATTTTGGCCATTAGACTACTAAATGGTCTTCTTTTTGTGGACATTGTGTGTGAGGGGGGTTAACAGCAAAGGTCAAATTAAAAAAAAAAAACATATTTCTGATGCAGCCACTGAAGGACAGCTTCCATTTCTCCAGATGAGGGAGGGCAGCGACAGGAAATGCACACAGCGAATGAAGGAACAGTCAAAGAGAGAAAAAAGCCAGTGTGACTAGATGACTTCACTCCCAGAGACATAGTGGGTTGAAGAAAGCACACATACACACACACACAGTCACTCACTGACTTCCTCCTCCTTTGTGAAGCAGTTTTTTAGGGGTCATTTCAGGAAGGGAACATTCTCCCCTCATCTCCCTACCGCTGGGCTTCTTGGGGGGTGTTGAGAGGAAGGGGGTGGAGAAGGAGGTCTGCATTGTTCGTTCTGGCTCATTCCGGGCCCACCCACAGGACAGGGCGGCGCGGCACGGAGCGAGGGAGAGACCTGAGCGGCCGTCCCGCGGTGAAATGGCACTTATGCAAATCAGCTGAAAATCTGTTTCACGCCACACAGGCAGCAGTGTTACAGGCGGTGAATTTTAGAGGGGTGTACCGGGGGGCACGTGACGGCCTTTTTGTCTCTTCAACCCCTACGGCCCCCCCACCCGCCCCACCCCCCCAACCAACCAACCGCCGCCTCCTTCCTCCTCTGTTGCACAGTTCACTTTTTCCTCCTCCATGCCACAGTGCAGGCAGGAAGCGGGTGGCAATTGGTGGGGTAATTAATGGCCTATTCCATTTTATGGGCACTACCCTGTGCGGGCTTTGCTTTTTCGACTCCGGCGGCGGCGGGTGGCGGTGGTGGTGGTCTGCCTGGTACAAATAGGTGTGGGGGAGACGTGTGTGTCGGTGTGGGGACAGTAAAAAATCCACTCCCCTCATTCCACCACCCACCCTTGATTTCAAATGATTCACTTCAGCATTTTATAGATTTTATGTCTTGCGCTCCGTGCGACTCATCTGAGGCAGATGCACTATCATTTCTCTCCATTGGTGTGCCTTCTGAAACCCCTGTGTGTGTGTGTGTGTGTGTGTGTATCTTCTGAGTTATATCTGCTTGCTCATGTCGGAGTCACAATTCAAAGAGCCGAGACTTCATCAACCCTGATGGCCACAAGGACATCAAAAGGTCCAATCCCTGGCTGCCATTTCCACGGCAAATAGCCCAAGCTCTGCTTGTGAGCCAAGCTGGCGCCTATACACACACATATCCATACACACACACACACACACACACACAGACACAAACACACACACACACACACACACACACACACACACACACACGCCCACACACAGACGCAGACACAGACACAAACACACTCACACACACTCACACATACACACACACACCCATACACACACACACACACACACACACACACACACACCCATACACACACACACACACACACACACACACACACACACACACACACACAGATGCTCAGTGTAAGGCATCTCTCTGTACCACAGCAACTCTCTATCTGTCAAAGGTCATTAACGGCGACAGTTATTATGCAGCAGAGAGCAGGACAGAGGGAAGGAGTCCAGGATGGAATGATCCTTTTCTATGAGGTCACTGGGCGGGATTAATGACATCAAAAGTGCATTACGCCCAATTAAAAGTCAGTGAGGCCCAATGACTTGCACGTTGGCGAGTGCTTGGAAGAAGAGCACTAAGCACTGGTCCGTGTAACTCTATTACACTGACAATGTCCCTTCCAATAGCCCAAGGAATTAATTTATAGAAGTTGAAGTAGCCGGAGCCAAATACTCTTATCTTACCTCTCATCAAAAGAGGAGAGGGATCTGCACAGAAGAGATGGCCATCTCGAGAGCCAGCTATTATCAGTGTTGCTTTAGCGGCAAGGCTTTTGTAATGGCCTCCTTGTTGCGCTTGCTTTGCCCTGATCACTTCCATATTGTTTTTTATAGTCAAAAGGCAGCCAGGGCAGACTGATTGGATTGTGCTGCCCTGTTTTACGTTTAGTGTCCTGACATCAGTTTATAGCTTATGCAGGCCCAGATGTGGTTCTGACGATGGACTGGCCCTCCGCTTGGTGGGTGTCTGGGAGAAGGCTGCCCGGTGCATGAGCACAAAGCTGTTCTATTGTTGTTGTATTTTTCCCGTCTCTGCATGAGCACTTTACTGAGGCTGTCAAAAGCTCTTGGATGGATGATCATGGCCAGGCTGGAAGATGGTGGGGGCCAGATAAGCTGCTCTGTGGAAAGGCCAAACAGGCCCCGTGTGGAGATTAACTGTCATGAAATGGTGAGCATGTGGAGGCCCTTTGGCTTTATACTCAACTGGTCCATGCTGAGTATGTCATCCTTTTGTAAACACACAAAGGCTTTGCCCATATTTGACTATGGTGAGCTAGAATTTATGTAAGTGTCTGCTTGGAAGGCTGGTGAATAAAGCTGTGATATGGGGTGCTTTTGGAAATGGGTGGGGAGTGTCTCACCTGCAGACCGATGGGACCTGGAGGTCCGGGGAATCCTCGGGACCCTTCATCTCCCTTCTGACCGAACATACCCTGCTGTCCTCTGGGACCAGGCTCTCCATCGCCACCCTGTGGGAGAGCGGAAAAGAAACAACATCCAGCACTCAGACTCAGAGTCCAACAGAGTCACTCTTGAGAGGTGGGCGACACAAAGTGGGCAGACAAGGTGTTCATGATGGATGTAATAACACTCACGGCGGGTCCGGGAGCACCAATTGGACCCTGCAGACCAGCTGGACCAGGAGGACCCTTGGAGACAAAGACGGGGAGAATGTTATTATCAGAGGTTCCTACACAGTGCCTAACCAAAAATAAGTGGTCACCATTAGGTCTTGACCTGACTGGAGACAGCGTGTTCTGGAGAGAAGGCAACATGCCCTTACCTGTTCGCCTTTGTCTCCTTTGCTTCCCTTCTGTCCTGGTTCACCAACCTCTCCCTGGAACACACAAACCGCTGTGTCAGAACTCCCCTGGCTGCATTCAACTTCCAACTCCCAAAAAGATAGTGTATCTCTCCACAAAGCACCAAGCACAGACCAATGTTACACACTGCTTGTTTTTTCCCTTCTTTTGGCACAAGTAACTATTGTTATATATGCTAAAATGTCACAATATCAAAATCATGCCAGAGTAGATATGGTTCTTGAATGTATAAAAATTAATATCGTTTTTAATCTGTGCTCTTCGATCATACATTTATACATAATATTTGGACAATGTGGTTAATCTTCTCTACATGCTATTGCAGAGATGCAGAGGCAGTTGCAACAAAGATAAATTACAATATCTGGTAATATGCTTTAGAGAGATGCAGCCCAGACAAAAAAATTAATGAAATATTTCATGTTTATACCACCTCTAATTATCGCCTAGATCTACTTTGGGAATGATGATGGATGTGCATAAAGGGAGAGGGAAGAGACTGATCTGCAGTGCAGATGGCTGGGGTGTGGAGATGATGATGAAGATTGATGACTGGTTCGATCTTTTTTTTTTTTTTTCCCTAAGTCTGGCCCAGACTGCGAACTGCCACTGGCAGGAAATAAAACGACAGCCATTTTGGTCTCAATTTTCTGGCAAGTCCTGTGGCCAGTGCAGAGGCAAGATGCCTAACGCCTAGGACACACTGACCTTGTCTCCGTCCTCTCCGGGGGGTCCCTGAGGTCCAGCAGGCCCTGGAAGACCAACGGGGCCCTGGACACCATCACGACCAGCTGGACCTGGTGGTCCTTTCTCTCCCTACAGGACACCAAACAAATGTCACATACCACAACACAGTTTCAGTCATAACACAGTGATATCCTGAGGTAGCTAGATATTGATAGCAGTGCAAACATTTTGAGCCACTCTTGCCTGCTCTGTGTTGGTATCTTTCACTATATGAACAATAGCATTTCACAGTTCCACATAGTGCATATGTTTTACTATGTTAACAAACTGAAGACATTCTGTAACCTAGTTCTGAGCCACACTTGAGAAGACAACAGTGTGAGCAGCTTTGACAGGCAGCAGATGGGATGGTGCCTGGTGTCTGATGTGACGGAACGTGTGCTCAAACAGAGCGAACAGTACTCACGGGTGCACCCTTCTCTCCGGCGGGTCCTGGAGGTCCCTGGGGGCCGTTGCGTCCCGGCAAGCCGATGGGCCCAGCGGTTCCAGCAGCTCCTCTCTCACCTGGGGAACCCTACAGCGGCAGGAGGGACATGCATGCATCAGTCATCGTTCCGGGTCTGTTCATTTGAGCTGCACACTAACTGTGTCTTCAATGTATTGTGCCTGTAATGTGTTTTCAAGGCTTAACTTAATTGCTACATGTGAATATGTTTAATGCAACTGCCAAAAAGCCTGCTGATGGCCACTACTAAAGTAAACATGTTATTTTCCAGTGGGCAATTATGCACTCTTTTACTGTTTTCATGACATACAGGTGCATAGCAACACAATGAATGATTTATTATTTTTTTATCTTGCCAAGCAACAACACATTTTCATTAAAATGTAAAAAATGGGCACTTTATCTCAAGGCCTGCTTTTGGAACAATTATGTCCATCTAGTCTGTGGCTATTTGCATATTGCTCATTCCTCTTGTGACAGTAGTGAGTGACATGGTGTATTCATTGCACCACTCTTGCAGGAGTCTGGATGGCCCACTTAAGGCTGGGATAACAGCCCTAATAAGCCGGATGTGCGGCCTCTCACAGCCCTCTAAACAGGACCTACAGGTCCCCTTAATCTAGCCCCGATGGTCTTGGATGATTACGCAGGTGCCAGCTCATCCTCTTTGCTGTGGCCCCTTCCTTGGCAAATGAGGTGAACCAGATCGTTTCTTTTTGTCTGAGTGCTGCTGTGTGCTCTTAAGGAGTCGTGGGTGGAATGTGGCTGTGTGAGAGGGTGTGTGCACACACGTGTATGTGAGTGTGTATTACATGTGATGTGCTAATCAGCTGTGCCAATAACATCTTCCATAAACAGACACAGCATGGGGGCCGGACACTGTTTCTTGGAGACCCCCACCCACCCCTCCAGAGACAGGAAGTGGAATGCTGATATAACAGCAAATGTTGAAAACAACAAGATTATGAATAATTCAAGGCATGAGGAACAGTAAGCCTTTTCTGTTTCCCCTGCTCTATCTATCTATCTATCTATCTATCTATCTATCTATCTATCTATCTATCTATCTATCTATCTATCTATATTTTTCTTTCTCTCCACTTCAAAAACATGCCATTCCATTTGTAAGGCATCTTCAGCAGCGAATGCAAATGTGTTTTTCAATCCCGCTGGCATTTCACTAGGGTCCCCAGGACGGCGACACTTGGCACGCTCATATTAATCTCCACACTAGCCCTGTCAGGCTCCACAAGAGAACAATTACCGGGAGACGCCACTGTACTTATCTGCTGTCCTTAAGAAATGGTAATCCACACAGAGGAGGAGAGGAATGTCATTTCAATCCAGAAAAACGAGGGCTTTCAACACAGCTCTCCGACTCTGCTGCTGTCATGTTTAATCTGACTTGGCAGGTCTGGAGCTGGGGCTGTAATTATGAAGTGGGACCCTAGAATCTCTCAGCAGGAAACTTCAGGCAGAGGAGGCACGAGACAAGCTTCTTCCCCTCTCTTTCTTTGCTTTCTCTTTTGGGGAATAAACTGCAGCTGCCCTCTACTGCTTGGATTGTGAGATAGTGGTTGATACAGGGGATAAACTGGATCTTCAGGTCGGGGGTTGGATGTGTGTGTGCGTGTGTGTGGGTGGTGGTGGACAGTGGTGGTGGTGGTGGTGGTGGGGTGTTAAAGCAGTCGGTGGCATTTTGCTCCTGCTGTGAGATCAGACCATGGGACCTGACGTTGTCGGCGGGTCCGACCACACTCCTCTTGGCCCAGCCCGTGGAAGCTGGGCTCTTGCCTGCCAAACATCTGTCTAATGGCCCCCGTTAGGAGCCTGCAATGCCGCTGCCACCTGAGCTAAATTGGACCCCTACAAGCATAGGCGCCCAGCGGAAAGCAATCATTTCACATGAGTAGAGGGCGAAACCATGGCAACAGAGTACTTACAACTGGACCGGGTGGACCCTGCGGACCCTCTCCTCCCTTCAAGCCAGCTGGACCCTGAAAAAAGAGATAAAGAGGGAAAAAAAAATTAAAGAAAGGCAAAATAGAGGGATGAGTAAGGATGGTTTGAAGTAATCAGACAGGATGAAGGGCAGTTAAGGGGCTGCAGCAAACAAATAAAACATTCTGCTGACACTTTGGATGACTAGCGGCAGAGATTCACAGGCCTCGCGGGCAGGCTTGGGGGGGGGCATCAGTACCTCTGCAGAAGTCTCCCTGTGGCTGGGTGCTATCAGGCCAGGCTCAGAGTTCCAGGGCTTTGGTTTTGGAAGATTGACTGCGCACACTTTAATGTGGCAAGTGCAAGTGCAATCTATACAGTGCTATATGACATGAATACTGATCTTCCCATTAGCCTACATTTCACAGTCGAAACTCATGGTGGGACTTTAAAAATGGATGCAAACAACAGTGTTTGTATGCTAAAGCCAATGCAAAAGAATCCAGTGGACCAAAGCCATCATGAATTGCTAAATCAATACCTGGTAAACACAGGCAAACACAGACAAAAGAACCTGGAAGGCAGTTTGAGACTAAAGAATTTTTAAATCAATGACTAGGCATGTTTTGGACCTTTTAGACCCCAACAAGAAAGACTTTAATTTGTTACAAACAAAAATGTAAAGTGGAAGCCTTGGCATAAAATAGCAGTAAATTAGACTCGTTCTACTGCTGTGCTGGGTGTGGTTGTTTTGTTGCTTTGTGTGGGCAGTGATCAGTTAAAGAGTTGGAGTGTGTCTGTGTGTGTGTGTGTGTGTGTGTGTGTGTGTGTGTGTGTGTGTGTGTGTGTGAGTGAGAGAGAGCATGCCTGTTTGTGTGTGTGTGTGTGTGGGAGTGTGTGGGTGTGTATGTGTGTGTGTGTGTGTGGGATGGACATGCTCTGCACTATTAATCTACAGGGGGAGCCAGCCACAGGCAGGGGCTGGCTGAGTGTGGCCGTGGTGTGGGTCTCCAGTGGCTATTTATCGGCCTACGTTTTCACCTCTGGCAGTTTTTCATTAAGGCTATTGGAAAATAGAGGGAGCCCCAGATAAACAACTGAGTATTGCAGTGTGTGTGTGTGTGTGTGTGTGTATGCTTGTTTGTGTTTGCACGCATGTGTTTGTGAGTATATATGTGTGTGTATGTGCGCGTGTATGTATGCTTGTATGTTTGCACGCATGTGTTTGTGAGTATATCTATGTGTGTGTTGTGTGTGCAGTGTGTGTGGTTGTGTGTTTGTAAATGCCTGTGTTTGTGCATTGTGACCACCTCTGTGTTGTTAAATGTGCTTGTTCCTGTGGTTGTGTGAGAGTGTGTTGTTTCAAAAAGATCTTCATATACATGTTGTGTGTGTGTGGGCAGGGCAGATATAGCCAATGGCATTTCTTTATTTAAGCTTCTCTATTTATGTGTATCTGTGTTTGTGTGTGTATGTGTTTGTGTGTGTGTGTGTGTGTGTGTGTGTGTGTGTATGTGTGTGTCTGTGTTTATGTTTGTGTGTATGTGATTGCATGCATCCCAGCACATGGTCCCAGCTCTGCTGGCAGAGTAAGACTTGCACATTTGTGTCTGCCAATGAATCGGACCAGCAGACCGCAATCAGACCACAGGCTACCTGGGCACGTCTAACTCTCAGCTATCAGCAGCCAGACCAAACTGGAACTTCACTCCTCACTCCAACTTTTGATGTTCTGATATATTTCTCTGTTTATATTTCTGAGATCCATTTTAAAACTTTTTCAGGATTTCCCCCCTCGACACTATATGAAATCAAACTGCAGGTGAGTTGTTTTTATGCCATTAAAACAGACCAACCACAATTTTTAATCATGCTAGCTTTATCTAAAACTTCTGTTTTGTTGGCATAATGTATGAATATTTGTAAAAGTTAACTGTTGGGTTTTGCATCTAAGCCCTCATTACATGGCCGTCTCACAAATGTGATCAAGTTCTACTTCACATTTCACTTTACATTTTAGTGGTAATAACAAAAGATATGACCTTGAAATAAGTTGTTTCTTTAGTATCATTTAGTGAACCTGATGCGTGGCAACAGGGACACAGTGAAGTCTCTTGAGAGGATAGAGATATTTAAAAATGGCTAATCTGCGCCGTGTTAGCCACACTCCCACTGGAGTGCGCTGTTTGTTTGCTGTGCTCTATCCCTGGAGGTTTTAATGAGCTTCATGTCCACTGCATGGTTGCCTAGAGTGCCCAAGTTAGCAGAGGGAGTCTTGGGGGACTTAAGGGAATGTTGAGGAAGAGATAAGAGGAGAAGAGAGGATCTTACCGCGGCTCCTGGGAGACCTCTCTCTCCGGGGAAGCCTCTCAGACCTGGAGGACCATCTTTTCCAGAAGCTCCCGCAGGACCTGGGTCTCCCTAGTGACACACAGCAGAGAAACATTTAAACAAGAAGAAAAAGTGAAGAGGCACTAAAGGCACTTCAAGTACAGATACAGCATGTATAGCAACAACTCCATCATCCAGCTTACAAACGAAAGTCTTGTAAAGGGCTGTCATAGCAAACTCCCCCTATCAGCCAAGGCACTTTGTTAAGCCTTGTTCAGCCTGTCACATACCCTCTCATGCGTATGTACCCTGCTTTGTACTTTCTCACTCAATGCAGACTTTACTTTTCATAAGGGCTTTGAGATTTAGGCTCTATTACAATAGGCCTATTACTCACAGGATGTCCACTACAACATGAACAATGTGGACACACAATACGTTGGCCACTCTTCACTGTGCTCTTCTCACACATTGCCGCATACTACGTTTCCTATCTTTGAAGATAGGAAATCTAAATTTCACAGCAAGAGAAGGGTGGCTACATTCAGTCAGAAGCCTATGGCTGACCAGAGCCTCTTGCAGAATCACAGCAGCCTGTTTTGTAGTGAGCCACTGAAGTGATGGAAATTTGTGGAAAAGTTTACACGGGTTTGAAAGTTAGCTGAAGTTTCTCTAGGTCATGGCAGTGTTAAGGCGAAAGGGCTGTCCTTGAGATATATCTGTGATTGGCCCAGTGTTGGAAGTTCAGGGTGCACTGATTGGCTAGCTCTACAGATAGATGGAAGACAGGGAATGGCTATTAGTGGTAAGGGAGGCTGGTAGATTGTAGTGTCATTGGGAATGAGCTTAGCACAACGGCTGCTCTAAGTACTTCTATTCTTTAGGGAACTGGCTTGCTAGTTGTTTTTACATGACCACCTAGCTACTGGGCAGCATGTGATAAAAAAAACCTAAGTACAATAGGTTTAAGCAATCCTCCTGTACATACACATGTAGCAATTTTGTTGCTGTTGTTGTTTTTTTTTTTAAGTTTTACCTTAGAGCCTTCTTTGCCAGCAGCACCAGGAAGTCCCTGCTCTCCAGGAGGACCTGGGGGTCCCGGGGTGTCCTCTCTCACCGATAGGGCCAGTCTCTCCAGTGGGTCCCTGTCAGACCATTGCACTAATTTCAGCATCATTCTTGCATCTTAACGTTTTTCCAAAAGATCATACTGTGTCATATAGAAGTTACCTGTGGTCCAACGACTCCGGCAGGTCCTGGTGGTCCGGTTTTCCCTTGGAAACCCTGAGGGTGTGACAGACATGTTTAGAACCCATGGAGATGAAAAAGCAACAAGTTGATAGAATCCATGATTCATGATAACTTCAGAAAATGGTACGATTTTTTTCCAACACAGCTTGCAGAAGTAGTGCTAACCAAACTAGTAAACATGCATAGCACATGCATTCAGCTAAACACAATGTGCTGTGAGAAAGGTAATTTTGTCCAAATGTATTCTTCTCAGTGATAATAACCATGTTTACTTGTGTAATTGTCATGTTTTCAACCATTCTTTCTAATGTTTTTTTTTTTAACAAGCCTTTTGCTGGGCTTCAATGTTTTCAACATGACCATTGAAATAAATGCCTCTCACACAGGCATTTATTTACTTACTCTTACTTACCACCTCACCACCTAGTGGTAAGAGGAGGTATCACATGGCCCACAGGGGCAAACATGATCCTCATTAGCCACAACTAAGCGGTCTTGGCTGCAATAATGGGGTTAGCAGAGCAGGGGCACTACACAAGCAAGTGGCACATACAACTCACACAAAGCAATCATACTACTGCTACTGATACTACTACATCAGATTAGAGAAATACAGTTACAAAGATAAAATAAGCAAGACAGAAAAGCGTACAAAAACATGATCAGATACTGATCTACCGTGAAAAAAGTGCTATCTTGTGTACATTAGAGGGGAACAAATCCATTAAAATGCTACATTTGATAGAATCTATGGGCGTCATGCAAGCTAAATTACATAGCTCTACACATGCAATCGACAGTGACATCTGAGTCACATGGCAACCAATTAAAGACAGACAGCTGAAATAGAGAGCACTCAGGAAAGGCACAAAACACATACACACACACCCTCTCTATAATAGCCTATAGAAGACTGACTGTACAACAACACTCAGGCATTTTTCAGAGGTAATAGCAGAGGCGCTACAGACAAAGAGAATTGCCTCTAAAGCAGTACAGAGGCACTGTAAGCTGAGGACTGCTACAGTAAGATGTAATTATGATGCTAGGCAATTTAGTCACCTCTCTTAGTATGTCCCCACTGCTGTGATACTAATTGTCCTACTGTAAACGTTTTCTTTAACAAAAAATAATCAGTGTGGTGTTTCTAGGTCTAACCTTATCAGTAATTGCTCATTGTCCAGTCTCAGTAATTATTGGTAGAATGATCATGAAGATGGGTATTAGTCGTGTTATTATTATTCCTTGAATCAACATGTGTTCCATTAAACAAAGCTAATCAAAGACTATCGAACGTTTTGTCAAACGTAACTGCCAGGGGGGGGGGCTGGTGGCGATGCGTTGGTGGTGGTGGCGGGTGGGGGTGGCAGCGCATTGGAGTCCCAATCAATGCGTGGCGCAGGACATTCCCAGAGAGCCCTTTTAGCTCTGTTATAAATTGTAGCATAATGCGTGCCCTAATGACGCTCCTTATCGATGTCAATGGTGGCTGGCACGTGCAGCGGGGAGCGAGGGAGGCCCTACACTAATACGACGCTCGGGAGGACGACAGAAGCGGAAAAATTGATGGGGAAGGAGAAGATACAGAATGACAAGCAGCTCTTAAAAAAATGGTGGCTTCAGCTTGCCTGAGCTTTTTTTGCCGGTTTTATTGGCTCACTGGGATGATCAAATTGGCAGGATAAATGCAAACTGCAGTGAGAATAGACAGACCTGGTGGGCTAAGCGGCCTTCCTTCTCAGTCGTGAATACTGCTGGTAATGGTAGTGGGATATCATCATGCTAGAATAAAAGGCGAGGCTCTTTGGGATCTCCCTACAGATTACTGCAGTCATATCTCCACTTCTGCTTAAGTCAGCTTTGGGGTTTTGCCTGGTAGAATGTCCTCGTTTCACGATAAGCAGGCGACGATACTGTATGGTTTTGTGACTGGGGAGAAAGCTCTGAGATACGGTCAAATCCTGAGTTGTCATTTTCAAAGAGCTAACATTCAAACTAAATATATATTTCATTTATGTTTACATTTGTTTCTATTCATTGGCACCGTTTTCCTTCCTTGTGTTCTCCTTAGTGTTTGTGTGCATATGTTTTGTCTATTTAAGATGTGTGTTTGTTTACATCTGTGTAACTGTGTATCCATTGGAGTGGAAATGTTCACTCCTCTTCCCATTCCACTCCTGTGACTGAACTTAGAGAGAGCCACAACTATCCAGAGGGGCACAATGAAGATCTTTCTCGACACTTTCATTCAGTCGTGTTCAGGCCCAGTGTCAGTGTGTGAGCACTGTGATTGCTTAACGGCATCTCCCCTGAGCTGAGACGAGCAGCTGGATGATGTTTACCCACCCCCCCCCACACCCCACCCCACCTTCTTAAAAGAGACAAATGGTCCCTCCTCTGCCAGCTGTCTTTGTGTTGCTCATAGGACAATTAATATTACAACTGACTGGTTGGGGACATTTCTCGGCAAAGCTTTCTTTTTTGTCTCACTTACAATAGGTGTGTGTGTGTGTGTGTGTGTGTGTGTGTGTGTGTGTGTGTGTGTATAGAGTGAGCTGACAGACACACAGGCCCCTGGGTTGGTGTAAAGGATCGCCAGCTCGTGGGGAGACTAATCCATCCGGCTGTAAAAATTGTGGCGGTTGGGGAGGGGACCCATAAAGCAGCGGTAGCCACACGTTTCCACAGCCGGAGGGCGAGGAGTCGGCCCCAAGCCGACTGCCCACAGTTCGCCCGCATGTGTGCCAGCTCTGGGGGGGTGGGCATGCTGGTGCCATTTACTCACCGTCTCACCACGCTGGCCAGGGTGACCAGGCAACCCGTCCTTTCCAGGTGGTCCCTGTAAACACACAAAGACACACGGCCATCAGACAGGGCCTGGCACGCAATCACACACACAACTCTATCTCTACCTTTGATCCTACCCCTGCCACCAGCTTTGAGTGAAATTTGTGTCTGCACCTATCTGTCATTCAGGAGGACATTTGAGCTTAACAAATTATATAAAAAAAGGTTAATGAATTATAAACAAGGACACATCAAACACACTGAAAATGCACAAATGACTGTGGGGAAATCAAACAGCATACTTACAGGGGGGCCCTTTGGTCCAGAGAAGCCAACTGGGCCCTGGGGTCCTTGAGGTCCCTAGAATACAGATCGACACTAATCAGACAGCAGCACAGGCAATGATGGGAATAAGGAGTAGCTCTGGAGCACAGGCAGTGCAGCCCAGCAAGCACTTTGGTGTCAGGCATGCAGATCCCACTAACTCAAGCAGACTGCTGGGTTGGGTGGAAATCAAAGAAAGGAGTAGTCGGACACTAGTCGGACTGGGCCTTGGTCTGACTTCACTCAGACTGGAAACAATCTGATAAGCTGTGAACGACCGCATTTTTATTCGATTAAGGTCAAAATACACACCCACCCACGCACACACTCACGCATAAATGCACGCACGTACACACGCACACACACACATAGACAGACACACATTCTCCTTCTCTCTCTTTCTCTCTCTCTCTCTCACACACACACACACACACACACACACACACACACACACACACACACACACACACACACACACACACACACACACACACATCTGAAATCACTGGAACGCTGGCAGACCAGGCCTCATTTGGCTGCCCAATCCCTTTGTTTGAGTTCCACCCGTGGCTGATCTCCAAACTAGACCAGGCAGAACTCAAGCATACACTGTGGCCCGGATGGATCAGGGTCAATCCTGATGTCCAGTGCAGTGACGATAAGCCTAAAATGTCTAATGCTAAGATTGGCTAGTATGGCTAAAAAAGAGAGATGTATCTGCATTGGTGCACCGAACTAGAAGCTAAGACATGCAGCTTGTGTAACATGCCGTTGGCTAAGAAAAAATATGCATAATGCAATACCAGGCACTACTTTACAGAAAACAAAAGTCATTTTAACATTATACTTACTGTTTACCATCTGTTACACATAATTAAAAGGCAGAAAAGCAAACCTCTATATTCTATATGTGTCACTACTCAAGCATTCTAAAGCATGCATTGAACAATTACTTTGGTAGAAAACCTTTAAAAGGAAGAGACCATCAGATGTTTTAAAATGACAGTAACAAAGACAGAGAAATGGAGTGACAAAGAAAAACAGACCCAAAAGTTCTGCTTCCCACATCCACATATTAAAAACATAACAACATTAGCAACCTTTACAGAGCTAAGTGCTACTGTTTCAGGAAGGAGTGAGTATGTTAAAATGGCTAATGAGGGCTAAAAACTATTTTTCTAACCATCTCCCATAGTCCACTGGACCCTAACACAGAACCAGTTACTCCCATGTGACATGTACATGAAAAGCTCACACCAAGGCTATTACATGCTCTTGTGCTCAACAAAAAGCAAAGTGCACCCAGAAGCATAGTGCATTGTGGGTAGGACTTACTCTCTCGCCAGGCGGGCCTGGTGGACCATCATTGCCCGCTGTGCCCTGTGATAGAAATAAAAAGAAAGACAGAAAAAGGGAGAGAGAAGAAGAAAGGCAGCATTTAGTCAACTGGGTAGATGTCGAATTGGTGAACAATGGCTGAACTGAGGTCAGCTGAAAATAAAGTGCTTAGTGAAGGATGACCTGCCCTGACGGACATTCTCTTACCTTTGGACCTGGCTTTCCAGTCGGACCTCTTGCACCCCGAGCACCACGTGGACCCTAGTGGTAGTCCAAGAGCGTGCACACACACAAACACACACACATACACCCACACACACAGAGACACAAGCACAATTGAAAATATAGCTGGAATCAATGATGGGAGGGGGAACAAGCAGCAAAGTTGGGCAAAAGGTGCCATGGCAACAGAATGTAGTTAGGTCAGAGAGATGGCCAAATTTCTTGTCAATACACCAAATTTTTCGAATTCGATTGGCTGTGACGGCTGACGCTTTGACAGACCAAACATTCATGTAAAGACAATTCATTGTTAGGCATAGTCTGAAGATCGTCTGTGTCAAGTTTCATGATGATCGGTCAAAGTATGTGGCCACTGAAAAATCTGTGTTGGTTTTGTTAAAATCCAAAATGGTGGCTAAATTCTTAAGCTGACCTGAAAAGTTGGCAATGACCATCAACTGGAGAATCCATAATATGACCAGACATGAGATCATGACATATGAGCCTAAACACATTTTTTGTGGTAATTATAGCATCCCTATTGACCAAACTGCACCACAATGGCATGTATTTCACTTCTGTATAAGAAGGGAACAAAACATTTCCAGTCTATTTGGTGTCAGCTTGCATCAGGATGTAAGCTAAACCTTTAATTCTAATGGTAAGCTGTATTGACACAAGTTATTTCTTGAGAAGTTGTTACATGCTAGCTTGTTAGCACATATTAGCAACGTTTGCACCCATGACATAGCTAGCTCGCTCAGTTAATATATTGTATAAAATTAATTTCATGGCCGAAAGAGTGAACCACTGACATCATACGCAACATTGGACAGTAAAATGTCTATTATAACTAATTATCAGTTTAAATTAGTTAGCTAGCATGGCTAACTAGTCAGCAGCCAACACAAAGTAGGTGACATTTAGCTGCATGGGCTTGAATAGTTATTTTTCTGTCACTAGTAGTCTGTCACGTCACATTCCTAGCATCGTCTCTACTTTGTTTGAAAATTGATCAAAGGGGTCAAAAGTTACATACATAAATGCACCTCCAACTTTGACATGAAACGTGGTCAAAGTTAATCATGAGACTGTGTTTTGCTACTTGGCCCCTGGTGACAGTTTAATGGCCTGCATCACATATAAATGTGTTAACAATGAAATAATTAGAAAAAAAAGGAAATACATACCGTTGGACCTCGTTGCCCCCTTGGACCTGGTTTGCCTGCCACACCCTTTTAAAAGCAGGAGAAAACAAAAGAAAAGTTCAGAAAAATCTTACATTGGCAGTATGACTTAAGGAAGATATAGGCCTAAGTGACTAAATTCAGTGGAGGATTCAGGGGAAATCGGGGTGGGGATCGCTCTGTGATTTGCTCCAAGCACAATGGGAGCCAAGTTGGCAGTGCCAGTGGGAGCATTTCCCATTGGATCACTGGTACTTTCTGATTAAGCAGGCAAACATAAAGTCAGCCCAGGAAAATTTCCCACTGACTGCTCCTATGCACACGGATACACCTATGAACATATCTGCAGGGAGAGAGAGTAAACACACACACACACACACACACAAACACACACACACAGGCATGCTCTCTCTCACTCACACACATATACACACACACACTCTCTCTCTCTCTTTCTCTCTCTCAACTCCCATTGCTTGTTTAATATTTTGACCCAATATTACATTTAGTATTTTGACAGAAATAACCCAAAGCAGATTAACATTTTGGCAAAGGACTGTATTTCATTTAGTTCAGAGCCAAAGACTTCAACATAAAAAAAGTTCTAATTTTTCTAAATCTAATTATACTTCTAAAACTCTACATAAAAAAATAATTTGAGATTTTTTTTGTTCTTAATGAAACTGATTAATTCATTCATTACACGCTCATTAGAAGATATGACTTCAAATACAATGCACTGTACACGTGTACTGGCATATGCGCTTTACATATTTTATATTATAGAAACACCAGGGGACATGTTACTAAGCACCGTATCGATCAGTATCTACTCTAAATTGCCTTGGGCACTTTCAATTGCTTTCTGTGTTGCAAAGTGGATTATCCCCTACAGTATTACAGGCGGTAGAAATTCTTTCTGCAGGATAAGACTGGAACAATCTTCAAACTTGCTGGTCCAGGTACTCTTGTCCATACTGAGCTATGGTTGTATAGTTCATATTTTAATATGTTCTGGCGAAATCCTTATACACATATTCTTTTCTGTTATAAAACCTTTAAACCTTTAAGCAGATGAGCTGGCTGTAGTGTATTATTCTTTTTGTGTGTGAAAGACCTGATAGTGGAAGGAGGGAAAGAGAAGGATAGAGAGGAGACGCGCAATCTTTCTTACCCTGGCACCCTTCTCTCCGTTGGCTCCTGGGAATCCTGGGAAACCGGTGGAACCCTGTAGATCAAAGAGGAAGACTCAGGAACAAGGGAGAGGAGACGAGGAGAGGGACTCCAGCCAGGAGACGACACAGACAATGACTCTTCCCAAGTTTTGCATGCACATTGTTTTGACAATCAGCAGACCAGTCATCAATAAATCAAACCGAAAAAAAAAAAAAACAGAAAAATAGCAACAAAACATTCGGACGAGAAAAACAAAATAATCATTTCATAAAAACAAAAGCCAAAAATCTAAATGCACTTTATTCTGGCACTAAATGGCTGTGAAGACACCTTAGTGAATAATGTCAACATGGCCCTGAATATCAAATTGGGGCTGACAAATCCCCTGACAAATGAGATGAAGCAGGGTCATCAACAACCCTCCATTGTTTGCTAAATGACCAGAATCATTACTTGGGAAACAATCTCGGTGGCCTAAGGCTTGAAGAGTGTGTGTGTGTGTGTGTGTGTGTGTGTGTGTGTGTGTGTGTGTGTGTGTGTGTGTGTGTGTGTGTGTGTGTGCGTGTGTGTGTATGAGTGTGTATGTGTGAGACAGTGTGTGTGTCTGTGTGAGAGTGTGCATGTATATGTGTACGTGCATGCAGGTGTATGTGTGTGTGAGAGCGAGAGTGTGTGTGAGGGTGTGTATGTGTGCCTGTGTGTGTGCATGTCTGTGTGTGTGTGTGAGAGAGAGAGAGAGAGAGAGTGTGTGTGTGTGTGTAGGGGTGGGGGGTATGGATGCTGGGGAGGGTATGAGCATCACTCATGAGGGCTGGGCAGGGAAAGGCGCCGCTCACCAGCGGGAGATGACAGAGAGAATGGATGCCCTTTCCCCCTGTGTGTAAACAACCTCACCGGAGCCGACACAATCACACTCCCAACACCGTACACTCTTAATGAGATGCACTCTCTTTCTCTCTCTCTCTCTCTCTTTCTTTCTCTCTCTCTCTCTCTGTCTCGTGTTCACTCGCTCTTGTTCTTTCATAATTATATACACACGTTTTTTTCTCTCTAATCTTTTCTATCTCTCTCTCTCTTTATTCTTACATACACACTATTTCCCTCTTGTACAACCTCACTCTCCCCCCTCCCCTCTCTCTCTCTCTCTCTCTCTCTCTCTCTCTCTCTCTCGAACAGTGAATTAAAAACAGCTTACCCATGTACTTCAATCCCGCTGGCATTATAAGGATTGGAGAGAAAAAAATCAATACAGTATTTAACGCTTTGCTCTCCTAATGTGGACAAGCAGGAGGAATATTAGACTCATTTCTGTAGCACGTTCCTGTAGACCACACATGCCCTGAAACATACACACACACAGATACACACGTGCACACATACACACACACACCCACACACCCACACACATGGGCTGAGGCATTCTATTGGGTATCAAAGACGGTGTTCTCTCCAACATGGCTATACCTCCAGGCCAAATTGAAATTTTCTTAATTGAATTTTGACCACTATACAGAGGCTCAATGCTTCTGGGCAAGCTTCACAAAAAATAATGCACAACCATCTTCTGCAAGAGAGAGAAAGAGAGAGTGAGTGAGTGTGTGTGTGTTGTGTGTGTGTGTGTGTGTGTGTGTGTGTGAAACGCTGTCTGAATGGGGTGGAACCCACTCTATGCTATGCACTCTATGTTTACGTGTGTATGCGTGTGTGTGACTGAGTGTGTGTGGGCAGGGGGGCAGGGGTGTATACATAAACCATCTGAGCCAGTTTATGTCAGGCTGTTTTGGTGTGTGAGTGTGAGAGAATAAGCCTGACCTTATGTCATTTCCGGTGTAGTGGTGATCCATTAGCAAGGTGCAGTGGGGTATTTGGTATGGAAACAGATGAAAGGATGTCTGCCCTGAAACAGCAATACCGTCCCTCAATGTGTGTGTGTGTGTGTGTGTGTGTGTGTGTGTGTGTGAGTGTGTGTGTGTGTGTGTGTGTGAGTGTGTGTGTGTGTGTGTGTGTGTGTGTGAGTGTGAGTGTGTGTGTGTGTGTGTGTGTGTGTGTGTGTGTGTGTGTGTGTGTGTGTGTGTGTGTGTGTGTGTGACTTAAAGGAAGGTCTCAGACACAGGCTGATGAAAGTCTTCCAGCTCTGGCATCACTCTTCCTCCTGTCTTCTGAGTATATGATGTGTGGATGTGTGTGTGTGTGAGAGAGAGAGCTGTGATGTGATGTGATGTGGTGTGTGTGTGTGTGTGTGTGTGTGTGTGTGTGTGTGTGTGTGTGTGTGTGTGTGTGTGTGTGTGTGTGTGTGTGTGTGTGTGTGTGAGAGTGTGGATTTGAGGATGTGTGTGTAGATGTGTGTGTGTGTGTTTGTGTATTTTGTTCTCTCTGTCTTTCTCTTTCCCTCCTTAAATAAAATACTCAGGTCCTGCTGATGAAAGTCTGCCAGCCTCGACACCACATCACCTCCTTCAGTCAAACCCCCACCCACACCGCCACCCCCACCACCCCACCCCCTCCTGTGAGTGAGCGTGACTGGCATCCACACCATCACCCCAGACAAGATATCTTCCCCCCTCCCTTCTTCCCAGAACACCCCAGCACCTAGGCCACTCATCCTCCCCACTAACAACCCTCTGTCATGGATGACAGATGGACGCTGCTTTCGCGGTGGGCTGAACTGGGTCAAGGCAGCAAAGATGGCTCCCAGTGACCCTGTTCTAGGTATTGAGACACACACACACACACACATGGATGCACAGTAGCACACACACACACACACACACACTCGCTCAAGCACACATACAAACACTCAAACACACATACACACACACTCGCACACAAGCACGCATACACACACATGCACACACACTCACACACAGACACACGCACACACACACACGCACTAGCACCCACCTTAGGGCCTTGTCTTCCTGGGTAGCCTGGCAGTCCTGGAACACCCAGTTTGCCCTGAAATAGGTAAACAAGTAGACAGATATGTTATTGTAG
This sequence comes from Setipinna tenuifilis, assembly GCA_030347295.1. Classification (NCBI taxonomy): domain Eukaryota; kingdom Metazoa; phylum Chordata; class Actinopteri; order Clupeiformes; family Engraulidae; genus Setipinna; species Setipinna tenuifilis. The sequence goes on from CM059285.1 coordinate 13,856,940, forward strand.
ATGTAGACACACAGACAGACAGGCAGACAGACAGACAGACACCAAGAGATGGTGACCTGCAAGTGATTGAATGACACTGTGTGAGAACTTTAACTTAAATTTGTTTGGCATTGTGGCAAAGCTGAAGCTGTTTACGTAGGCCTTTTTACAGACAGGCACTGAAATGGACACACCTTCTCTCCAGCAGGACCAACAGGGCCGGGTTCGCCGTTGGGGCCAGAGCGACCTTTAGGACCCTCAGGTCCGTCCTCTCCTCTGGGTCCGAGCACACCCAACTCTCCCTGTGGACACACACGTTTTTAGGCAATCATTACCTTCACAATGTCTCTAAATGTACAAACAGGCCATCCAGCGACCAGCAATTAGATTAACATATTAACAAATTGATCTACAGGTAATTAGGTTTTGCAACAACTTATTTGTTTGCTTACCCGGTCACCCTTAAGACCCATGTCACCCTTGAAGCCAGGGAAGCCATCTTCACCCTGAAATCACAAAAAAAAGAGATTACCTTAAACTTCAGCACATACTCACAGCCTAATGTTGATATCACCCTCAGTGACAAAACTCAGTGACAAGGATGAGTCACATCACTGCCAGGGATGCTACCCATGCGCTCAACTGCACGAATGAATGGCAGCATGACAATCACTATGTTATAATCTAGCCTCTTAACATAGTCTGGCAGAATTGGAGGAGTTACGTAAACATGTGTCATGTTTTAGGGTGCTGTTGCTGCTTTACTTGGTGTGGTAACTGCTAACACATATGATGAGTGGTGTCATGCATATTTTTCCAGTTTTATGACCGTTCATGTAAGACACCTGCTGGCCACTAAGAGGCATTGCAGACACAGAGTCATCGAAAAAACGTCAGGCTTTCTCTAATTAAGATGCACTCACATAGTATGTGTCATGATGTCAAATAATGCTCCATATCTAAAAGGACACTTCAATTAGAATGGTGGAGTTAAAAATAGAATGCTCCCATTTTTTTTATTTTGCTGATGAAGTCACAGATTCTTCTCCTGAAACACCGACTCTCACTTCTGTGGTCCTCTTAAGGCGGCGAACAGTCTGGTGTCTTTGCTGTTTTTCATGCATCATGCAATGTTGTGCCTGTCTTTCTCTTTTTCCTTTTTTATATCTCTTTTTCTCTGTCTGTCTGTCTCTCTCTCTTTCTCTCTCTATCTATCTAGGTGTCTCTTGTCTCACTTTCTCTCTCTTTGTGTTAGTGTGTGTGTGTGTGTGTGTCTGTGTGTGTGTGTGTGTGTGTGTGTATACATGTTTGCCAAGGTGGATCCAAAGTGGAGAGGCTATACAACA